>CM076577.1:1406445803-1406569224 GCA_034641835.2 Pinus albicaulis | reverse complement strand
TATTGAATTAAAGTTGTAATTTACCTTGCGGCTCCAGTTGGCATTTTTGCTTCTTTCTTTGCCCTTTTCTCTTTTCCGTCATGGATGAGTGCTCTCCACTCACTCTCTGGAACTGTGAGAGGATGCTCGTATCTAGGGTTAAATTTAAATTTCATCCTATAGGTGTCCCTGGTATATTTCAAATATTTGCCGGCTACCCGAGCCACCGCTATTCTGTCAAATGTGCCGACCCCAAAAAGGGCTTCTAGATAATCTATAAGTTCTTTTTTCAGGTTGGAATTCTGGGAATTCCACCCTGTGCGTATGGTTGGGCCAAAAATTACCAACGCATGGCTCTCCAAAAACCTGTAGAACTCATTGTTTCCTACACAGAAAAAAAAAGATATTATCATTAATTTAAAAATAAAAATCATGATAAATATGTTTTAAATAAAGTACATGAAATAGTTAAAATATTAAAATTTACCTAGGAGTTGTACGTGCTTTATAGGGACACCTTCATCGTTCAGCAACAATGTGCCATTAATGGTCCCTGTGGAGCTGACATGTGTAGCTCCAGGAAATGCAATAATGTAGTTGGCCATATCAACCTCATCATTGCCAACATGTTCAACGGTTGGCTGGGTGTCTGCTTGGGCAGGGTGTGTTTCTTGGCTGGCACCTAAAGGAGTAGAAGGTGTACGAGAGGGTTTCTGGGCAATCTCTTGCCCTTGTGTCCCACTACCACCAACACCGGGTTCAACAAGTGCCAGAAAACGCTACATACAAAAGAACTTTTTGTTAGTTTAGTCAATGTAAAAATTAAAAATCAAACTATCACAATTCATCTCATGCAGAACAAAAAAAATATATTATTACCTGATATGTTTCTAGCTGGCTCATAAGTTTTTTTATCCTCTCTTCTGTTTCAGGTGTTTCAGGCGCGTCTATCAAAGCATTAAATTCCGACCTTGCATCTCGTGCCTTTTTTCACAACAAGAACACTGGAGATAGGGATGAAGAAAGCTCTTCCTCAAAGAGGGAATCATCAAGCGTACCATGGCTATGTGTCTACATATTTGAACAAAATTAATATTATTTCAATTATGTAAATAACTAAAATACCTGAAGATAGATAAATGCTAGCACTTTACATGTTCTTTCGCTGGCCTCTTTCCGCGATCATCCCGTATCGGGGTTGTTCCTGTACTGCCCTGATAAGTCTGCCACATTGCAATAAAATTATAAATGTAAAAACTTGAAAAAAATATCTAACTTGAAAACACAAAATGAAAACTGAAATAATTTCTAATAAGACAACGGAAGACAGAGTTAGAGTTTCAAATATGCCTTGCATTGAATTCAATCCTGGAAACATGTCATTGCACATTAAGGCACCCAAACAAGAGACGAGTTGAAAATGAAGACCTTATTGAATATATTGTTGGAGAAACTTCTAGTAAACTTGTTGTGAATACCTTGAGGAAATTTTTGGAGCAACATTGTTGAAGGTGATGGTATAGCATTGTTGGAGACGATCTTGAAGGGCCTTGAAGTGAAGCTTTTGGAGCAACTATTAAAAAATCCTTAGAGCATTTAAGTAAGGAACTTTCTATCTTCCATCACCTTTTTCATTTCAATATCCTTTAAACAATTTTGTTGATATTTAATGTTTGAAATCACGTTATAATTCCTTGATTATATGTGTTTGGGGACTTTCCCTTTGAAATTACCCAAAAATACCCTGGCAATTTTATCTTCAGGATGCATGTCTGACCCTATTGTTCAATATTTTGATTGATAGTAGTAAACATAGAGAGTTAGGGGGCCCTTGACTTGGTTTGGTTGGGCCATTATATCCCTAACATCTACTAGGGAGAATCCCCCTTGAGTTGGAGGAGAGCTAGCCCGAAGTGAAAAGAGGTTGGTGAGGTGACAATGGGGCTATTGAATTACACATGGTATCACACTTTAGCTTTAGGACTTTATCTTGAGAAGTGCAAGATTTTGCTATATCAATTCTAAAATTGTTTACAACACTATTGTTAAGAACTAATAAGAAGTGATGTTGAGGGGTTTTTGGGTATAATAAACAATACCATTTAAAAACTAGGGTTCTCAGTCCTTGGCATTCCTTCACCTGGGCCTAGGGGCACACTAGAATAATTTCACACTAAACCATGCAAACTTAAAAGTAACTTAACCGATCCATAAAGTAATAATAATCATAATTCCTAATTTCCTATTGTACGATATGATGCAAATTATTCAAACATGAAGCAATGAAGACATGCAATGTCCGAATTTCAAGATTGATGAACTAATACAAGAAGTTAGAAACTACAACTTTGATTCAATACTCTGTGTCCTAACTCCAGGAAGGAATCTAGTTTGTAGTACAGAACATGCATCGTGTATTATCAATTCTTAATTGACAACAACTAAAGGACATCTACCTCATCAATTCCTTCCCATTTTGTGTTTTTATGTTATATTCCTTATAAAAGTGTCAAATTTCTCTCAAAGTAAGCAACCACTGAATAAAATAAAAAGTAGTTGAGATATGATTGAGAAATGGTCATTTATTTCTTGAAAGGATCTTCACAATTTCTTTGGTTGTTTTTCATCTCAAGAAACAAGAAATGACCTAAGAAACTATCGTGATGTAATATAAGAACAACACGGTGCAATGGCCATTTTCAAAGCCAAATGATGTCCATTGAGGACATGGCCTTTATTTGGTTCCTGTTTCATAGGAGTTTCGGGTAGAAATGGAACTTTGCTGTACCATTTCCAGTAGTAAAAAGGGAAAACCTTATTTTTCCATGGGAAATAATTTACCTTTCCTTTTTCAAGATAATCTAAATCACAAAAAATATGAACTATACCGCACACATTCTTGGATAATGTGAAAGTGGAAAAGGAATACCCTACACAAGTGATGCACACATGTACATTTGAACACTAATAGATTTTTGTAGTTGAAATGCAATGCTTGCTTTCATTTAAATGTAGGGTTTTTAAAGCAGGGAGAAATAATGGCTGCCAAATTAATAAGCGTTTCTTTGGGAAAAATTTAAATCTTGTATTGGGTGATGAAGTTAATAGAGGGTATTGAATCTTGATTCTTGACATCTAGAGAGAACCATACAGCCTAACACAATCCAATAGAATTGACCAAAAAAACCCAAATAGAGTCAACCCTACTATAGGAGGAAGGGCCTGCAGTAAGAACTTACCATTTTGCAAGAGATGAGGGTGAATGTTGTTCTACAAGAGATGAGGGCGAACGCTGAGGGAAAATGCAGGGTGAATGTTGTTCTGCAAGAGCTCAGGGCGATTGCTGAGGGCGAATATTGTTCTACAAGAGCTCAGAGCGAATGCTGAGGGCGATTGCTATTCTGCAAGAGCTCAGGGCAAATGCTGAGGGCGAATGATGAGGGCGAATGTTGTTCTGCTAGAGCTGAGAGCGAATGCTGAGGGCGAATGTTGTTCTGCAAGAGCTGAGGGCAGATGCTGAGGGAAAATGTTGTTCTGCAAGAGCTGAGGGCGAATGCTGAGGGCGAACACTAATAGATTTTTGTAGTTGAAATGCAATGCTTGTTTTCATTTAAATGTAGGGTTTTTAAAGCAGGGAGAAATAATGGCTGCCAAATTAATAAGCGTTTCTTTGGGAAAAATTTAAATCTTGTATTGGGTGATGAAGATAATAGAGGGTATCGAATCTTGACTCTTGACATCTACAGAGAACCCTACAGCCTAACAAAATCCAATGGAATTGACCAAAAAAACCCAAATAGAGTCAACCCTACTATAGGAGGAAGGGCCTGCAGTAAGAACTTACCATTTTGCAAGAGCTGAGGGAAAATTCTATTCTGCAAGAGCTGAGGGCGAACGCTGAGGGCGAATTCAGGGCGAATGTTGTTCTGCAAGAGCTCAGGGCGAATGCTGTTCTATAAGAGCTCAGGGTGAATGCTGAGGGCGAATGTTGTTATGCAAGAGCTCAGGGCGAATGCTGAGGGCGAATGATGTTCTGCAAGAGCTAAGGGCGAATTCTGAGGGAAAATGCTGTTCTGCAAGAGTTGAGGGTGAATGCTGAGGGCGAATGCTGTTCTGCAAGAGCGGAGGGTGAATGCATGCGTGATATCAGACGTTAATGTAGCTATTGCGATGGATATAAGTTTCGTATTTTTAATAAAATCATTTTTATGTAGCGTTCTTATAAGTTTCGTATTTTTATGTAGCACGCATATAAGTGTCATTATATCGACGGTGGAAAAAGCGTCGCTATTGCGATGGATGCCTCTAAACGTCATAATTGCGACACTTAGACATTGTGTCGCACTTGCGACGTTTGGAGGCAGCCGTCGCAATAGCGACGCTTTGAGGCATAGTGTCACAATTGCGACGTCTTCATCCAAACGTCGCAATTGCGACACATTGTATAAGTGTCAGTATTGCGACACTTTTCTATAAATGTCGATATAGTGATGATTTCGGGCGGGATTAAAAAAATTTGGGGAAATTTCCAAAATTTGGTCAAAAGCTTCGGAACCAAGTGCCGAAATTTCCCCCAAATGTAGTAGTGTGGCCACGAAAAGTGCATAGTTGATCCATTTAATATATCAGAAAGATCATAACCAAAGGAAAATAAAGTGTGGATCTATGTCACAATATACATAAGTGGGACTATGGATACATAACAGACAAGAGGTGTCCCAGATTATTCCTCAAAGTACATAAATGATATATAACTCAAACGTAGCCTAGGAAGGGTGCCACATAAGATTGATATGTCCCTAACCCAGGGTCTTCTACATAACCTCAGTGGTACAAATCTACAACATGAAAATATATGTGTTGATGTCAAGAATGGTAGAAACCGTCTCATTACTGGTTAATGAGGTGTACCATTAACAAACACAAGGGGACATGCCAATGATGAAAATGGAGCCCAAGGTACTTAGTACAATCCACTAAGTGTGAATATATGAGCTGACGATGAACACTGATGGACTCAACTGATCAAGAGTCAATGATGTTAACCCACTGTCGATCGTGAGGAAGCCTTCCACTAAGGATTGCAAGCTCCAAGGTACTACTAGTTCCTAGATCAAGATGCCGAATAATGAGATGATGTTGACATGAGAAGATTAATTTAAGGAGGGCCTTGATGTATCCCCCATCAATCAAAACAAAATAGAATGAGAGATGATGTGAATGGATGAAATCATGAGATAATGAAGCATGAAAAGAGGGAAAAATAAGCTCGATATTTTCTTAAGTTTAATGAGTCATGAAAAGAATACCAAAATGAACACAATGCTTTTATTTTTTAATGAGGATGAAAACAAGGCTAAAAGGAGATTGGTGGCTTTCAGGGTTTAAAAAGCATAAAAAGGGAATAAAGGAATCTCGTTCTAGAGGAATGAGTCGTATAAGGGTAGCAACTATTTCCAGTGTGATGGAATTACTCAAATCATAACAAGGAAAATAGGCTGGCAAATAAGACCACTCATTTCAGTGGTCCCTCCAAGAAAGAGTAAAACACCAAGTGAAAGTGAATGGTAGGCCAATTTGAGGACAATAGCAGTGGTGAAACAAAACCAAGGCTCATCATGTAAAAATAGGCTAATAAAATATAGCAACCACAAGTAATAAAGTTGTGGAATCCTCCCTAGGTAAGGCCAAAAATTGACGAAGAAGAGAAGAATGAGGCTCAACTTCTAAGTCATGGTGGGTCAGAAGTAGTAATTCTGAAAGAAATATAAAATTAAATGCTTCATGGATACCAACATGGGATACAAGTTCTAATCTAGTGTATCCCTAATCAGGTAGGCTCTACTGCCAAATTATGACATGCATAAAATAGAGAGGCTAATGTCGCAACTTGATGGGGCCCAGACCTAAGGCATAATGAAAGTGGAACTAAAATTTGACAATGCAACAATGATAATGATATGTAACCTACCCCTACATGCCATGTTTAATATAAACATAGCTAAGGTCCAAAAAATGTCGCAATAAAAATGCCGCCACATCTTGTAAAAATGATCTACAAAGACTAGACCCATAGTTAAACCACATAAGGAAAGAAATAAAAAACAAAGGAGGTAAAAAAATTATCGTATATTTTTTATTTTTTGGGTTTATAATTTTTTTGGATTTTTGGCATATATGATGTACTAAAAAATTTCTCACATAACACACCAAAATAGAAAGAGACAGAAACATCAGACTCCCATGTACAATATGTACAAGTGTACCTCAGTCTAATATGTCACGTCAAGGTGTGCCTAATGTTGGGCATAGGCCAAGGGTTCCCATACATGAACTCCTGGAGGAGTGGAGGTACCATGTGGCACACCATGAGGAGGACATGCCATGTAAAGATGAATTTTATAATTCCGAAATGTTGATGATATGAGGGAGAACCTAGAACCGTAGTGTTATGAGGAATGCCCCTAGGATATACAATGTGAATAGTCTTGTAAGCTAGTGGATTTAAAAAGGACTATCAAGACATAAAGGGGCTACAAGGAACTCGTTGATAGATGGATATGAGATGGAAAATTCATTGGTAGGTTCAACATTAGAAACCTGAGACTTGACTTGGTCCAAGTTTGGCACTTCGAAGAAGAGCCGAGGAGGTGTTCCCTGGGTCATTTCAAGATTTTGCTTACCAATATCTACCTTGTCCAAATCAGGATGACTAGACACATGAAGAGACATAATTGTTGGGTCACTAATTTCTCATCATTTTCATTTTTCTTTTTCACTCATTAAACCATTACCTCCAACCATTCATTGCACCATCTCAATCACTTACCACCATTTTTATCATAATTCTTCAGAAAATACCACGATGTTCCCTGATATGCATAAGTGGTTAATTAAAATTGTTTTCCTTTATTTTTAGTAGATTAAAAATATTTATGAATGGTTTTAATAATCACAATTTGGATAGTTCCAATTATGTAGCTCAATTCAAGTTTATGTATTTATTTCCATGATTTAGGTAGTAACACCATTGTTGAAGGAAATATGGGACTTGGACTTGGTTTCTAAAAGCTCCATTATGGATTTGTGTTGGTAAAAGTCCACCCAAATCACACATGTGAACCTACAACAAGATATCGAAGGAGAAATGTAACAATTTTGACTAGTAAACATTTGATGCGGTTTCTGAGAAAATGGGAATGAATTTTGGAAAATAAGAACATGCATTTATTTTATAATGAGTCTAATTAGGCTACAAGTGGGACGTTTCCTCAAATTTATTACTTTCTGGGAGATTTTCCTAGTTCTTTAAACCCTATATTTGTAGATTGCGCGGGCAAATGGTTTGCTAATTTGAAAGTTAATGCTAGTCACCAAAAATATTGGCACGAGTCATTCCTTAGAAAATTCATGGCAGGGAGATCATTCTTATCATATCTAGCCTAATATTTGATCCAAAAATCCTTAGACACAAATTTTATTTAAAATTTTTCCAAAAAGATTTCATGAACAAAATTGTAGCAATTAAACTATGAATTTGTTGTTGCTTCAAAGCCTTATAAATATTGTAACTTTTGTGATGAAGGAGGTGGAATTAAGTTCATAATTTTTGTATTATTTATTGAAGAAAACTTAGTTTCTACATTTCTGAGTAATACAAATTTGTTCCATGCTATACACATGATTGTGTTGGTGGTTCATGTTTCATGATTTGAGTTTTTAACAACTCACGCTTGCCAGGAAGGCCCCCGATGTGTGAGAGAAAGATTAGATGTGTTTTATTGAATATATTAGCTTTACTTCACTCCACAAATAAATTTTGTCAATATTTTTAGATGTTGGATTTTTATCCAGACTCTGTTTTGAGAATTTCTTTAGTCATGCTTGTTTATTTTGTTACAGGTCAAGTGCTTGATAGTAAACTTAAAATACCAAAAAGATATACTTTTCCTTTTTTTAAGCTTAGCCTCAAATTCATAGTGATGATTTACTCAGGTTTTAAATACACACACTAGCAATCTTCAAAGGCTCACTGCATTTGAAATTCCTTAAATAGTTAACTCCCTTTGCTTACTATTGTTTTAGAATAAGTTTTGATTTCAATATATTAAATTAATTTCCATAATTGTTAGCTTAGTTTTCCTTTAAAAATTATTTATATTAGGTTTGTGTTGACGGTGTTGATGCTGCCAACAGTTATGGGGTCTCCCTGGTGTGAAGTCTCAATTATACCTCACACCATTTCGGGTAGGATCCCCATATAGTATGTGGGCTTGACTGCCAGCATGAATGTTTCACTCTTTTTTTTAAAACAAAATATGTCAGTGTGAGGACAAGAATGAAAGTCCCGAACAATGGGACAAGTTCAACCCAAGATTGAAAAACTGCAAAAAGAGGTACAAGAAATTCACAAAAACCATAAGAAGAAGTATGCCATGAGAAGCATCACTGAGTGAAAACAATATCATACATACTTGAAATAGAACATGTCAGACATTAATCACAAATTAGTTTACAATAGGTCATCGACATGGCACGGAGTAAGAAATAAAGGATTCAAAGTAGACATGCAAGGAGTTACAAACTAATTCATTAACATACTTATCACATAAAAACACACATATGACCATAATGGAAATGCTGGAGAGCCAATACAACTGTTATCACCAAATTGAGTCCTGTTGGGTTGCTTCAATGGTCAACTTGGAGTAACTATTTCAGACCACTTGTAACTGGAAATTAGCCTTTCCAACCTGAGAGGGGTCTCTCAAAAGGATAAAGGATATTCAATGAACAACTTGAAAGCAGATGGCTAACTCTAAATTGGATTGAATGTGTTTTTGTGTACGTGAAAGATGTATAAGGTTTACTACCATTGGGCTTATGGAGTCAATATGAAAACTAAGTCACAAGAAAATATATCTCATGGAAGCTGAGGCAATTGTGTTCTTATAAAACCACACATGAAGGATATAACAACAAGTTATATGCATAGAAGAAGTTGGAGCATGTCACCATGAATTCCAAGTGATTATACATAAGCAAACTAATAAAGCATGACAAAACAACAAACTAGGTGTATAAATGGAAGTTGGAGCATTTAATCATGAATTCCAAGTGATCATACAACTATAAAAATGGAGAGAAATTAAAAGGCTGATATAAAAAACATACATAATAACACATAGATGAATCTCAGGGTTGAAATAAGCTACTGCAACTGTATATTACTGATAGACAAAGATTACAAGGGCAGTGCCTTCATAACATCTCCCAACCCTTTCTAACTCTAAAAATAAGTCCTTTATAGAATGAGGAATCATAAAAATGATATTCCACCTTGCTAGCTTCTAATTCCCACCTCAAAGACCTATTTCAAACATGATTCTATCACTTGGAGACTTCCTAGTGATATTTCTGTTTTGCAGAGTTTGAATACAAAAAAGACTCTTCTTTCATTAATAGTTAAAAAAACCAATTCAATAACCCTTATCAACTAAAAAAAAATAATTTTATGAGTGTACTAGAGTACTGATGTGTCATTATGTCACGTGGATGCTGAGCTGGACCTCCTCCAAGTCAATTTTTTACATTTTTTTCACAAATCTAGTTAGTGAAAATTCAGAAAAAATAGGCTTCAAAGATGAGTGTATAATTTTTAGAACCTGATAGATTTGTAGAAACTAAGAGAGGTTTTTTTATATGGACCGGTTCTAAAGGAAATTCTCTTTCCAATTTCCAAAATACTTTTTCATTTGCTCAGAAACCTTAAAAAACAATTTGCTACGAAAATAGTTTTTCAACAGTTCCGTAGTGTGAAAAGATGAGTGTATAATTTCCAAAACCTCATGGATTTGTAGAAACTGAGTGAGGTTTTTGTAGAGGGGTTAGTTTGGAAGAAAAACCTATTTCATATTTCCAAAATACTTTTTCATTTGCTCATAAACCTTAAAAAACAATTTGGTACGAAAACATGGCAGTTTTGTAGCGTACAAAAATGACCTTTGCCATCAGAATTTATGCTTCTTTTCTCTTGCATGGTCTTCATCATGTTCTGTCACATATTACCTATCATTTAATCCCCTTAGAAACTACCAATTTTTTTTTTTTTAAATAATAAGAAAGCTACAGGTGGTTTCATAGCATTTTCCTAGCTTCAAGCCTAAGAAACGCTACAAAACTGTCATAAACAGTGTAAATTCTAGTTTTTTGCCTTGTTTAAAAAATATACCTTCCAGCTGCATAAAATTTGTTTTAAACATGCCTTTAAATTCTTAAAACATAATCAAACTCAATTTAAGAGCCTTGAGGTGTTTCCTCTTCAAAAAACATCCTTTTCTCCTTTAGCAAGTTTATTCATCACTAAATGACTTTGTTTTTTCTGAAAACATTGGGTTTAGAGATGAGATCTTTTCTCCCTATAATTGATAGATATTGAAAAAATTAATGAGGTTTTTGTAGGTCAGTATGTCTTTAAGACAAAAATCTCTTGGGTTTCTGAAATACATCCCCAGCTGTCCAAAATCTGCATTCTAAGAACATGTATAAAACAGGAAAATTCTGCATTTTGAAAACATAAAACCTTCTTTTTCGGAGTTGTAAGATTGGGAAATGAAATATGTCATCAAATGATAACTGATGGAACATGATGTGACCTATATGGAGGTAGTTTTGAGATGAAATGAGGGTGGTATTGAAATTTAGGATAGGATAAATATGAAAAAATGAAATATCGTATGCCAACTTGAAAATGTTCTAAGGAGTCCTTACCCTTTTGAGGAGTGAACTATATGACCATATCAAGTAATGAGTCACAAAATTATGAGTGATAATATTGGATCCACTTGGGATGGTGTGCCCCTGTGGTACACCAAAGAACATGTAGTTCCAGTGCCATCCATCTTCTTGGAAATAAAAACTCTGAAATTTATGAAAACTTCGCCAAGCTCTTATGGCCTTCTCCTTGGACTCAAGCTTGATGATTACTGCTAAAAAACCAAATTTTTACCTACTGAAAAGATTCTGAGTCAACTTTTAGCTTATTCACACACTCCTACCTACCCTAACAACTACAATCTCCATTTTTAATTCAAGCAACATGAAAATTCCAATGAAGCCACTCATTGATCTGATTTGAAATTTGAACCTCTTGGCTGCACTTGAACCAAAAGTAAGCATGATACTAAAATGACCAAGGCAACATAAAATGTATCTGATCCTCATAATGAAAATATAACTGGAAATCTGGACTGTAGAACTCTTCCATGTAGTTAGCTATACGATCATAGAAGAAATAATATGTTTGATGATTCTTAGGACATTCTGCAGCTTTGGAAAAATCATATATTCTTTTCTCAGCTACACAATATTTCATTTGTGTGCTATCTAACTAATTTTCAAAATGATTTTAAAAAATAGGGTATTCTTCCTCAATCTCAAAAGAGAAAGGTAGCAGCACCCTCTCTTTGTGTTCTGGCATTAAATATTTTTGAAAAGACTGATCTTGATCATGAAGACTATAAGATTGAATTTGATCTTCTAAAACTTCAATGTATTTTTCAGTGTTCTTAGCAACTTCATCCACAAATTGAAACTTATCTTCTGACTTTCACTCAAATGACTTCAGATTAGAAGACAAGGATAAAGAAAAATTTTCATCCACTTCCTCATTAGTGTGATCATTATTTGATGTAGGCTGATGCAAGGAATGAAATGAAGAATAAGCTTCTTCCTTTACCTGAGGATTATAGCAATTAGCTTCCAATATTTCCTTTCATTGTTTGAAATTATTCTCATACTTCTAATGATCAAAAGACTCACAAGTCTGATGCAATGTTTCATCAAACTCAAAGGATGTATCGTGATTTTCATAAATAAAATCCTGTTGGATTTGATTTTCATCCAAGAGAGAGGCTATCATTTCTTCTTGGTGATGAAAGGGATTGTTATGAAGGGCCTCTAAAATTTCCTCATCCATGAACTCATCATCTTCATAATGATTCTATATATTAAATAAAACTCACACAATGTTTACAACTGTCTTTGATTGACAATAAGGATGGATGACACTCTTTGTACATATCATAAAATGCAACATGGAAATCAACAAGAGAATATAATTAACCATTTGGTAGGCTTTCATACCAAGACCATGCTTTTCCCTCTAAAGTGACCATAAACATATTCATGAGACAATCCTCAGGGAACTGAACCTTAAGTCTTTATACATGCATATGGAATCTAACCAAATGAAGAGCATCATTGTATTTATTTTCATATTTAAATATGGGAAGATCAGTTAACCATTCAAAATTTGGCATAGAATTTGGAAAACCAGGGATATGAGACCGATTCATAGGGGCATACCTGGCATTTATTCTTGTAATGGAACTCATCTTGGGACTTCATCAAGCTACTGATCTTCAAGCAGTGGAGTCACCTTCCAATTGATTATTTGATGTGTGGAGTCGCCAGAGTAGAAATACAACCAATATGTGCCGAAGTATTTGATTCTCTCAGACCTTAGAACTAAAAATTTGTCATTCTTCCCAAGGAAAATTTACACCTTCTGTCCCCGACAACAGCGCCAAAATGTTATCACCAAATTGAGTCCTACTGGGATGCTTCAATGGTCAACTTGGAGTAACTATTTCAAACCACTTGTAACTAGAATTAGCCTTTCTAGCCTGAGAGGGATCTCTCAAAAGGATAAAGGATATTCAATGAACAACTTGAAAGTAGATGGCTAACTCTGAATTGGATTGAATGTGTTTTTTTGTAGGTGAAAGATGTACAAAGCTTAATACCATTGGGCTTATGGAGTCAATATGAAAACTAAGTCACAAGACAATCTATCTCATGAAACCTGAGGCAATTGTGTTCTTATAAAACCAAACATGAAGGATATAACAACAAGCTATATTCATACAGGAAGTTGGAGCATATCACCATGAATTCCAAGTGATTATACATAAGAAAACTAATAAAGCATGACAAAACAACAGACTAGGTGTATAAATGGAAGTTGGAGCATGTAATCATGAATTCCAAGTGATCCTACAACTAGAAAACTGGAGAGAAAGTAAAAGGATGATATAATAAACATACATAAGAACACACAGATGAATCTTAGGTTTGAAATAAGTTGCTGCAACTGTATATTACTGATAGACAAAGATTACAAGAGTAGTGCCTTCATAACATCTCCCAACCCTTTCTAACTCTAAAACTAAGTCCTTTATAGAATTAGGACTCATACAAATGATATTCCACCTTGCTATCTTTGAATTCCCACCTCAGAGACCTATTTCAAACATGATTCTATCACTTGGAGACTTCCTATGGATATTTCTGTTTTGCAGAGTTTGAATACAAAAAGGACTTTTCTTTCATTAATAGTTAAAAAAACCAATTAAATAAACCTTATCAACTGTAACCAACTTATTTTATGAGTATAATAGAGTGCTGATGTGTCATTATTCCACGTGGATGCTGAGCTGGACCTCCTCCAAATCGAATTTTTACAATTTTTTCACAAATCTGGTTAGTGAAAATTCTGAAACATGGGCTTCAAAGATGAGTTTACAATTTAAAAACCTTGATAGATTTTCATAAATGAGAGAAATTTTAGTATATGTACCTATTATAAAGAAAAACCTCTTTCCAATTTCCAAAATACTTTTTCATTTGCTCAGAAACCTTAAAAAACAATTCGCTACGAAAATAGTTTTTCAGCAGTTTCATAGCGTGAAAAGATGAGTGTATAATTTACAAACCCTGATGGATTTGCAGAAAATGAGTGAGGTTTTTGTAGAGGGACATGTGATGAAGAAAAACCTCTTTAATATTTCCAAAATACGTTTCCATTTGCTCAGAAAAATTAAAAAACAATTCACTATGAAAACATGACAATTTCGTAGCGTACTTTCGTAGTGTACAAAAATGACCTTTTCCATCAAAATTTATGCTTATTTTCTCTTGCATGGTATTCATCATGTTCTAACACATATTCCCTATCATTTCCTCCCCTTGGAAACTACCAAAAGTGGTTTTTTTAAACAAAATTAAAGCTACAGGTGGTTCGTAACATTTTCCTAGCTTCGAGCCTAGGAAATGCTATGAAACGGTCATAAAGAGTGTAAATTCCAGATTTTTTCCTTGTTTAAAAAACGTACCTTCCAGCTGCATAAAATTGGTTTTCAATATGAATTTAACTTCTTAAAACATAATCAAACTCAATTTAAGAGCCTTGAGGTGTTTCCTCTTCAAAAAAAATCCTTTTCTCCTTTAGCAAGTTTATTCATCACTAAAGTGACTGGTTTTTATGAAAACATAAGGTTCAGAGACGAGATATTTTCTCCCTATCCTTGATTGATATTGAAAAAGAGAAGGAGTTTTTTGTAGGTCAGAATGTCTTGAAGAAAAGCCTCTCTTGGTGTTTTGAAACACATCCCCAGTTGTCCATGATCTGCATTCTAAAAACATGTATAAAACATGAAAATTTTGCATTCTGAAAACAAAAAACCCTCTTTTTGGAGTTGTAAGCTTGGGAATTGAAATATGTCAGAAAATGATGAATGATGGAACATGATTTTACCTATATGGAGGTGGTTTTGAGATGAAATTATGGTGGTATTGAAGCTTAGGATAGGTTAAATATGAAAAAATGAAATTTCCTATGCCAACTTGAGAAAGTTTTAAGGAGTCCTTACCCTTTTGAGGAGTGAACTGTATGACCATGTCAAGTAATGACTCACAAAATTATGAGTGATAACAACAACCATGATGTGAATCACGAGAATAAATGTATAATATGAAGTAATTTTTATTAATGTCGTTGAAAATACATGTACATATCCTGTGATTCATCAAATCCAACAGTGGAACATGGGTTTCACATACAATCATCTGATGCAAAACCCTAGCCTCACCCTAGATCGCTCTACTAGATGCCAAGAGTTGTGTGTCTCTATCTCTTCAATCACAAATCAAATATGTACTCTTAATCTAAGATTAAGTGTTAAAATCCCCTCTACAATGAGGCACGAGGTCACATTTATAGAGGTGAAGTGACCGTTCACCTACCTTGACCTTTTATTACCCTCATGATCTGAACTGAATTAAGAACACAACATAATACAAATATAACCACAAAGACAGAGATGCAATAGAAATAACACTTCATTTAATTAATATCAAAGAAATGAAATATGATTACGCACATAATGGAAATAAACTAGCTTGGGTGATGGTAGCCTATCATTGAGAAAAAATGTGTCAGCTACAAGCCTCTGAAAAGTGTTACAATGAGGCTCAAGGGAATTTGTATTATTTAACAACAAGAGAAAACCTTAAACAACTAAAACCATAACCCGAGAATATGGAACGCTAAGAGTTTGTGAGCCCTGTTGGGGTTAGCTAGGCAACCAACTTCTTGGGGTCGTAACTTGGTCATATTATCTCCATTTGGTGCATATGATACCTTGTTGGAAATATCTCTCTGAGTACTATAGGATTTGTGGCATTCCCTTGCCTACAACTATGGGCTTGTTTAAAACTTCATAAAAACATCGTTTAGGGGGTTAAAACTACTGAAAAAGGTCACGATCTGAAAAACTACTAAAAATAGTAAATGATGCTATAAATAAGGAAAATAATGAAACTAACTAGAGGTCTAGGTGGAATATGTGGGTGGCCACCAATATCTACTTAGATCACCTTGTAACTCTTGAAATTCCTTAGTGTGCTCTCATTCTTACTCCCTAGTACATGCTTAATTGATCTCAACATGGTTGCTGACACCACGATGAGAACATTTACATATTGATAGAAGAGGAAATGTGAGGAGAATAAAAGAAGGTTTCGAGAAACCATAGGGGTCTTCTTTCCAATAGTGTTGTGAAACCATGGAGACTTCATGAAGTGTTCAAATGACTGCTATGTGCTTTGCTTGAATCCAACTACCCTCTACTTTGTTTTCTTGATATTGCCAACAGATTTTAGGAGTATAAATTGATTCAGTTTTGATCTTGTCGAAACCCTAGTTGCAGCTTCTGTGGAAAACCATAATTCTTCTATCTAGTTCAACATTCTTGCTCCCTTCTTTTTACCTACAAAAAAATCAAATTGGCCACATTGCGTTTAAAGAATAAAACTAGAAATGGGACAAAATCATGAAAATAGAATATAAATGTGCTATGTAACTAACTCACAAAAGAAAGGAAAATATAGATCAATAGATTAAAAATTATCCTCTTCAAGGGGGAAACCTCCTTTACATTACATAAATGAAAAATTGTTGGATGATACAAATGATGAGACCTCCTTGGTATATATAGGAGTGTAAGGGGTCACAATATAATCATAACCTACATAACAATAATAATGTAACGACAAAAAATAAAAATATTTGGATTCTATGGGGCAAAACAATGTATTTTATTCATTGCAAGATATCCAAGGAATTGATTTACTTCCTATATCCAACACTAGATTGTCAAGTGATGATTGAAAATGGAGGAATAATAAATTTCTTTGGAAAGTGCTATAATATGAAGCTAACCATGGGGGAATATGTATTTAATAGTCCAATGCTTTCCATTCCAATGGGTGGCATTGATGTTGTACTAGGAGTCCAATGGTTACAATTTTTGGGGATGATAGCTTTTAATTTTGAAGAAATATTATTGAAACTTTTTTTATGAAGGAAAGGAAGTTGAATTAAGAGGCATCACATGGAAACCAAGAAGTATAATCAGCTCTAATGACATGAAAAATATTCTGAAGAAATAACAACGGGGCGTAATTGCTCAATTATGCTCACTAAGGGTTCAAACACCAAAAGCATCTATTTCTCCAGATCTCCAAAATGTCTTGGGAAATCATTCCAAGGTATTTGAGACTCTCAAAGGCCTCCCACCTATTCATGATTGTAATCATGCTATTCATTTCATTCAATGAATTTTTCTTCCAAACATCAGGCCTTACAGATATCACTATGCCAAAAAGAGTGAAATTGAATATATGGTTGCAGGAATGCTAGAGGTCGGTATAATTAAGCCTAGTCAAAGTTCTTTCTCTGCTCTAGTACTATTGGTGCACAAGAAGGATGGATCATGGGATATGTTTCTAAATTATAGGGAGATCAACAAACTCACTATTAAAGATAAATTTACCATTCATGGCATTAATGATTTGTTTGATGAATTACATGGAGAAATTTACTTCACCAAGCTAGATCTTCGTTCAAGATTTCCTCAAATTAGAATGAATACTGAATACATTCCAAAAAAAAATATTCAGAACTCATGAGGGTCATTATGAATTTTTGGTCATGCCTTTTGGCCTTACTAATGCACCTTCCACATTTCAAGGTTTGATTAATTCAAGTTTCAAACCATTCCTTAGAAAATTTGTGTTAGTATTTTTTGATGATACACTAATCTACAACAAGTACTAGAAGGATCATGTTCAACATGTCTAGATAGTGCTCAAACTATTGGAGGAGAAACAATTATATCCAAAAACCTCCAAATGTTTCTTTGGAGTACAAGAGATGGAATATTTGGGTGATATTCTATCAATGAGGGTGTTAAGGTAGACCCTAACAAAATTAAAGCCATCAAGGAATGGAAAATCCCCACAATCATAAAGCATCTTCGAGGATTTACCAGATTGATAGGGTATTATCAAAAGTTTGTTCAAAGTCATGGGATAATAGCAGCACCTCAAAAAAAATGATTGAAGAAAGATTAATTTTCTTGGTCTCCAGAAGCAACTAAGGTCTTTGAACATCGTAAAGAGGTAGTGTGCCAAGCAACAGTATTAGGTACATCGGACTTCACAAAATCCATTATTGTGGAATGTGATGCCTTAGAAAATGGCCCATTGGTGTTGTTTTAATGCAATAAGGAAGACCCATTACTTTTGATAATCGTCAAATCAAAGGAAAGTAATTACGCAATCCTATTTATGAGAAGGAAATGTTGGAAATATTACATTCACTAAAGAAATGGAAACCTTACCTAATGGAAAGACACTTAAAGGTAAAAAAATATCACGATAATCTTAAATAATTTTTGGAACAGAGATTATTTTGAGAAGAGCAACAAAAATGGGTCACAAAGACGTTGGTTTATGACTTTGAAATCATCTACAAAAAAGGGTAGCAAACTGTTGTTGCAAATGTGCTCTTAAAAAAGGATGAGGACATGGAAGCATTGATTTGTTCCATTTCTATTATTCGACCTGATTGGATAACTGAAGCAAGGGATGAATGGAAGAATGACGAAGAGGTGTTAACACTCATTCAAAATTTGTAGCAAGATCCCAGTACACTTGATACATTTAGCTGGAAAAAGGATTGATTATGTTACAAAGATCGCTTATATCTTTGTAATAATTCTCAACTCAAACAAAAGATTCTTTTGGAATTTCACACCTCCCCCTTAGGAGGGCACTCGGGATTTTTAAAAACTTACCATGGGTTCAAGAAAGGATTTTTTTGGGATGGCCTTAAATCTGATATTTAGAAGTTTGTGGCAGAATGTTTGGTTTTCCAAAAAAATGAATTTGAGACAATTAATACCTCGAGTTTGTTACAACCTTTAGTCATTCCAAGTCAGCATTGGGAGGAGGTCTCAATGGATTTTACCATAGTTTTAACCAAATTTGAAGGAAATAGTGTCATAATCGTGGTAGTTGATAGACTTACCAAGTATGCACACTTTTGTGCATTATCTCATCATTTTAAAACGAGAACAATTGCTACTACATATATGGAAACATTCAAAATCTACATGGAAACCCAAAGATTATTATAAGTGTTAGAGATCTCATTTCCACTAGAAATTTTTGGACGAAATTATTTCTTGTCTTGGTACTCAATTAGCTCATATCTCATCTTATCATCCTCAATCTGATGGGAAAAATAAGATATTGAACAAATTTTTGGAAGGATATATTCGTTGCTTTGTATTGAATAAAAAAACACAATGGGTCAAGTGGTTATCTCTAGCTGAATGGTGGTATACCACTTCCTTCCATACTGCAGAAAAGATGACCCCATTTATTGCACTTTATGGATATCATCCACCATCCATCACATCATCTTTAATAGAAAATTTTAAGTTTCAATTAGTGGAAGATCACATCAAGAATCAACAACAAGTTCCCCAACTCTTAAATAATAACCTCACTCTTACACAGAATCGAATGAAGCAATAGGCATATCATCGTCGCAGTGAAAGAAGCTTTGATGTAAACGACTAGATATTTTTATGACTACAACCCATTGTAGTGAAAACTCAACACCCCCTTTTTTTAATTATTTTATTTCAAATAATGAGGAACCTTTCCCTAAAGTTTTGGCTAAATTACCTTTTTAATATTTCCTTTTGGTTAAGTGTCCTACAATTTTTCCATTTTCTGTTTTCATCAGATTTTTATTCTGATTGACTCATTGAGTTTGAATTTTTTTTTGTTAGAAAATTATATATTGCAGAGCAATGGAAAACATAAAATACGCAGAAACACAAACAGAAAACATATAAAACAAAAGAGACACAAATATAC
Organism: Pinus albicaulis; assembly: GCA_034641835.2. Taxonomy (NCBI): domain Eukaryota; kingdom Viridiplantae; phylum Streptophyta; class Pinopsida; order Pinales; family Pinaceae; genus Pinus; species Pinus albicaulis. The sequence goes on along the minus strand of CM076577.1, from coordinate 1,406,549,673 downwards.
ATGGTTCACCCAATTTGGGCTATGTCCACCCCGAACAATCAGTCCTTCCTTTCTATTATCCAGCAAAATGAAGAGACACAACCTACAACAAATCTGCTATAATATCCTCTGTTCTCTCTCACAGTCCCCCTTTCTGTTTCTTCCTCATAATACTCATACAATACATAACCACAATACAATACCCTCATAAAACAGAGGGATTTCATTCTAGGGAAAAAAACCCTAAATTAAACATAACTTCTACCGTCAGATCATCCTCCTAATGAACATCCCAGATTGACTATAAATTACAATATTTTACAAGGAAATTTTACATATGTTTTTAGCTTCGGGGGCGTTTCCCCAGAAATGCCCTGCAAGGGGGGGGCTTCATAAAGTCGCAGCCACCCCCCCTGGACACCCCAGGTATCGTTTTAATGATGGGTGGCATTGCCACCCTGTTAAGAACATGAGTACAACACTGTGATACATCTAGATAAAGAAGGTAATTAGGCTCCACACCCAATAATCTCCCTCTTGGAGACTGATTGTAGCAACTCCTCTGTTGTTTCATTTGCTGGACAATTAATCCACTTTGGATCTGGTTGTTTCTCATATTCATCATCATACTTGAAGACCAATTGAAACTGAGCATAATCTCATTTTCTTCCTGGTTACAACTTTTATTAGCATATCTGCAAGATTTTGGATATTGTGTACCTTTTCCAGCTTCAGATGTCCATCTTCCAACAATGATCGTATGAAATGGTACTTGAGTTGTATGTGTTTAGTCCTGGAATGAAATGCTGATTTCTTTGCAAGATGAATGGCACTTTGGTTGTCACTGTATAACATTCCCATCTCATGCTTCTTACCCAATTCATCCATAAACCTTTGTAACCAAATACTTTCTTTACTAGCCTTTGTAGCAGAAACATACTCTAATTTTGTTATTGAAATTGCAACAACACTTTGGATTTTTGAAACCCAACTGGCAGTTGTTCCACCTACAGTAAATGCATATCCTGCAGTGCTCCTCCTGTTATATCTATCGCCTACCATATTTGCATCAACATATCCCTGTAGAGCAATGTTTGAACCACCAAAGCATAATGCTTGATTTGTGGTTCTTCTCAAATATCTAAGAATCCATTTCACTTCCATCCAATGTTTTTTCCTTGTATTTTTGATATACCTGATTACAACTCCCATGACATGTGAAATATCAGGCCTTTTGCAAACCATTGCATACATTAAGCATCCAACTGCTGATGCATATGGCACTTTAGACATATAATCCATTTATTCTTGGGTCTTGGGGCACATCTCCTTACTAAGTTTGAAATGGATAGCCAAAGGTGTACTAACTGGTTTTTCATTCTACATATTAAATATTTTCAACACCTTTTGTGTGTACACATTCTGAGAAAATATTAATTTGTGATTTTTCTTATCTCTAGTTATTCTCATACCAAGGATTTGTTTTGAAGCTCCTAAATCCTTCATTGCAAATGAATTTCCCAATTTTATTTTGATGACATTTATTTCCTGCATGTTAGACCCTGCAACAAGCATGCCATCTATATACAATAACAATATAATATAGTTTCCATCATTTTTCTTTTTCAGATAACCACAATGATCAGAGTGACATCTAGTATAACCTTGTTCAGACATAAACCTGTCAAATTTTAGATACCACTACCTTGGACCCTATTTTAAGCCATACAAGCTCTTATTTAACCTGCACACTAATTTTTCTTTCTGTTTGACCTCATATCCTTATGGTCACTGCATATAGATCTCTTCCTCCAAATCTCCATGGAGAAATGTTGTCTTTACATCTAACTGTTCAAGATGAAAATATCCCACTGCTACAAGACTTAAAATAGTTCTTATTGAAGTCATATTAACAACATGAGAAAATATTTCATCAAAATCAATACCTTTCTTCTATGCAAACCCCTTCACCACAATTCTAGCTTTGTACCTCTGTTTTCCTCCATCTTCTTCCTTTAGCCTATAAACATATTTATTCTGCAATGTTGTTTTACCTGCAGGCAACCGGAATAAGTACCAAGTCTCATTACTTATTAAGGAGTCCATCTATTCTTTCATGGCCAGCTCCCACTTCTTCCTAGTTTTGACCTGGATTGCTTCTTCATAAAATTTGGGTTCACCAGAATCAGTCAAAAATAGATAATATAATGAAGGAGATTATTGTTTAAGGGGTCTAATTATCCTGGTAGATCTTCTGACACCACTTTCAGGTGTTTGAGGTGCCTATTGTTGTTGTGCTACTTATTTTTGTTGTGTTTGTTGATTATTATTATTTTCAGGCACGTTTACTTTTTCTGTGATCTCATCAAGAACTGTGTATTCTTTGTTTTCTTTTTCTTGTTTCTTTTCCTACACATTATTCTTATATAAGACCTTTTCAGTGAATATTACATCTCCGATCCTAATGATTTTTTGATTTTCATAATCATATAAGCGATAACCAAAATCATTAACACCATATCCAATAAAGGTACATTTCTTTGATTTTTCCTCAAGCTTTATTATATTTTCTTTATTAATATGAACAAAGGCCTCACAACCAAAAGGCTTTAAAAAAGAGTAATTGATTTTTTACATGTCCATGCCTCCTTTGGAATACCACCATCTAAGGAACTTGAAGGCCCTTTGTTCATTATATAAACAACAATATCTACAGAATCTGCCCAAAACTGTAAAGGAAATCCTGCATGCAATTTCATGCACCTTGCATGCTCCATGATTGTTCTATTCATCCTTTCTGACACACTATTTTCTTGTGGTATTCTTGGAAATTTCTTCTCTATTTGAATTCCATGCTTTGAAAAGTACCTATCAAACTCTTTTCTACAATATTCACCTCCATTTTCTGATCTCAAACACTTCAACTTCTTTCCTGTCTCAATCTCAACCAAATCTTTCCATTTATTGAAAGTATAAAATACATCAGATTTATTATGAATACAATAAATCCAAGTTTTTATAGTTGCATCATCAATAAAAGTAACATAATAATGAGAGCCACCGAGAGATGATACCTGAGCAGGTCCCCATACATTTGTGTGTACAAGCTCAAAATTTTCTCTCTTCTTTTCTTTCTCAACTCTAAGAAATATGACTCTCTTCTGTTTTCCATAAATACAATTCTCACATAAATTCAAATCAATATTCTTTAAACCCTATTGGGGTCCTGTGATTTGGATGATTGGCAAACCAAATGACAAGGCAACATATAAACCAGTTTTTAGAGCTCTAAGATCTAGCCCTCGTAGTCTCAAAGAGGGATCTCTCAATTGTTTGCAAAGATATGACTTGTTTGCTTGTAAAGGGTTGATTTTAGGCTAGTTATTAAGTGCAATTTTGTTTGATTGTTTGGTGGGACATGATGATCTAGGCAGCATAGATAAGAAAGGGAAATATCTAAGTCATTGGGCAATGGAGTCAAGTAGAATTTTGTAACAGGTTTGTCAATGAATCAGGGGTATTAAAGGGAAAATCTAACTTGGCCAGTGGATCTACAAAGTCTTTCAGGTGAAATGAAATGGACATCAAAGGTTTAGAATGAAAAGTAGAATTAAGGGCAATTAAGAATCCTCAATTATATGTAATTCTCAACAAAGGGACTTAAAACATTATTTGAACATGAAGAGGCATTTCATAGACAGGGCTAACCATAAATTCTAGAAACCATACTTCAGTAAATAACAATTTCAAGACAAAATTTTCAAATGAAATCTAGGAGTCGAGGAACACTCTATTTCATCCAAAGATTTCACTTTCAAGGATAATAAAACATAAAAGATTCACAAATAACTGCATTCATAGAAGAGGGAACTCCTAAACATATTTGATTACAGCTATAAAGACCTTCAAAACAATTATTTAAGCAAGAACAAAGGGTATGATCAAAACATACCTCTTTGGCAGACTGTAAACAATGGTACTTTAAAGGGAGACTTTAGAAGTAGTTTTCAAGTGGTAGCAAGTAAGCAGGGAAAACCATAAATCATTCTTGAGACCAATTGTTTGAACTATTTTTGAAATAAACAAGCATGAGGGTTCAAGAGAGAAATTAAGAATTCTGTAGAATGCCTCAACAGAGGAAAACATAAAACAGTGAAGAGTAAACAAGTCTAAGGTGCTTCTAGGTGGCATTTCTTAGCCTAAAATTTTTACTCTACTGTAGTAAGAAATGATGAAACAGAATGGAAAAAAGGAAAAAAATTAACAGATTATAATACTTCACCAACAACCAAACTCAGGGATCCAATGATAGAGCTTTCTCCATTAACAAATAGGTCAAAACATCCACAGGTTCTAGAACATCAAATTTCTTTCAACTTCAGTAGAACTATGTATTACTTCAAAGAGTTATCAAAATGCCCTACATACAATGAGTTCGAATGCAATATTTATGCTGCAAATGAGGAGGTAGAACTGATCTAGGGTCCAAGTGTTATTAATTACAGATTAAATGCATCCCTGACCTTGAAAACCATGCAAGGCATAAGCTAGGAACATGTGTGCAACTACTTCTCTATTTAATAACTTTGTCTTAACTTTCTAAGGATAAAATAGGTGAAAAGTTTGACTTTGAGGCCTATCTTTATCTTTAGATTAACTGTCTTGACAGCTTAAAATATCTTCTTTTGTGTAATAACTGCTGATTTGCTTTACAGATAAAGGGTAGGCCAAAGGTGTCAGTTTGATTTATCAAATGAAATAATTGCTCCCTTTTGATATGTTCGAGACTGCTTTAGGCCTAATCTTTCCTTTGATTTCATGAATTAAACTTTATTTTAGGCCCAATTTTCTTTTGGCCCTTTTAAATTATCACGTTGTCTTTATCCTCTAACTGATTTCTTTAACCTGTTAATCATCAATTAAGACCTTTAATCTTCATCTGTTCCTTTGATTTTGCTTGCGTACAGGTGTCTTTCTGTGCTGGAGGGCTTGTGCATGAATAACCAATGCTTATGATACACTGGCTAAATACAAGATTAAACCCTCTTTTTGTCCCTTTCGCTTTAATTTTGGCCTTTGAGGATCGTCACCTGGGTTTTTCCACTATTTCCTTGGCTATGGAGGACCTTTTAACGCCTTAGCCACCATTAAAAAACCTGCAACATAAACAAAATATTAAATAAACCCTGCATTTTTGTGGTTAACTGCGTTTCAGATTTCGGGAAGTGTCGGAGGAGCACTACAGAGGGAGGGAGAAGCAAAGGAAGGGGTTCCATGGCGAGAACTATTAAAACAGGGTTTAAAAAATGGCTTTGGCGCGAAAATGGGCGAAAGTGGTTTCGGAAAACCACTAGCGGTTTTCGCGCTGCCGATGAATGGTTTCTAGTTTTTCACTGGGGGTACGTGATACACGTTGTAGGATGATGCATGTCCCACTAAAAACCACCTATTTCGCGCGGAAGGTGCATGATGGTGGGTCTTGGCGGACACGGGCGCAAAACAGTGCGCAGGCAGTTGGATCTAGGGCTGTAGATCCAACAGTAGAGGATCAGCATGATGGCGAGGAGATGCATGGCGGAAGAATAGGTGGGCCATGGATTGTGACGTCGACAGTTTTTTCATTTAGCAAACGCGTTGATTGGGAATTTAAATGATCGGGTTAAGTGCGGGTTGTTAGATTACGTAGATCGACATTTGAGGACACATCGGAGCATCGCCATTGGGGTGGAAGGTTTGCAAAGGAAATGGGGGTTTAAAAAGGAATGGGCACTGTTAGATCAACAAGATCAATGGTGGTGATCAATCGGGAGATGAATGGAATGGAGAATGGTGGAGGGGGTCGGGAGTATAATGACCGTCGGATCAGAGCTTGAGGCTCTAGATCCACGGTGACGATGACCCGATAAAATAACAGAGCGGGATAAGAAGAAAAAGGGGAAGAGGGCTAAGGGAAGAGCGGAGATGCGGTCCAGTGGGTGGTAGATAGGACCGGGGTTTTTAAGGGAAAAGGGGCCAAGGTCTTAGCAGATGGTTAGGCTCTCTTGGTTATATGAGGAAGAGGGGTGGGGGTTTATGAAGGAAAGGCGCTAGAAGAAATGGAGCAGGAAAGTTTTTATGGAGAAGAGAAAGACCCAGGGGCTAGGATAAAAAGGGCTCAGACCTAGCAGATGGTCGGGCCTTTTGGTATTATGAGAAAAGGGCGGAAGATTTAAGCCCTCGGGGGATCGCATCGGCGAGGGAAAAGAGAATGGGAACGAGGAAATGAGGAAGTGTCGATGCGATGAAGTGCCAATGGTTCCTAGCTATGGTTATATGGAGAAAAGGGTTAGGGTTGAAGGCCAAAAAAGGGCTTAAAGCCTTATGTTTGAAAAAGGTCGAAATAGGCTAAAAACATGGGTTTTTAAGCCTTTTTGGAGATTTTCGATAGGGTAAAAGAGGGTGTTTTTAAACCAAAAAAGGGGTTTTTATGTTTTAAGAGGCCTTTTTAAGGGAAATGAAGAATTAGTGAAGGAAAAAATGGGGTTTTTTAGAGGGAAATGGACTGATAAAAATAGGGGCAGGAATGGTAGAATGAGGGAATGAAATGTAGGTAAAAATGGTGGGGATAACCTGAAACAAGCTTTCTTCTGAGTCAAAAAGTGATTTTTTAGAAGGCATAGATGAAATTTTTAGTGAAATGATAGACTCAGGATAATGAAGGCTGTGAGATTTCTAGAACTCACTGTTTCTACAATATTATTTCTAGAAATATGGGATTGTCAACTTAGTCATCTTTGGATAAGATAAAAAATTATTGCTGACTAACAGTGGCCCCATTTTGGGAGGAAAACTGTCCTTTTAGGTGTCCCGAACCTCAGCTTATGAAATCTTTGAGTTTCAACAGATCAGTGCTTTATCCATTGGGAAAAATTTCTTTGTTTTCTTGCTGATTTTCTTTGCATTTTGACAATTCTTCAATGACCTGCAGCATGAAAACTCTTTTAAACAACATCTCTACCTACCCAATCTTACTTGTCCTAGAATTTTTTCTTATTCCTTTGAGTGCATTTGAAGTAGCAAAGTCTTTTAAATTTTATTTTTGAAAACAAAAATAAACTATCTAATCCTATCCTTATTTCTTCCAAGAGTTTAGATTAAATTGTTGAACTCTTTATTTCTCTACCTAACTATCTATTTGTCAAGATTAGGTTGTTTGACAGATTTTATTCTCTATTTCTAAGACAGAAAATTTAAACATAGTTAAATCAGGATTAGACTGTATGATTTGATATGGTGTCTATGGTTGTATGTACAAGCTTTACATAGACTTTATTTGCAGAAAATTAAAACAAAATTGTGAAGGCTTAAGATCTGAAAATTAAGAACATCCTTCTTTCTTTCTTTGGCTCAAGTTTGATCTTTTTGGAGCCATTTCTCTTTTATTTTCTTGGTTCATATTTTAATCTTGTTAGAACCATTTCCTCTTCTATCCTAATCTATTCTACTGATAAGCCAAGATTAGACAATTTGGCAGATCTTCTTCACTAACTTATCAGCAGTAAATTGAAATTTACTCAGTCATGATTAGGTTGTATGACTGAGCAAGAGTTTTCTCTCATAGTAGTGGCATTTAGAATTGCTCACGTTCATAAATTTCTATTTTTTGGGTATGGGGCTGTATCTCTTTTGAATCTGACCTCCTTTCTTTTTCTTTTCTTTTATTGTTTTTTGTATTTTTCATGATTTATTTTCAACTGAGTTATGTACAATGAATAAAAAATTTGAAACTAAGACTCTTGATAGAAGTAATGCTTGAGCATCCTGCCATTGACATGACCTCCAAATATGTCTTCTCCATTCAGCTCTTGTAGCAAGAATGCATTATGACTCCTGATAGAATGAATAATGTAGGGTCCTTTCCATAGATTCTCAAATTTGCCATGTTTTCCCTTTTCTTCCCTTCTACAATCCCACTTTAGAACTACATTTCCAACTTGGAAATAATTTGCTTTAGTCGTTTTGTCAAATAAATTCTTGATGCTTTCTTGGACTATTTGTGTTCTCTTGTACACTTCCTCTCTGGACTGTTGTAAATGAATGGTCTGATTTATCCTTCTCTGCATATCATTTTCTTCAGTTTGTACTTCTTGGAGGAGTTTCATGACTGGAACTCCTAGAGAGGTTGGGAAGATTCCATCCATGCCATAAACCGGCTGATAGGGGGACATATTTATTGAATTTTTGGTGGTTAATCTATCAGCCCATAAAGCATGAATAATCTTACTATGCCGTGATTTATGATTCTGCTCCAAAAGTTTTTTGATAATATTGACAAGGCTTTTGTTGGAGAATTAAGCTAATCCATTTCCTTGAGGATAGTAGGCAGTGGAATGACCCAAGGTGATATGGTATTTATAGCAGAAGTCAACCATTCTTTAAGACTTGAAGGCAGCAGCATTGTCTGTTATAATTTTTCTAGGACAACCAAATTTGGATAGTATATTGGTTTCAAGGAACTTGATAATGATAGAGTTAGTAGCATTCCTAGAAGGTATGGATTCTATCCACTTGGTAAAATAATCAGTGGCAGTGAGGATCCACTTATGTTGGGCTGATGAAGATGGGTGAATTTCCCCAATGAAGTCCAAACCCCATGGTTGAAAAGGAGCCTCAACATTGATGGGATGTAAGGGTAAAGGTAGGAGTTTTCTCTTGCCATCAAAAATTTGACACTTATGGCAAGACATGACAAGTTTCTGAGTGTCTGGAAAAAGGGTGGGCCAATAGTAACAAGATCTGAGGATTTTATTTACTATAGTCTTCCAGTAAAGATGTCCTCCACATTCTCCCTCATGAAGCTCATGCATGATTCTTTCTGCATCAATCTCAGACAAACATTTAAGAAATATTCCAACAACATTCTTCCAATATAAAACCCCATCTAATATGCAATAATTTAAAGCCTTCTGTTTTAAAAATCTAGCTTTAGTTTTAGACAGAAAGGGAGGGGTATTCAGATAAAGCAACACATATTTGATATCAACATACCAAGGTGAATTCACAAAATTTTCTTCAATAAATGGAGCTGTGAATTCTTTTGTTTCTTCCAAAATATCAACCATATTCATATCTAGTGCTTGGAAGTTTGACTCAGCCATGAGTTTTGCTAATCCCTGCCCTTTGATTAGTTTAGTAGGCTTGATTTATAAGTCATATTCTAGAATAATAGCAATCCATTTTCCCCTTTTACCATCAGGGTCTTGACTTAGAATTTCCTTGACAACAGTATGTGGGACAAAAGCAATGATGTGAGAATGCAAAATGTAGACTCTAAAGTCTTTCAATGCTTTTACCAAGGCTAAGGCTTGTTTCTCCATGATGTTATACTTGAGTGGAGCATCTTTCAATGCCCTACTAAAAAAGGATATTGGTTGTTCTTGCCCCATAGTGTTCTTTTGTGGTAATACTGTAGCTATTGTATGTTCAGATGCAAAGGAAAACTTTGTTGAAATCAGGACTTATGAGAATCGGTGTTTAAGTAAGAGCTTGTTTCACTAGTTCAAATGATTGTTTAGCTTGTGTTTTCCAGTTAACACCTATTTCTTTCTTTAGCATGTTTGTGATATTTCTTAATAGATTAGCAAGGTTGGGGATGAATCTCCTTAAAAAATATTATCTTCCCAATGAAAGATTGTAATTCTTTGAGATTTCTAGGATGGCTAATTTTCAATATGCCATCAATCCTTTTAGGGTATACTTTGATTCCCTCTTCAGAAATTATGTGGCCAAGAAGATTTCCTTCTTGGAGACCAAAGAGTGTCTTTTTGGGATTCAAATATAAGCCATATTTCCTACATTTCTCAAAAAAATTCTTTAAATGAATCAAATGTTCTTCATCAATTTTGGAGAAAACAGTAATGTCATCAAGGTATATGATTATAAAATAGCCTATGTCTTCTGAGAAGGTTATATCCATGGCCTTTTGGAAGGTGGCCCCTGCATTCATCAAACCAAATGGCATTTTGACATACATGAATGTGACCCAAGGTGTAGTAAAAGCAGTTTTATGTTGATCACTTGGGAGTACTAACACCTGATTGTAACTTGAGAACCCATCCAACAGTGAAATTCATTTAGACCCAACCACCCTTTGAAGTATATGATCCATTTTTGGCAAGGGATAGTTATATTTAAGGGAGGGTCTATTTAGGTTTCTAAAATCAATGCATAGCCTGATTTCCCCAGTATTTTTCCTAACAGATACTAAGTTGGAAACCCATTCTGAATATCTGAGGGGAACTATGATCCCAACATCATACACTTTCTTGATTTATTTCTCGACTAAAGGCAATAAAACAGGGTTTATTCTTTTGAGTTTTTGTTTGAAAGGTTTTTGATTTTCCTTAAGAGGGATTTTGAGTTGAATGATGCTAGTATCATATGATTTTAGATCCTTGTATCCCCATGAAAACACATCTCTAAATTCTTTGAAAAGTTCTATGTATTGCTGTTTAATACGAGCCGGAAGAGTGTTGGATAACTTGATCATTTTAGGTTCTACTAGGCTGCCTATGTTATGTTCTTCTATGTTTGTTTCTATAGGCTCCATTCTTGGTTCTTTGGCTACATCATTGAAGTAAAAAAGATGTTCTAATGGTGTAAGACCTCTTGGAATTGTATCATTTTTACATTGTAAAACTTCCAGGTCTTTTTGGTCTGTATTATCAACTATTTCTACTCTAAAAGGATGTTCAAAATGGTTTATATCAGCAGAAAAGGACAACTTTGTTTCAGGGATTTGTTCTTCATTTAAACAATTTTCCTCATGGCTTGAAGTAGGTGTTAGTATGGCAAAGTCATTCTTTGATTGCAGAAAATAATCTATGTGTTTGTCTCCTTCAAACACTTGCCAATAATCTTCATTGTCAGGTATTGCAGGCCTGTTTTTTACCTTTATATTGAATTGTTCATTTGTCTGTGGTATTTGGAAATTAGTAGCAGCAAAGGAAAGTTCATTTGCTATATTATTTTGAGCTCTTGGGATGAAAATGAGTTCATATTTTTCAAAGGTTTTTAGGAGATCAAGGGCAACATTTCTATATTCTCTAAGTTTTGAGTTTTTGGTTGAATACTCCCCTTTAATTTATCTGATAATTAGCTGAGAATCCCCTTGGACTGATATTCTTTTAACTCCTAAGTCTTTGAGCAAGTGTAAGCCAATAAGGAGGGCTTCATATTTAGCAATGTTATTTGTGCATGGAAAATCCAGTTTATAGGAAAATCCTTTGTTTGTGTTCTGTATCCATACACCAGCCCCTGAACTTAATTTTCTACAAGAGCTATCAAATTTTATTTTCCAAGGTATTTCAATCTCATTTTCTTTTTCTTTCTACTGTTCAAGGCTGCTAAAGTCTGAACTGTTCTTTTCTTGAGTTGATGGAAGATTTGACTGTTCTGGTAGACTAAATTCTTTTATTTTCCTTTTCTTGTTGGCTGATTTCATCTTCATTATATAAGATAAAGGAATCCAAATTTGAATGGATGGAGTAGATAGGAGAATTATTTGGTCTATCTATGTTACTCACCATGTATTTCATATGAGACTCCCGGTATAGTATTTTGGCTTGGTTAAAAACTAGTATGGTGGCATAAGACATGTCCATTTGAAGGCTCCCCATGATCTAGATAGTAGCATGCCATACTTAGGGGGAATGTCAGCTACTACTATGTCCATAACTAGACTTTTAGCAGGAATATGTGCTAAATTGATACATAAATCTTTGATTATGCCCAAGCATTTGACCCTTCTTGAATCAAAGGAATACAAGTGTTTCTATGGTTTGGTAATTTCTAAGCCTAGGCTTTCCATTACTACTTTGGGCATAAGATTGTGTGAAGCATATGAGTCTAGCATGGCATTGTCCAAGATTTTGTTATGTATATTCAGGCTAACATAGAAGGGAGGGACAACCCCTTCTTGGTATTTTCCTTCAACTTCAGGACCAAATAATAATTCTGGTTTATCATCTGTCAAGTTTAAAGTATCAGTGTCACTACCTATATTCAAAGCTCTCAAAAATTGATCTTTTATATACATCCTAAGTTACTAGTTTAGCTAAGGGTATGGTGATTTTGATCTTGGAAATTTCCCCTTCAAGGCTGAAAGGAACTATTGTTCTTGACATATTTACATTTGTTTTGTCATTTACAAATTTTTCAGCAATTTTGATTTGCTAAACTTTATTTGGACCGTTATTTGGGACATATTTGTTAGGGCCACTAGCATAAGTACTAGGGCATATTTGTTCAACACTTTGCTGACTGTTTTTTTCTTTATTTAGATCATATTTATTGGCCATAGTGTTGGTGTTACTGGCTGTCTTCTTAGGCTGATTTTCTAAAGTTTTCCTAATAGCAGTACTAGTGTTTTTGTCATTGGAAATCTCTGGGCTCCCTTTGCTTCTAAGATTATATTGTTTGTGTACCTCCATGATTGCATTTTCAAATCCCAATCTGTAATCTTCAGAATCTTCATGGTTGTTTTCAATTTGTTCTGAAGAGAAGAATCCTTGTTCATCTGTCTCACTGTCAGATCCTATCAAGTTTACATGATTTTCTTCCAACCTTTAAACTTCCCTTTCTTCTTCTTGATCAACATGGTTTTGTTGAAAGGGAGGCCTAATCTGTTGGTCATTATCTCTTTGCTTATCTTGATTAGGGACTCTTCTAAAATTTGGGTTTCTATTTCTATTTTGGGGGTTATTTTGGTTTTCTCTAGGGGGCACTCTATCATTTAGATTTATCTTTTCAAGCATTATCTACATTACCTTCACCAATTTATCAATTTTAGTATCTGATGATGAGGTTGATGCCATTGTATCATCCCTATATGTAACTCTTTTCTTTTCTCTTAACCTAGCTCTTTTCTTAATCAAATTTTCTTCTACACTAAAGGCTCCCCTCTGCATATCTTCTAAAGTTGAGGGGTCTCTTTCTCTTAGCTAGTAGGCCATTTTAGGATCAAAGCCCTCTGGAAATTTAGGCAAGGCAAAGCCTAATGGAGGTTTCATGTCTGGGGGAAGTGAATTATAAACACTATTGAATCTAGTGCAATAATCTTGGACACTTTCCCCAATGTTTCTTTTGAGGTTGGTATATTCTGAAAGGATTTGGAGAGGGTTCTTCCTAATTTCCCATTTGTTTATGAATGTTTGATATAAAGAAGGAAGATCATCAATGCTGTGAGGAGCTAAGCCTTTAAACCATTTCTTGGCTTCTCCTCCTAAACTTTGAGCAAAAATTCTCATCTTAATGGTCTATTCTTCTATTTCCATGTAATCAAAAGCATCATTCATTTTATCCACATGCTGTTTGGCAGTAGTAGGTTCATTTCCAGTGAAATGGGGAATTTTGGATTGGTAATCATTGGGTAGGGGAACTAGAGGTTGTCGTAACACTAGTAGAGCATACCATGCTGCCCTGATAGGAAATAATGGGGGATTTACAAGAGGTGGATTAACAAGAGGGAAAGTGGGCTGAAATGGAGTGTTTTGAATAGTGGATGTGGGGATAGGAGTAGAAGAAACACTTGGGCCAACAAATTGATGATGATCATAACTATTATGGAAGGATATGAAATGATGAAGAAGCTGAGAATCAGGTGGAGTAGAAGGTGAAGCTTCTCTGCTAAAGCTCTGTTGTAAATATGTAGTTTCAAAGTTAGCTTGATTTAAATCACTTTGAGACTTATTTCTGAATAGGTTCTTAGCTTGAGGTAAGTAAAAGTGAGGCTCTTTTAAGACTATAAGATTTTGAGGGACAGATCTTGTTCTTGGGATAGTCCTGTCAGTAGTTGGTTTTCCAGATCTAGAAGTTTGCCACAGAATCCTTTCTAGATAGTCATCTGTGGTAGGGGGATTAGGATCTGGATTAGATCTAGTATTAACCCTATGTGAAGCCAGATTTCAGTTTCCAAAATTTAGAGAGGTTGAGGTTTTTAAGACCGTTTTTCAAGATTTTTCCTCTCACAATGATTTCTATAATAGGGGACTAGGTTTCTAAACTTCCTCAAGGCTGGTTAACACAGTTTTAAGGAAATTTGGAGATCTAGAAGAGTTATAGGGCTACTAGGGCTAGTGGAGTCACCAGGTGGAATTTTTTAGCTTTTCTGAAGGTAAAATGTTTTATGGTCCACTGCCAATGATTTATTTGAAAACCAATCTGAAATGTTTTGGGTTTTTCTGAGTTTTTATATGGTTCTATGGTTGTGAGAGTGGCCTATACCTGATTCAACACTTAGCTATGTAGAAATTATATAACTAATGTGTTATATATCCAAGATTCTCCTGATCACACACTGTTTTAACTTCATGCACAATACATAATCTATTCCACCATTGATCATCACATGCAGAAATTAACACAATTGCATGCACACATTGAAACCATAAAAATTCTCACACATTAACACAGTTGTTTTAACGGGAAAGCCTGAAGCTAAAAACCCCAACTATCTGTATACAATAGATGTCATAGAGATCAAGTAACAATCCTCATACAAAGCTTATCACAAACTCTCAGTACAATCCAATCGCTACACACTAATTAGGCCCAATCTTGCAAATCCATGCACCAATCTTTGCCAGCCTCTAGCCTGTCTCTACTGCGCAATCCCTACTGAAGAATGGCTCTGGATGAAATCGAATTCACCCTATATTTACTGCGCAATCCTCATTGGCATCTCCAATGAATGTGTGGTGCAAACAATGCAACACTATAGTCACAATTGATAGTCACACTTGCTCTTTCACCTACCTCTCCATTGGTCTCCACTGAAACTGTCCATGCATTGTAGTTAACTAATGTATTCTTCAGTTGATTAATGAATTAATATTTAGTGAATTAATTAATAATTAATTCACACCACTCTCACTATTGTATCATTCAGTTAGACTAGATACAACTAGCTCAACCGTGTCTAACTGAGCTAAAATGAACACAACTCCACCAAACTCTGTCACATGAGTTCTAACTGAATTCCTCCATGCAATAGCTCCAGTAAACCCTCATGAATAACGTAATTCCTTCTGTCATCTCTTGTGCCACATCTGTGCACTTAACTGAAGTGCTCCAAGAGAATAAGATAATTTTTAGAGTCCAAATATTATTAAGAGATAATAATATTCGACATATCTATTTTTAGACTAGAAATCTAAAAATAGATTCTGCCCAATATGTCTAAAAATAGAAGTCCATATATTTTTCCAACTTGATCAACCATCCACAAATAGCATCCTACAACTCATAGAATATGGTCGACATGTCTAAAAATAGACTTTGCGCCAAAAAATAATCTGTGTGGGCCCCACCTAGTTTAGGTGATTATTTTCCAACTAGGATAAAAAATGATGTTTCAGGATGCCTCCTTCACTGTTTCTTGTTGCGATCTTCAACAATCCCTCTCAACAAGAAAGGACTGTCTTTGCATGCGACATGAAACTCCATGCATTTTCCCTGCAACCTTTGCAAGCGCCATGCAACTCCATGCATCTGCTCTGCAACTCTTCTGAAACTGAATAGGCTCCAAAAAAATCAATCAATCTGATGCATCTATCATCAAAGTCTTTGAATTTTACTTAGCTACTGCACATGTCTTCAGGAACCACTGCGCTGTTGAACTCTACACCCATGCACTCTGCACTTGCTGTCAACTCTGAACCATGGTCCAGTATCTGACACTTTCACTTTGATCTACCTGCATCAATCCAACTAATCATGCTACTGCTACTTTGTGGGCACCTCATAGCCAAGTTCAATTCATGAGATCCACACCATCTCAATGAATCCTGCCTAGAAATTCCTTCTTGGATTATCCATGCATGCCGCCCCACCTCTTACCTGGTGGTATAGCAACATGCACTCCCTCTGTCCATCTGGCACGAAATTTCTCTGCATGAGTGGTTGCTCCCACTCCATGATCCTCATTTGTGGCTGCTCCACATCCCAAGGTTCATTCTTACCTGCATGCAAATCCTGCTCCCTCTCAAGCGTCAATTGCATGTCTTTCTTGCACTTCCCAATAGTAGGAAGCTCCGTAGAAATCCCATGTACTTCAAATCTGTAGAGATTCTTAGCTCGAATCCCAACCTTATTGACTTGTCCTATTGCTTTGTACCAAAGAAAAAAATTTCCTTCACTAAAGACAACATCATACCCTTTATCCTCTAACATTGCGACTGAGATTAAATTCTTCTTTAAACCTAGAACATGCACTGCATATTGTAAAAGAATGAGTTTACCTGACTCCTTTTGAAAGGTAATGGTACCAATGCCGGTCACATTGTATTGTCCATTGTCACCCAACGCAACATGTAACTGGAGATATTTCTCCACCAAGTCACTGAAAAGGTTCACATCTCCTGTCATGTGAAAGGAAGCACCACTATCAAAGTACCACCCCGATCCCAATGCACTAGACACCATACATGTGATCAATGAGAAGTCCAGCTCAAATTGCGAGGTAAGAGCCTCACCAGCTACAGCTCTAGTAGCCTACTTTTTCTTCTTCTTCCGTGGACAATTTGTGGTGAAATGCCCATGTTCATGACAGCGAAAACACTTCACTTTTGACATGTCACGCTTTTTTCCATCCGCACCGGACTGAGAAGGATTTTTCTTCCCTTCCCTTTCCTTACTTTGGCAGCCAAAGTGAAATCCTCGTCATCATCATTATTTGATGAAGAGCCATCCCTGGTACTCCGCCTTATCTCCTCTTGCACAAGATCCGACCAAAGTCGCTCCCATCCTGGCAGATTCTCCCGACCATTGACAGAGTCCTCGTAGCTATGCAAACTCTTCGGAAGCCCAAGGAGAGCCAAGCTCACCAAGTAATATTCATCCACACTAACTCCTACACTCCCAAGCTCATCCCTACAGTGGACAAACTTTTTCAAGTATATTGGAATAGTGTCATTCTTCTCCATTTTTATTTTCCTGAGCTTGTCTTTAACCGCCAACTTCCTCTGGAAACTTCTACTTTGGAACAATTCTGTCAAAGATTACCACATAAAGAATGGAGTGGCTTTGCTGTGAAGGTTGGACACAATGTGATTCTTCACACCTTCCAACAGAATACTTTGAAACCTTGCTACCTTCTTTTGCCATGCGTCAAGTGTGGTTGCATCGCTAGAACTCAGTTTAGGAATATCAACATCTATGAACTCCTTCAACCCATTATCCTCCAGCACCGCCTCCATCCTGTCCTTCCATGCAATATAATTTGAGTTTCCCTCAAGGGCATACTCCAATCGCAATCCGTTGAAAGACATTTCAATGAATGTTCAACTTCGACACCAAGAAAACACTGCAGCAAATTCGAATTCCACCAGCACAAAACTCAACTGCTTCAATAATTTCAATCTACTCCAATGATCAACGCTCCGATACCATGTAGAAATTATATAAATAATGTGTTATATATCCAATATTCTCCTGATCACACACTATTTAACTTCATGCACAATACATAATCTATTCCACCATTGATCATCACATGTGGAAATTAACACAATTGCATGCACACATTGAAACCATAAAAAATCACACACATTAAAACAGTTGTTTTAACGGGAAAGCCTGAAGCTAAAAACCCCAACTATCTATATACAATATATTTCATAGAGATCATGTAACAATCCTCATACAAAGATTATCACAAGCTCTCAGTACAATCCAATCGCTACACACTAATCAGGCCCGATATTGCAAATCCATGCACCGATCTTTGCCAACCTCTAGCTTGCCTCTACTGCACAATCCCTGCTGAAGAATGGCTCTCGATGAACTCAAATTCACCCTATATTTACTGCGAAATCCTCATTGGCATCTCCAATGAGTGTGTGGTGCAAACAATGCAACACTATAGTCACAACTGATAGTCACACTTGCTCTTTCACCTACCTCTCCACTGATCTCCACTAAAACTGTCCATGCACTGTAGTTAACTGATGTATTCTTCAGTTGATTAGTGAGTTAATATTTAGTGAATTAATTAATAATTAATTCACACCACTCTCACTAGTGTATCATTCAGTTAGACTAGATACAACTAGCTCAACTGTGTCTCACTGAGTTAAACTGAACATAACTCCACAAACTACTTCTACAACTCCACCAAACTCTGTCACATGAGTTATAACTGAAGTCCTCCTTGCAATAGCTCTAGTAAACGTTCAGGAATAGCGTAATTCCTTCCGTTAGCTCTTGTGCCACATCTGTGCACTTAACTGAAGTGATCCAAGAGAATAAGATAATGTTTAGAGTCCAAATATTATTAAGAGCTAATAATATTCGACATATCTATTTTTAGACTGGCAATCTAAAAATAGATTCCGCCCAGTATGTCTAAAAATAGAAGTCCATCTATTTTTCCAACTTGATCAACCATCCACAAATATCATCCTGCAACTCATAGAATATGATCGACATGTCTAAAAATAGAGATAGTCTAAAAATATACTTTGTGCCAAAAATTCACCTGTGTGGGCCCCACCTAGTTTAGGTGATTATTTTCCAACTAGGATCAGGAATGATGTTTCAGGATGCCTCCTTCACTGTTTCTTGTTGCAATCTTCAATAATCTAAGGTGGTGAAACAAATAGAGTCTACTCTATGGCTTATCAGCTGATTTCTTCAAGGTTTGATAAGGGTCTCTTAGAATCCTAAGGGTTACTTAGATTGGAACTGATTCAGACAGATCCTATCATGATTTCCATTATGCTGGTAGTGCTTGAAGAAGCTATAGTTCACTTGAATGAATACTGAGTGTCTTGTTTAGGGACTTTTACTCAAAAAGAGTCCCACCATGATCGCCAAGATGTTGGCATCCTGTGATTTGGCTGATTGGAAAACCAAATGACAAGGCAACATATAAACCAGTGTTTAGAGCTCTAGGATCTAGCCCTCCTAGTCTCAGAGAGGGATCTCTCAATTTTTTGCAAATATATGACTTGTTTGCTTGTAAAGGGTTGATTTTAGGCTAGTTATTAAGTGCAAGTTTGTTTGATTGTTTGGTGGGACATGATGATCTAGGCAACATAGACAGGAAAGGGAAATCTCTAAGTCATTGGGCAATGGAGTCAAGTAGAAGTTTGTAACAGGTTTGTAAATGAATCAGGGGTATCAAAGAGAAAATCTAACTTGGCCAGTGGATCTACAAAGTATTTTTGGTGAAATGAAATGGACATCAAGGGTTTAGAATGAAAAGTAGAATTAAAGGCAATTAAGAATCCTCAATTATATGTACTTCTCAACAAAGGGACTTAAAACATTATCTGAACATGAAGAGGAATTTCATAGACAGGGCTAACCATAAATTCTAGAAACCACACTTCAGTAAATAACAATTTCAAGACAAACTTTTCAAATGAAATCTAGGAGTCGAGGAATGCTCTATTTCATCCAAAGATTTCACTTTCAAGGATAAGAAAACATAAAAGATTCACAAATAACTGCATTCATAGAAGAGGGAACTCCTAAACATCTTTGATTACAGCTATAAAGACCTTCAAAAAAATTATTTAGGCAAGAACAAAGGGTATGATCAAAACAGACCTCTTTGGCAGACTGTAAACAATGGTACTTTAAAGGGAGACTTCAGAAGTAGTTTTCAAGTGGCAGCAAGTAAGTAGGGAAAACCATAAATCATTCTTGAGACCAATTGTTTGAACTATTTCTGAAATAAACAAGCATGAGGGTTCAAGAGAGAAATTAAGAATTCTCTAGAATGCTTCAGCAGAGGAAAACATAAAACAGTGAAGAGTAAACAGGTTTAAGGTGCTTCTAGGAGACATTTCTTAGCCTAAAATTTTTACTCTACTGTAGTAAGAAATGATGAAACATAATGGAAAATAGGAAAAAAATTAACATATTAGAATACTTCACCAACAACCAAGCTCAGGGATCCAATGACAAAGCTTTCTCTATCAACAAACAGGTCAAAACATCCACAGGTTCCAGAACATCAAATTTCTTTCAACTTCAGCAGAACTATGTATTACTTCAAAGAGTTATCAAAATTCCCCACATACAATGAGTTAGAATGAAGTATTTATACTACAAATGAGGAGGTGGAACTGATCTAGGGTCCAAGTGTTATTAATTAAAGAGTAAATGCATCCCTGACCTTGAAAACCATGCAAGGCATAAGGTAGGAACATGTGTGCAACTACTTCTCTGTTTAATAACTTTGTCTTAACTTTCTAAGGATAAAATAGGTGAAAAGTTTGAATTTGAGGCCTATCTTTATCTTTAGATTAACTGTATTGACAACTTAAAATATCTTCTTTTGTGTAATAACTGTTGATTTTCTTTACAGATAAAGGGTAGGCCAAAGGTGTCAGTTTGATTTATCAAATGAAATAACTGCTCCCTTTTGATATGTTTGAGACTGCTTTAGGCCTAATATTTCCTTTAATTTCTTGAATTAAACTTTATTTTAGGCCCGATTTTCTTTTGGCCCTTTTAACTCATCACGCTGTCTTTATCCTCTAACTGATTGCTTTAACCTTTTAATCATTAATTAAGACCTTTAATCTTCATTTGTTCCTTTGATTTTGCTTGCGTACACGTGTCTTTCTGCGCTGGAGGGCTTGCGCATGAATAACCAATGCTTATGATACACTGGCCAAATACAAGATTAAACCCTCTTTTTTTCCCTTTCGCCTTAATTTTGGCCTTTCAGGATTGTCACCTAGGTTTTGCCACTATTTCCTTCGCTGTGGAGGACCTTTTAACACCTTAGCCTCCATTAAAAAACCTACAACACAAACAAATTATGAAATAAACCCTGCATTTTTGTGGTTAACTGCGTTCCAGAGTTAGGGAGGTGTCAGAGGAGCATTGCAGAGGGATAAGCAAAGGTAGGGGTTCCATGGCGAGAATTGCGAAAATAGGGTTTAAAAAATGGTTTTGGCGCGAAAATGGGTGAAAGTGGTTTCAAAAAACCACCAGTGGTTTTCGCGCTGCCAATGGATGGTTTCTAGTTTTACCTCGGGGGAACGCGATACATGTTGGAGGCTGACGCATGTCCCACTGAAAACTGCCTATTTCACGCATAAGGTGCACGATGGGGGGTCTTGGTGGACATGGGTGTGAAACGGTGCATAGGCCGTTGGATTTGGGGTTGTATATCCAACGACGAAGGATCAGCGTGATGGCAAGGAGATGCATGGTAGAAGAATAGGTGGGCCATGGATCATGACATCGAAAATTTTGTCATTTAGCGAATGGGTTGATCGAGAAGTTAAATGATTGGGTTAAGTGTGGGCCGTTAGATTACATAGATCGACGATTGAGGACGCGTCAGAGCATCGTCATTGGGGTGGAAGGTTTGTAAAGGAAATGGGGGTTTACAAATGAATGGGCGCCATTAGATCAACAAGATCAATGGTGATGATCATTTAGGAGATGAATGGATGGGAGAATGGTGGAGGGGGTCAAGAGTATAATGACCGTCGGATCAGAGCTTGAGGCTCTAGATCCACGGTGACGATGACCCGATAAAATAACGGAGCTGGATAAGAAGAAAAAGGGGAAGAGGGCTAAAGGAAGAGTGGAGATGTAGTCCGATGGGTGGTAGATAGGACCTGGGTATTTAAGGGAAAAGGGGCCAAGGTCTTAGCAGATGGTCGGGCTCTCTTGGTTATATGAGGAAGAGGGGCGGGGGTTTATGAAGGAAAGGGGCTAGAAGAAAAGGAGCGGGAAATTTTTTATGGAGAAGAGAAAGACCCGGGGGCTAGGATAAAAAGCGCTGAGACCTAGCGGATGGTCGGGCCTTCTGGTCTTATGAGAAAAGCGTGGAAGATTTAAGCCCTCGGGGGATCACATCGGTGGGGGAAAAGAGAATGGGAACAAGGAAACGAGGAAGTGCTGATGCGATGAAGTGCCGACGGTTCTCGGCTGGGGTTATATGGAGAAAAGGGTTAGGGTTGAAGGCCAAAAAAGGGCTTAAAGCCTTATGTTTGAAAAAGGTCGGAATAGGCTAAAAGCATGGGTTTTTAAGCCTTTTTGGAGATTTCTGATAGGGTAAAAGAGGGTGTTTTTAAACCAAAAAAGGGGTTTTTATGTTTTAGGAGGCCTTTTTAAGGGAAATGAAGAATTAGTAAAGGGAAAAATGGGGTTTTTTAGAGAGAAATGGACTGATAAAAATGGGGGTAGGAATGGTAGAATGAGGGGATGAAATGTAGGTAAACATGGTGGGGATAACCTGAAACAAGCTTTATTCTGAGTTAGAAAGGTGATTTTTTAGAAGGCATAGATGAAAGTTTTAGTGAACTGATAGACTTAGGATAATGAAGGCTGTGAGATTTCTAGAACTCACAATGTTTCTGCAATATTATTTCTAGAAATCTGGGATTGTCAACTTAGTCATCTTTGGATAAGATAAAAAATTATTGATGACTAACAAACCCGACAACAAATTTCTTGAGTGAAGAATAGTCATCCCCTTCTCATTCATGTATCCGAGCCTGTGATGCCATAATTTTGCATTTGCTCCTCTGGAAGTTAAAGCATTAACACAGTTAGAAATACCATTTCATAAATACAATGTACCAATATTTTCACCTTTTTCTATTACGAGGGATCCTTTAGTAACCTTCCAAGTTTTATCCATGAAAGTTGTCACAAAATCTTCACCGCCTAAATACCCTGTTGAAATCAAATTTTTATTCAGATATGGAACATGCCTTACTTCCTTTAATAACCATTCATTTCCATTCTATTGTTTTACAAGAACTTTACCCATTCCAACGATTTTACAGGTTTTACCATCACCCAAACGAACCTATCCAAAATATCCTTGAACATTGTTAGGAAAATATTTATTATCAGGTGTGGCATGGAATGAGGCCCCTGAATCTACCACCCAGGAATTAGTAACATTTTCTAAAGAAATCATCAAAGCATCTTGTAACACATCACCTATCACATTTTCTTCATGATTGTTTTCTTGTTGTGCATCTCCTTCTTTTCCCTTTTGATATTTACAGTCTTTCTTTAGGTGTCCTTTCTTTCTGCATTTCCAACACACTATCACCAATCTAGACTTGGATTTGCCTTTTCTTGATTTAATGTGATGTCCTGAGCTCTTTCCTCTTTTCATTTTTTTTCCTCGAGTCTCTGTATTGAAAGCATTACCCGAAGTCTCACCTGAGATTTTCCCTTGCATTTCCTCACTAAGGATAACACCGACAACATTATCAAAATTTAAAGTACTAGATCCAGAGACAAAGTTACTAATGGCCATAACTATACCATTCCAACTTTCTAGAAATGAGCACAGAAATAATAGAGCCCTAAATTCATCATCAAATTTTACCCCTACAGAACTTAATTGACTGGTAACCATATTAAAATAATTTAAATGGTCAGCAACAGGTCCACCTTCCAACATCTTCATATTAAATAAATGTTTCATAAGAAATACCTTATTTGAGGGAGAGGGTTTTTCATATAGTTTCGCCAATGCCTTAATTAAATCCTTTGTTGTTATTTCCTTCGAAATATTGAAGGCTACCGACACCGCGAGGCACAACTGTATTGTTCCAAGTGCCTTTCTATCAAGAATCTCCCATTCTGCATCTGTCATACTCATCGGCTTCTTTTTTTTTCCGCTCAATTGTAGGTACATATATTTTTGATACAGATGATCTTCCATAGTGAGTAGTTTTTTTCGTTAAATTTCTTGACCCTAAACTTATCATCTTTTGCCATTGCTCCCATTCGAACTAGGAACCCTTCTTTCCTACGAGTTTATAAGCCAAATAAACCTTCGAATCTGATACCAGTTGTTAGAAAATTATATATTATAGAGTAATGGAACACATAAAATATGTAGAAACACAAACACATAAAACATATAAAACAAGAGAGACACAGATATACGTGGTTCACCAAATTTTGGCTACATCCACCCCAAATAGTCAATCCTTCCTTTCTATTATCAAGCAAAATAAAGAGACACAATCTGCAACCGATCCATTGTAATATCCTATATTCTCTCTCATAGTCCCCCTTTCTATTTCTCTCTCATAATACTCATACACTACACAGCCACAATACAATACCCTCATAAAATAGAGGGGTTGTCTTCTAGGGCAAAAAACCCTAAATTAAACATAACTTCTACCGTCAGATCATCTGCCTAATGAACGACCCAAATTTACTAGAAATTACAATATTTTACAAGCCAATTTTACATATGTTTTGGGGCGCTACCCCTGAAACCCCCCACCAGGGGCGGGGGGACTTCTTAAAGTTGCAGCTACCCCCCTAGACCCCCCAAGTAGTGTTTAAACAACGGGCGGCGTTGCCGCCTTGTTAAGAATAGGGGTCCAACGTTGTGATACATAGAAATAAAGAAGATAATCAGGCTCCACACCCAAATTTTTTAGCTTTCCATCGGTATTTGTTTCATCTCATTTGGTTACATGGTTTACAAATTGTGCTCATCCGAAGTTCGATAATTTTTACTGCCTCAGTTAAAAAATGTACAAAATGTATATTATTTTAATTTTTATAAATAAATTAGTAATTGACCATAAATACTAATTATTAGTTAATTTTTTACTAACTATTTCATTTTTCACTAACGGTCCTACACAATCACCACAACCAAATTGTAGAATATTTAAAATTATGTATTTTCAGGATCGATAATTTATTCCAATTCCCAATTTTAACAGAAATTACGAAGCCTAAAATCTCAAAATTGCAAAGTGGTTGTAGTTCATTTTGTCAGATTTTTAATTACCAAGTGGCTATAGTTTATAATGGACGAGTCTCACTCCAAGTGGGACCCACTTCACCTCACCTCTACCCTTACTCTGTTACAAAAGTTCCAATGAACAAAAGTCTCAGTAAAAAATCTCTGATAAAAAGTCTCGATATAAATGTTTCCAATATTAAAATCCCAATAAATAAACCTCCAATAAAAATATTTGATAAAAAGTCTCGATATAAAAAATCCCGATATAAAAGTCTTGATATTTAAAATAAAAATTATTATTAAAAAAAATTCTTGATATTTAAAAGTTCTGATATCGAACATCAAACATCGACATTTTTATGTTGCATCAAAACGATTGTTTTAAGGACTTCCTATATTCAATATCTGATCATATTCCTTGTATGGTTATCTCCTTATGCCTTTCACCTCAACACTTCCCTCACGTAAATGGACCCTCCTTTGTTATGCTGAAGGCATTCTTATTGTGAGGTTCTATGAGTGGACACTGTAGAGATTCATCATCCGTTCACTGTTGAGATTTTATGATGTCAGGAAAAGTGTTGTCTTCCTCCAGTTGTGTAGTGATTCTCTTCAGATGGCCTCCTGCTCCTCGACACTTCTCATAGAATTTACGGCTAACAGAAAATCTTTCTTCAACCATTTGAAAATGACGAGCCTTTACATTACATGAGCCTGAATCCTAACAAGTGCTTGCATCAGTGTCATGTTCACCTGCTTTCTTATGTTTTGTCCTATTACTAGCGCCTACAATCTTTAATTCTTTCTCGCGGCTTAATTAGCTTATCACATCTGAGTCCCAGAACCAATGTTCAATGGCGCACTTTCCTCAAGGGATAATTAAGTTCATGAATCGTTCATACTATTTATTTTACACGAAGCCCTGTTTTTATATGCCATCCACTCAAGAATATTTCTTTTCTCACGGCTTAATTATCTTATCACATTTGAGTCCCGAAAACCGATGTTGGATGACGTGCTTTCGTCAATGGATAATTAAGTTCCTGAATCATTCCTGTTATTTCTTTTACATAGAGCCCCCAACATTTACTTAAAATCATCGACTCTCAACGGGGTGTATGGTTTTCAAGGGACTTTATAGATTGTACGCATCCTCCTCATGGTCGGAACATCTGGTATTCAAAGAAACCCACCAAATCTTAATCTCATGATCCACGCTTCTGTTGTAGACATGGAATCCCATCACCTAATCTACAGACGTGGAAATGGATTTAACGAGCCCTCTGTGGCCTTCTAAAAATGCCAAACAATGATGCGCATTTCCACCTCCTCTTTTCCACACTCTAATTGTATTATCCAGAGATTGATTGCATAAAAATTCTGCAACACTCGCCAAGCATAAAATTGTGCGCTTGTGGCCTCTAAAGGCACCATACACGTTCATATGTTGCACGCTACCCTCTCTTTGCCAAACAATGATGGAATGATCACAAGATCTAGAGTAGAGAAGGGAGTTGTTGGGGCTAAGAGCCAATGCATTGATGACAGGTTTGTGTCTCTCAAGCATAGCAACTAGAGAATATTTTATCTCGCCTGAGGCCTTTACCATATTTTGATTCTGAAATCCGCAAATCCTTTGTAAAAAAATGGCGAAAGCAAAAGGGCATTGATGGCATCCTCATGCGCTCTGAAAGATTCAACGCATCTTAAGTTGGAAGGTCTCTAGATCTTCACCGTCCTGTCCCACGAACCCGACAACTTTTGTTTATCCTTTTAATTCTTTCTCTACAAAAAAAAATCATTACCCTGACACAAAATCCAAGCCAGAGGAAAAAAATATCAAACGCATATTCAAGAAATAGAAAATAAGACATAGCAACTGCCCTTTTCTTCTAATTTCTCATTTGCTTGCTCACTTTTTATCTTCGAACGAGAAGATTTTTTGGTGATGTCGTTTTCGAGATTATCATTTTATTTGGGAGTATATTTGAAAACTCTTTTCATCGTTGCAAGTCGCCTGGTCTTTTTTTTCCCATGCTAGGCTACAATAATCCACAGTCAATATCCTCGAGAAATGCCATTTCAAGATTTCTTAGCACCTGAAAGATAAGAATATAAAGAAACACTTCAAGATCGAAATGTATTAAGTTCTCTTATTTGAAAAAAGGGAGTTCATTTTTTTTTTTAACAAATTTCCCTGATTTGATGTGCTCTAAACGAGCAATCTACAAAAACTAACAATTTCAAAGTTAATCAAGATTGAGGAATTAACCAATCTATAGGAAGTAAACAGGTCTTGTGATTTGAGAATTATGTCTGGTTATTTACAAACTTGCCTGCAATCTGAATATTTTTGGGATGGATTTCTAAGAAACCTTAGTTTTTACTCCAAAGTCTACTTTTATACTCGAAATAACTTAATATTTTTTCTTATGAAGCAAATTTTTACTCCAAAGTCTACCTTTATACTTAAATTAACTTGTGCATTTTTCTTATGAAGCAGAAATAAGAGCTAATAACTTAAGCATTTTTCTTGTGAAGAAGAAATAAGAGCTCAACTCAGAATTGCATGATCTATTTATCTTATATTTTATCTCTTCCAAAGTTTTACATTTGACCACATCAAGCACATTTCGAAGATAATAAGATCTTGGAAATAGTACTAATTGTTTGTTCACATGAGTGACAGATTTACAATTTAGAAATGTATTTGTAAATAGAGACTTCTAAAATTTTTCTTTTTAGACAAAAATACCTCAGAAATGTATTTTTCAATAGAGACTTCTAAAATTTCTCTTTTCAAACAGAGATGCTTCTTTTAAGGCAAACAAATAATAGAGGTCATTGATGATTGGTGGTATTTTAGAAAACCTCTATGTGCAAAAGCTAGCCTTGCACTTGCAAGAAAGTTAGAACTCGAAATATACTGAAATTGTAAAACATTCGTTCAAAAAAAAAACAAACTCAATAATATTAATCATGTTTCTAAAATTAATGCTCTCCCCAACATTAATGCTCTCCCCTTCGTCGACGTTCTTTTGCACCTTTGTGCAAATGCTAGTTTTACGATCAATCCTATGGATGCCAAAGCCACTCCGAATTTCTATTCGATCCATGGATATATTAAAGCCACTTGTTAAGTTTTTTAAATAATTTTTAAATTATAATTTTATTATATTTTAAATTGTAATTTTAATATATTTTAATTATAATTTTAATACAATTTAACTATAATTTTAAATCATTTAAAATTTTCTTTCAATTGTATATAATTAGTTTGTAATTATAATTAATAAATATTATTTAAGTAATAATTGTTAATTTAATTTAGAATTATATTTTTTATTAAAATTTCTTAATTTTGGCTTAGGCAGCAATTTTTTCAGAATTCTGGCAAACTCAACACTTCAACTTTGGAAGCTCAGAAATTGAGTTTTATTTGACCAAATGAGGCCATGATAGTTCGTTGGATAGATAAAATCATGGATAACATTTATGAAGTAGTTGCATGACTAGAATAGAACATTAAATAAATCTAAAATTTAGCAGAAAATCAAGCTTTGAATTTGTAAACAAAATTAATTTTGTGTGTTTAATTATTTGCATTTTCATTTGCTCATAGAATTTGTTGAGTGCATATTCATTCTACTATGTTCTCTTTGACCAATAATATATTTACAAGCATCAATATAAATCATGGATTTCCTTTTATTCATTTACTTATTTGAGTTTTGCTTGGAGATGTTTTATTTTCCAGGTTTGGTATTTTTTATTTTAATTTTAATTTGAATTTAATTTTTATTGGTTTTTGACAGAATAATAGTTGAGGAGATGAGGAAGAGAATATTTGAATCAATGACATTTCTCCAGAAAGAGAAGAAGGACCAATGAAAATTTTTGGAGCAAATTTATTCTTCAAATAGTTATCCTATTTGGAATCCATTTTTGTAATTATAAATAGTAGTTTAAAGAATAGAACAAGGGTCCCTCTACTCCACAACTAGAGAATCTGATAGCATTGTTGTTGAAGATATTATAATTTTAGGTAGGAGGAAAACTTCAGATCTTAGGTTATAATAAAACTCCATGATTTATGTTTGTTGTGCATGTGCACTACTGTAATGTATTTTGAGGTGAATTGTCGAGAGAAAGAGAATTTTTGGTTCTGAAAGAGAAGTTGTTTAGCATTATTGTTGGCAATTTCTCCAATGAGTTGAAGTTGCTAAATGACTTCAGACTTGTAATGAGATTTTGGTATGATTTAATAAACTTTCATTTCATATGCACCATTGTTTGAGATGTAAACTAATTTTTCGTTGCCAGAATTTATTTAATTGGTTTTAATTTTTTGTTCTAAATAGTAAATGACTTTTTATATTGACCACTTTGTCTTATCATTAGTTTTATACTACTAAAGTTCTATAGGATCTATCTCTGAGGAGCAGAATAGGATTAAAACTAATATGAATTCATTGAGATTGGAATATGTTGAGCAGTAACTATTTAATGTTCAATTACATTTAAATTTTGGTTTCTTTTTCATTAATTAATTGAACTACTTCCTTAATTATAAAAATTGTATAATGAATTCAAGCATATAAACAATCCTCTTCTCCTATTTAGTTTTTCCATCTGCTCTTGAGATGAGAGAGGGCTATCATTTTCCCAATTCAAGATATGATTAGTTGCATTTCTATTTTAGATTAAATTTTCATTTAATTTTAATTTATACATTCTACAAGCCCCCTCATATAGGGGCAAAACTTAGTTTGTGGCTTAACTGAATGGTAGATCAACTTAAAGATCACTCTTTTTCCCGAATTTAGCAACATGGTTGATCTGATGTCTCTTCTCTATTGGTAAAAGAAATACATACTTTAAGCTAGCAGAAATATAAAGAAGGTAACTGGACCTAGTTTAACCAATTTGAACCACCATTCCAAATGGAAAATGAGCTACTTTAAGTTCCCGATTGGGTGCCTTTCCCCCAATGTTGAGGCAGACATTTCAAGTGTTCAACATTTTTGGAGCTAGAAGGAGGGCGTAATGACTTATTGTCTTTTGGAGTTTTTGTATTTTTTTTATTTATTTAATCACAACAGCTCCTTCCAAACTTCCAATTTGGGGTTGTATCTCTGGACGTGCATTTGTCAATACTCCACCAAAAATTGTAAGACACATGTCAAAGGTAAACTTTAACAGTAAGACAAATGGTTCTGTATTGGATCATGCCTTATAGTTTATTAAAAAAATCAAATTCTAATTTTCGTGATATTGATGAAGGTATTTTATGTTGGTTTTTACTCTTACATTCTTTGGAAAAGCCATAAATGGGTATCTATTTCTTCTATTTGCCTCTATTCACAATTGGGATCAACTTATCATAAAATTTCTTTATAAATTTAACGGTTATGATTACGAATAGGTATGTGATGAATTTTAATATTTACGAAGGTTTGACAATGAATCTCTCTCAGATTTTACTATTAGATTTCAATTAATTTTCTTTAGTTTCAAAGTTGAAGATGAACCTTTAGACAATGAATTGATAGATTGGTTTGAATATGTTTTCTCTCTTCCTTCCGTTCCTAATTCACATGAAAAAAGTACAAGCTTTGATCAATATTCTTCAAACTTTATTAAAATAAAGAATTCTAATATGGAGGTGCATATACCAATCATGATGAATTTGTCTCTACAATGTATGATCAATTCCTTCATTTAGTGCACACTTCCTACGACGTTATTGATCATCATAATAATCTCTTTCATGTTAATGAAACATAGTTACAATTCTTAGAAAATTATCCTGATCAACCGCAAGAAGATACTGGTAATAATATTGAAGAACCATCTACCACGAAATCTGAAAATCACTATGAAATAAATTCAGAAAATCAGATTATAGATAAGCAAGCACATGAAAAAATTGAAGTTTTCAATAATATGCAATTTACATCAAAAATTTATGAATTTGACATGTTGATCAAATGCCAAAGGGTCAGGGCAACCAAACAATAGTCTTCAAGAAATATTTAAGACAAATAATTGATCATGAATTTAAAATTTGTAATGAATAAAATACACAAGAATCTATAAATATACATATTTTCAAATTCATTGCTCCAGATTCTCATTTTTACCTCTATCCCAATATTTTTGTTGATAGTAATGTATCCCCTATTTGAATTAATGTTATTCCACAAAATAGAGAGGTTGATATAAATGAACTTCCTATTAGTTTTTATAAAGATAGAGAGATATTGATCATTCTTTCGAGATTGAAGAACATGTGTGCCATATTCCATCTTGTTTTGATACATTGGATGAGAATAAAGAGAATATTAATGAATGTCATGAAATAATTTATGATTACTTATTTAACATTGAGGACGTTTATTTATCTCATTATTTATTAAATCCTCGTGTTCCAATCAAACTATACTTGAAAATGAAGAGAAACTCAATACATGAGTTGTTTAAAATGACTCTAATTTTCAAACATTTATTCATACTCATGATTTCAACATTCAAGAACCCATTTCAATCTATGATTTTATGATGATCAAGCTCTCATTCCTATTCATAGTGATAATCCTTTCTCTAATTCACAAGATAATGTTGGAAAACATTATAATTGCATTATTCTCGCCAATTCATGTGAAGAGGAAATTACTTCAAGTCAGTCCCAATTGTGCTATAACAATAATTGTAATACTACTGTAAATAGTGATTTCATTTTATTCTATTTTCATTTTTTAGTTTTTAGCTATCTTATGTTGGAATATTGAGTGGTTCAGTATTGAACACTTTATTGATGCATTTCTTGAATGGGAAAATGAAGTTTGAAATTATAATCATAAACATCAAGAGATATTACTCTTCCAATTCCAATTTTTCATTTCTTATCACTTGTTCTTTTCCTCTCAGAAGTAATTCCAACAAGAGAGTGTATCTTCACGATATGACCAACTACATAATTCAAGTAATGATCTTCCATTGAATTTATATGACTTCCATCCTTATTTCATTGAATCGCTTGAAATATACTTGGAAAGTTTTCCTACACATAATATTATTAATAATTTAACATATGTAGATGAGATTGAAAAATTCAAGTAGACCATTGTATCTAAAAATGCATTTCCACAATATGGCATGTTATCTTCTCTTTTGAACCTCTTCCAATCATTAATGGATATCCATCCATATTTCTATGATACAATTGAATTCAGTTGGAAAGGACATTTCAAGAGAAGGTGATTGTAAATAAGTTGCTTCTTGTAAATATGAAAGCAATAAATGTACATTCTGCATTCATATTTAGTTATGTTAGTTTAATTATATTTGTATTTTGTTACTAATGTTTGTCTTGTACATAAATCCATGAGTTAAAATGAGAGAATGGCTACATTGGAAATACAACTATACCTAGTCGTGTTTCCTTTCATTCAATTAGAATTAGGAATAGATTAATTTAATTTAAGTTTCTTTTCTATTTCAATTTATTTCATTATTGCATATTTTTTAATAAGCGAGTAATGAATCCAATTTTTTCTTGGAATTCCATTTCATTTTCTGATAAAGTGGCATAGAAAATATCAAATTTCTTATATAGTTGGATCATTTTACTTGTCAAATGCGTGATTGTATTGTTTTTGTAAAACTTCATCACATTGTTAAAAAATGATTTTTGTAATAAAATCATATATGAAAAAATTCCAAGGAATTGCTATGGCTTTGCAAAATTTGATTCACAAGTATTTCTAAAGGCTCATTTTCAAAAAAATGTCCTCCGATATAAATCTAAAGTGAATTCAATTTTAGATTTCATTACTTAGCATTTTAGATTGAATAAGTATATGATGTTGAACATATGTGAATTTTGAGAAAATGCATGCGAGAACTTGAAGATTCATGAAGTAAACATGCATTCAATATTGTTCCAGGTATGCATTGACAAGTTCATCCTCATTTATTATTAGTTTTCTCTTTTTCATGGTTTACTTCTTATTTCTGTTTTGTTTCTTTTGCAAGTATTCATTGGATTGATTTTGAAGACTTGAGACAAGTAAGCAACAAGCCCTTTCTAATCTCTAACATGTCTAGGGAATTATTTGTTATTTCATTAGAATTTTGGTATTCTTTAGTTTTTCTTCTATTCATATTTTCTTTCCTTTGCAAATTTAGTAATATGAGTCAATAATCATATTATGCCTCTCATCGATGCAACTGAAATTAAATGCTTAGTCTTTTTTGTTCATAATTGCTACAAACAGAGGAAAATTTACACAAAACTCTTGCGGAAAATCATCTTATCCATGATTTTATCTATGCATGTTGTGAATCTTACATTTTCCGATTGAGTCAAAAAAAATTTGCATTACGCTCATTGATTTTAAATCTGCTTTAGTCACATTCCTTTCTTCTATAAAAACTCAGATCCTCTATTTGGTAAATTTTGAAATTCTAATCCTCTACTTTTCATTCTTTTGAGATTATTCTCTTTGAGATTTTGAACCTTATTAATTATCAGATTCTTGGGTCTATATTGTATTGGAAGTATTTTAAAACAAATTATGATATATAACTCTCCGAGATCCACATTGACTTTTCCAACACTATTATGTCCATTACGATCAATGAAGAAAATAACCCCTATTTCACTGTCTTCGCT
The DNA here is from genome assembly GCA_034641835.2 of Pinus albicaulis. Taxonomy (NCBI): domain Eukaryota; kingdom Viridiplantae; phylum Streptophyta; class Pinopsida; order Pinales; family Pinaceae; genus Pinus; species Pinus albicaulis. The sequence goes on along the minus strand of CM076577.1, from coordinate 1,406,516,272 downwards.
CGAATCTTGTGGTCTCAAAGTTTTGTAAGTCAATTTGAGTTTCATAATGGTTTTCGGGATCTCTGATACTCGATTTATTCTCATATTCATCAAATCTCATACTCCTTTCCTCAAAAGATTATTTTATTGAAAAATGTTTGTGCTCTTGAAATCATTTCTACAAAACTTTAAGTTATCTCATTACTAGAATAAAAGCCATCAAAACAACTTTGCAAACTCTTATGAAATTTTTAACCTCCAATATATAAATGTCTGATGTACTGAAATACAATGTTTCCACATTATATACTTAAAAAACATTTGTTATCGGGCATGATTAATATCGTAAGTTTTATTTGTGAAAGTTGCAACATACTTTTGTTTCGACATCTTGCTTCCTTTTAATATTCAATATTTCCATATTGGGACTTCTTATGTTGGAAGTGAAGTTTTATTAAACTTCTGAAAATAAATTTCTTTGAAAATGAAGCAAGGTCTTTGTTTATCGTAGTTTTATTCACCAAAGGTTTTTCTTGGAAACCTTGTTTAATATAGAACTTACCTTTGGTACATCATTTATTGGTGTATTTTATGATTGAGCCTTTGTCTTCTGATACCATCCCTCAAGATTTGAGAACTTCTGACTTATCTAACTCTTGGGTTTATGTATATCAGAACCATTTAAAACACATTCCACGATTTGTTTATGAGATCCATGAGGTCTATTTTATTTTATCTACTCAAATTCTTTGATCTCATAATCTCGTAAGTCATATTGACCTATTACCATATCCGAGTTCCGATATTATGTTTTTATCTAATATTAATTATAGGATTCCTTTTATCGAAACTTTTATTTAAAATCTTTGTAATAAATTTTATACTGAGACTTCTGATATCAAACGTGAAAATCAATTAAACCTATGAAAATAAATTTTGTTGAAAACATTTAAATAACAAAGGATTTATTTATCAGAATTCTATCTATCAGAAGTGTTCCCATTTCATAAGTCTTGTTTATCGAATCTCTTATCTTTTGCTTTGATTCTCTAGTAACTTTGGTACTTCAGAATATCAATTAAGTATCTTCGTAGGTCTCTGATCAATTAATTTTGATCTTTCATTATGCTCACATGAAGTCTTGTTTGATTTTATATATATGCTTTCATGTTATCGTGGTGGTTAAAATCTTGGATGTATTTTAGTTATAATTTCATCAAATCCAAGTATTCATTCCTTGGGACGACATTGTGACTTTGGGGATAGACACTCTTCATGGTATGTGCACATAGGCTTATTTTTACTCTTTTCAACAATCTTCCCGGCTAATGAGAAATTTTATTACATGTGGTTTGTTTATGTTTTTTTCCTTTGTATCACTATTAGATGCTCATTTCATTATCTCAATCACCATTTGGTGTGCTTCTTCATTTTATTTTCAAGGAATTCTTCAACAACCACTATAGTAATGCATAATTTGGTAGGGAATTTGGAACAAGTAAAGTTAATGGATCATGTTTAAATCATATTTTATTTCTCTTATATTTTATTTTTGATATATCACTCTATATTTAGCCTGCAAAATTTCAAGACATCTCCATCTACACATATGCATTACATTGTTTGGGTCTTGATCTTGATGCTTGACAACCATAGAGTTGACATGAAATATGAAATATAAAGAGAACAATCATCATTACAAAAACACATCATTATTCTCATTTTTGATATACTAGGTTGATTTTTGATTCCTTGAACATGAATCATTGTTTTCTTCTAGTACTGCTTGCTTTAAAGTTGATTGAATATCTTATGATTTTGGGTGAATGAGAACTACATTAAAAGAAACTTCTTTATACTTTTAATTATAATTAAAAGAAGAGACTACTTTTATTGTAGAAAATGATATCTCACAGGGAAGATCAAACCAAATTTTCCAAAGGTAAGTTTCATATGTCCACTTTCATTTAATTCTATTTCTTTACTTTTGGTTTCAGTTTTGTTTTTATTTTTTGATGATATAAAACTTTATTTCGCAGATCTTCATGAAAAATTTCACCCCTCTACCAGATTATATTTGGAGCTCATTCTCTTTGTTTACTTTTAAGTTTTGGAGCAACAGTATTGATTTTTCATCAAATCAGCTAAATTGGGGAGTTTTAGAACCTTTAGTCTGTTTCTTAAGAATTTCTTTTATCAGAAAATGGTTAAAATGATTTTATGCAGGTTCTGCTTTGAAACGAGAAAATTTGCAATAGGAAAAGGCTTCTCATTTAGTTTATTATCTGTCATCACTACTATTCACCCTTTAATTTTAGAAGCCTAATCACTTATAACTCAGGATAAAATTTACTAGATTCTCAACAAAAGATAAATGTTCACATGATTATATTTTTTTACTTCTTTTATTGAGACATTTGTATAAAAAATCTTGTTAGGGTTTATCTTTTAAATTTGAGAATTTTCTTTCAGCGTTTACTTTCGTCATTTTAACATTTTTTTTGGAGTTTGTTGATTTATTTTTACACTTTAGTTTGGAGTTATTTTCCTTTTGCTTTCGGTTTTGGTTTGATTTTCATGACTCTGTAAAGATTTCTATGAAAGGATTTTTCCTCACCCAACTTTGGTTGAAAAACATGGGAAATGTTTACTTTGTCTATCTCAATGAATTTCATTTATCATAAAGGTATATATTTATGGAACCATAAAGTCCTCTTGCTTTAAATTTTTTTCATGGAGAAACATAGATCCTTTATAAGTGATGTAGTTCAAACTTTCAAGGAAATAACTAACCTGAGTTTAACTCAATGGATCCTTCCCACCCCTCCACTTTATAAAAACCTCTTATTGATAGTCGCGGAGAAAGATTTTTGGAGTCAACATTATGGAATTATTATACCCATTAACATTAGTCTCTATTACCATCCCACCTCCTTCACTCAGGTACATCATAAACTAAAATCTCGCAAATACACTTATCAAAAGGGTGATTAAAAGAGGAAGCATGGGAAATACAAGTAAACCTATTGGGGCTATGGACGCTCACTGAAAGTGGGGATACATTTGTATGGCATACAAGACAACTTCGTTGGGGTGTTGTTAAGGATCGCTAGCAACGAAGCGATATCAGACACCATTCATAACAATGGATATATGCTTTATCAAAAATTCCTATTTGTACATTCATTTATTTCTCATACGAGGTAATTTTTAAATTAGGGTTTCCCAAAAATTTGGATTCATGATTTTTATTCAAGTCTGCTTTGAGTACTTATATTTTCAAATTCACATTGCTTAATCTATTTATGTGGGACCCATGGAAATATTTTATTGTTTGACGATTCAATGGAATCCATTGTTTTTAACATTTAGGTCAATTGAAGTTCATTATCTTTAATCAAAGATAATTGATTCTTCCCCGTGTGTCGTCGGTGTTGTAGTGAAAACTCAACACCCCCATTTTTTACTTATTTTATTTCAAATAATGAAGACTCTTTCCCTAAATTTTTGGCTAAATCACCTTTTAAATATTTTTCTTTTGGTTAAGTGTCCTACAATTTTGTCATTTTTTTCGTTTTCATCGTATTTCTATTCAGATTATTTCATTGAGTTCGATTTTTTGTTAGATTTCCATTAGTGTTTGTTTCATCTCTTTTGGTTACACGGTTTGCAAATGGTGCTCATCCGAAGTTCGATAATTTTTACCCTCTCAGTTAAAAAATGTACAAAATGTATATTATTTTAATTTTTTAAATAAATTAGTAATTGATCATAAATATTAATTCCTAGTTAAATTTTTACTAATTATTTTATTTTTTGGGATCTCGGTAATTTATTCAAATTCCCAATTTTAAAAGAAATTATGAAGTCTGAAATCTCAAAATTGCAAAGTGGTTGTAGTTCATTTTGTCAAATTTTTAATTACCAAGTAATTATAGTTTATAGTAAATGAATCTCACACCAAATAGACCCCTTCACCTCAACTCCTCCCTTACTCTTTTACAAAAACCCTGATGAAAAAAAATCCCAATAAAAAGTCTTGTTATAAAAATCTCGATAAATAAAATCTGCGATAAAAATCTCCCCATATAAAATCCCAATATTTTAAATCTCTATATTTTAAAAATTTCTCATATTAAATAAAATACCGATATTTAGAAGTTCTAATATCAAACATCAACATTTTTCCATTGCATAAAAACAAATTGTTTCAAGGACTTCTTCCATAATCTTCAATGGATGGTTACCTCTTAATGCCTCCCGCCACAAAATCACCCTCGCGTAAATGGCCCCCTCCTTTATTTTTTGATCCATCCTTATATGGATCCCAAAGCCAGTTCGAATTTTTATATGGATAATGGATCTCAAAGCTACTAGTTAAGTTTTTTAAGTGATTTTTAAATTATAATTTATTATATTTTTAGTTTCAATTTTAATATATTTTAATTATAATGTTAATATATTTTAATTTTAATTCATTTTAATTTTTAATTAAATTTTGTTTTAAGTGATATATCATTAGTTTGTAGTTAATTTAATTTATTTTTTAATTATATTTAAATTAATATTAATTAAGTAATAATTGTTAATTTAATTTAGGATTATATTTTTAATCAATTTTTTTAGATTTTGGCCTAGGTAGCAATTTTTTCAGAATTCAGGCAAATTCAACACTTCAACTTTGGAAACTCATAAGTTGAGTTTTATTTAGCCAAATGAGGTCTATGACAGCTTATTGTATAGATAAAATCATGGAGAATATTTATGAAGTGGTTATATGACCAGATTCGACCATTAAATGAGTGTAAAACTTAGCATAAAATCAAGCTCCGAATTTGTAAACAAAATCAATTTTCTGAGTTTAAGTTTTTGCATTTACATTTGCTCATAGTCTCTATTGAGTGTAGATTCATTCGACTATGTTCTCTTTGACCAATAAGATATTTACAAGCATGAAGAGAAAGCACAAATTTTTTTTTATTCATTTATTTATTTGAGTTTTGGTTGGATATGTTTTGTTTTCGAAATTTGATATTTTTTTATTTTAATTTAATTTTGATTGGTTTTTGGGAGAAGAACAATTGAGGAGATGAGAAAGAGAAGATTTGAATCAATGAAATTACTCCAACAAGAGAAGAAAAAGAATTTGGACCAATGAAAATTTATGGAGCTTATTTATTCTTCAAACAACTCTCATATTTGGAACTCATTTTTGTAATTATAAATAGTAGTTTGAAGAATAGAAAAAGGGTCCCTCTGCTCTGCAGCTAGAGACTCTTATAGCATTATTGTTGAAGAGATTATAGTTGTATGTAGGAGGAAAACTTCAGAACTGGGGTTAGGGTAAAACTCTATGATTAATGTTTATTGTGCATGTGCACTACCGTAATGTATTGTGAGGTGAATTGTGGAGAGAGATAATTTTTTTGTTCTGAAAGAGAAGCTTTTTCACACTATTGTTGGTAATTTGTCTAAGGAGTTGAAGTTTCTCAAGGAATGTAGAATTGTAATGAGATTTTGGTATGATTTAATAAACTTTCATTTCATATGCACTATTTTTTGAAATGTAAGTTAATTTTTCATTGCCGAAATTTATTTAATTGGTTTTAATTTTCTGTTCTAAATAGTGAATGGCTTTTGATATTGATCACTTTTTGTCTTATCATTAGTTTTATGTTATTGAAGTTCCATAAGAGCTATCTGTGAGGAGCATAATAGGATTAAAATTAATATGAATTTATTGATATTGTAATATGTTGAGCAATAACTATTTATTGTTCAATTACATTTATGTTTTGGTTTCTTTTTGATTAATTAGTTGAACTACTTATTTAATTGATGAAAATTATATAATGAATTCAACAATATCTGCAATCCTCTTCCTCTATTTAGTTTTTCCATCTTCTCTTGAGTTGAGAGAGGGTTATCATTTTCCCAATTCAATATAGAATTAGTTGCATTTGCATTTTTAGATTAAATTTGCATTTAGTTTTAATTTCTACATTCTACAAGCCCCGTCATACACTGGGGGTAGAACTTAGTTTGTGGCTTGGTTGAGCCCTATATCAGCTTAAGCATCACTCTCTTTCCTGAATTCAGCAAGAAGGTTGATTTGATGTCTCTTCTTTATTGGTAAGTGAAAGACATACTTTAAGCCAACAGAGATAGAGATAAGGTAACTGGATCTAGTTTAACCAGGTGGAACCACAATTACAAACGGAAAAGGAACTGCTTTAAGTTCCCGACCGGGTGGTTTTCCCTCAATGTTGAGGCAGATATTTCGAGCCTTCAACACAACCATACAAAAAAATGTCCCTCAAGCAACCTAAGAGGGATAATAAATTATCACCCAAGTACTATGGTCCTTACAAGGTGTTGCAAAAGATTGATACTATGTCATACAAATTGGATTTGCATGCATCTTCTCGAGTATACCTAGTTTTCCATGTCTCATGCTTAAAGTATATGCTTTATCAAAAAATCCTATCCGTAACTTTTTCTATTATTTCATATGAGGTAGTTTTAAAAAATAAATTTTTTCAAATTTGGATTTATCACTTTTACTCAAGTCTATATTAAGTACTTATATTTACAAACTCAAATTGCTTAATCCATTTATGTGCGACATATGGAAATGTTTTACTGTTAGATGATTTCATGATTTTCATTATTTTTAACCTTTGTGTAAATTAAATTTTATTATCTTTAATCAGAGATAATTGGTCCTTCTCCCATGTGTCACCATTGTTGTAGGGAAAACCCAACAACCCCCCCATGTTTGAAATAGTTACTTCAAATAATGGGGACCCTTTCAATTAATTTTTGCTAAGCACCATTTACGATTTTCATTAAAATAATCATCCTACAATTTTTCCATTTGTCATTTTTATCAGATTTCCATATTGATTTTTTCAACGAATTCGGTTTTTAGCAAGCTTTCTGTCGACACTTGTTTCACCCCATTTGGTCAACCAGTTTGTAAATGACACTCCTTTGAAGTTTGATTGTTTTTGTTGCCACGATTAGAAAATGTATAATATTTCATTTTTTTCAATTAAATTTCATTGTAAATATTAAATTTTTCTTAATCCCGAAATGCTGAAATCTCGAAATTATATAATATTATAATAATAATTTTTTATTATTTTTATTATTTTAAATATTTTTAAGTTTGTTTTTTAATTAAATTTGTAATTAATTAAAATTAATAATATAATCAAAATTAATTAGTATTAATTAATTAACATTTTCAATCTAATTTAGGATTAGATTTTTAATTAAAAAATTCTATTTTTTAGCCAAGTCAACCGAATTTCCAGAATTCTGGCAATTTTAATACTCTAACTTTGGAAGCTCATAAATCGGTTCTACTTGGCCAGATGATTCCTAGGACAGCTCATTGGAAAGATAAAATTATGAAGAATATTTATCAAGAGGTTTTATTAATATATTTAATCATTTATTGGGTCTAAAATTAGGCAAAAGATCAAGGTCTGAATTTTTGAACAAAATAAATTTTCTTAGTTTTATTTTCTACATTCTCATTTGCCCAAGCCTTTTCTGAGTGTAGGTTTATTCGTCAATAATATCCTTGGCTAATTAAATCCTCACATGAATCAATAGAAAGATGAAATTTCCTTTTCAATTATTTATTTAATTGAATTCAATTAGATTTATTTTAAATCCAGATTTGGCATTTTGATTTTATTTTTTGCATTTTAATTTTGTTTGGATTTATTTTTTGTAAGAAAAAAGTTGAAGAGATGAGGAGAAAAATATCTCAATCAATAAGAATATTCCAGCAATTGAAGAATGAAATTTTGAGAAAATAAAAATTGATTGAGCATATTTCTTCTTCAACATACTTTCTTTTTAAGAATTCATTTGTAAATATTATAAATAACCGATTACAAAATGTATTAAGCGGGCCTCTTCTCTGCAATTAAGGAATTTTTGAAGGCACTATTGTATAGAGGATTTAGAGTTGTAGGGTAGAGGAGAGAATACTTAGATTTGGGGAGTATTGAGGATTTTTCTTTGCATGTTGAATTGCATATGGAGAATAGAGTTTTCACTATTGCAACCCTAGTTTAAAAGCAGAAGTTCAAGTATTGTAAAAGATTGTTGGAGACCGGAGTTAGAGAAATTGTTTCAATAAATTGTTATTTATAATACTATTGTTTTAAATACTAGTTTCATTTTATGATAGCAATAATGTGTCATTTTATTCATGTTGTGTACTATTGTCGATATGAGTAATTTGTCTCAATTATATGTTATTATTTATCTCAGCTCTTATGGGTTTAATTCTGATTTTTAAGGAACTATTTACTCATAAATCTGTCTTTTAATACAAATTTAACAATCAATATCATTTTTGTGAACTACTTCATTAATGTTGTTTGGTTGATTATCATAGTTAAGATGTTTCTAAATAGAATGTGTTTCGATATTCATAATGTCAGTTAATTGAACTATTTCATTAATTTGATATTCGTTATAATCCAGACACATTTAAATCCCAATCATTTAAATATCTTGCTCTTGGTTGGGTTAGATCTATATTTTCCTAATTGATATAGGATTAGGATAATTTTCCCTTTTGCTTTCATTTTAGAATAATTTTGCATTTAGGTTTAATTCTACATTACTAGAAGTCCTATTTCAAAAGAGGCAAAAATTTAGTTGTAGTTTGGCTGAGCCCCAAATTAGCTTAAGGATCACTCTCTTGCCTGATCAACAAGAGAAATGATCTAATGTCTCTTTCCCATTGGTAGAAAAAAATTATATTTTTAGCCATTGGAGATTGAAAGAAGGTAACTGGACCTAGTTCAACCAGTCGGAGCCACCATTCCAAGCGGAAAAAGAGTTGCTTTAAGGTCCCTAGAGGGTGGTCATCCCCCATGTTGTTGCATCGAATTTCAAGGCTTCAACAAGGAGGCAAAGCCAAAAATAAGGAACTAAAGGACAAGTGCGCCCAAACAACTCCTGCTCCTCCTAAGCCTCCAAAGCAGTCACCTTTGTGCGCTTTGTGTGATGTTGCTAGGAATGCTACCCATAATTGTCCTGAGCTTCCTTGTCTCAAACCTGTGGTCAATGAGACGTTTCCTGAATCCAATATCCTAGAGGTCCATGTTACCTTACCCGATTCAGCTAAGAAACTCAAATCGTTGCGCACGAACCACCAGTGTGCTTTGTGTGATATTTATGGCCACTATTCTCACCTTTGTCCTTGGCTCGATGAATTTTGCATAACCCTTGAGGCTATTTGACAAATAGAAGCTGATTGTATGGATCTTGTACTCCTCTACTTACGATTTTTGCTTCGGCAGAATCAGAGGACATTTCTGCACCCATTGTGATACGTCCCCCCGATGTCAAGATGATGAAACCTTTGGGCACTATCCTCTATCTGTCATCATCCATGAGATCCAAGGTGTAAGACCCCTCTAGGGTATTCCCTTCTTTTTTTAGTGAACCTCCTTCGGCGATCACCCTAGGCTTAACATCGATAGATGTTTCATCTACTAGCTCTTTGTCTACCCTCCGTAATGATGCGTATGTGAACCATATATCTCATGATGATGCGTCAATTAGCCCTGCCACGCCATGTGGTATTTCTTCCGCTAGTCCTCCCATTTTCCATTCTGATGAATACATTATGGAAGTAATGACCACCCCTGAATTTCCCTGGGATGATATGCACCACCGTTCGTACTTCCTTCTGCAGTAGTCCCATGACCATTATGTTGTGGAGTCTAAAGAAGTCATCTCTGATGAGGTCAATTGGTTTAGAAATCCCATTCCTGCACCAGATGCTTTCGAAGAAGGAAATATGGCCAATATCTCACCTACCATTAAAATTAACATTTTCGATAAACCAGGGGTAGAAGAAAACATTACCTTGGGGGAACATTGGACCCCGAAATAAATTGAGCCTTACATCAGGCTATTCAATGAATTCCATGATGTTTTCACCCAGTCCTATTCAAAGATGCCCAGAATTGATCTCGCCATTTTTGAACACCATATCAATACATGGCACGTGCCAATCCTATCTGTAAAAAATTGAGACCCATTAATCCTTCCAGAAGAGAGGCTATCAAGGTCAAAATATATAATCTCAGGTAGGTTGGTTTTATCTATCCCATTGAATACACCACTTGGGTTTCTAACCCGATTCCTGTTCTCAAGAAATAAGGTAGCATCCGTGTCTGCACCGACTTTCGCAACCTGAACAAATGTTATCCCAGTGACAACTTCCCCACACCGTTTATTGACCAAATCATATATGAGTGTGTGGGGAATGAGGTTTTGTCCTTTATGGATGGTATCTCCGGGTACAACCATATTGTTATCCGCCGTGCTAATCAGTTAAAAAATGCATTCCTTAGTCCGTGGGGAAAAAATTCTTATAGGGTAATGCCATTTGGCCTAAAGAATGTCGTAGCCACCTTAAAATGGGCCATGTCATATTGTTTCCATGATTTGGCTCATATTATGCTTGCTTACCTTCACGACCTTACTTCTTGTTGTAGGGATCGGGTGCAACACATTCATGATTTGCATACCATCTTTCTCTGATGTCGCAAGTATAATATCCGCCTCAACCCGCTGAAGTGTGTCTTTTTCATTCCTGTCGGCTATCTCTTGGGCTTCATTGTGTCCAAAGATGGTATAACACTTGAACCCCTCAAATTTCAAGCCATTCTTGAGCTTCCCATTCCTCGTACCTTGCGCCAGTTACAAAGCCTCCAAAGAAAACCTAACTTCCTTCGTCAGTTCGTCCTTAAATATGCCACCACCACGCACGGATTTCTAAGACTCCTTCGATTTAAAATTTGATTTGTTTGGGATGACTACGCTCAATAGTCTTTTGATGCCCTAGAACATGTTCTCACTTCCACTCCCTTGATTAGTCCTCCTAGATTTGAGAGGGATTTCATCTTGTACATCTCAGCTTCCACCCATTCGGTCGTTGGGGTTCTAATCCAAGAAGATGACACTGGAAATGAACATGTTATCTAGTATGTCAGTAAGAACCTTGTGGGTCCCCCTGTGTCCTAATCGCATGAAGAGAATTTGGCATTGGTCATTGTGTTCTTGGTACAAAAACTTCATCGTTATATCCTTACACATTCCATCAAGGTTGTGACCAATTCCAACCCTATGGCTTTCCTATTGTGTAGACAGATCATCAATGGAATTACGCCCATTGGATCGTTATCCTTCAGGAATTCGATCTTGATTTTTTCACACCCAAGAGTAAGAAAGGTTTAAACCTTTTTGAACCCATTTTTGAATTACTTACTGATATGCGAGATATGTCGGTTAATGATGATATATCTGATGAGAAATTGTTTGAAATCACTTCAGATGACCCATGGTATGGTGACATCCTTACCTACCTACGACCTCAAAATTTCGCTTCCTATCTTGATTGTGATGTTCGTCGACATATACAACACCGAGCCCCTCACTATCTTCTCATTGGTGACGATCTCTATCATCACAGTGTTTTTTCTATCCTTTGTCGTTGTCTCACACATGATGAAGTTGAGAAATTCCTTAATGCCTATCATAACGATGTTTGTGGAGGCCACCTCTCTGGTTTGGCTATTTCCCAGATAGTCATGCGCGCTGGGTACTTTTGGAATTCTCTCTTCAGTGATTGCATTGAAGCAGTCAAACATTGTTCCAATTGCCAACTATACAATGGTATTAATTATGAATAAACTTATAAAGAAGGAAAATATAGACCTCCTTAGTTAGGAGCCTCTTCTCTTATTCTTTTATGAATCTTAAGTTATTGTTCATCAATGACTTATATTTATGTTCATGAAGTAGTATTGCAGAGAAGGTCAACTTGGCTCTCTTAAGTTAGGAGCCTCTTCTTCTGCTTATTACATATTAAATTAGAAATTATTTAGTTAAATTTTATATTTGTAATATGCATTTCCTTCAAGTTCTATAATTTATCTTCTAAAATTGACTGTAGTTGAAATCCATATATTTTGGACATGCTTCCAACTTTTAAAAACCTGGATTGATATTTAAATACTTGTGTTAGTTTATCTAGTAAAATGACCCAACATTTTTGGCATGGTTTCCGGGGAAGCATATTTCAAAGTAGTCAAATAGGAAGATTAAAAAAAAAAGAAAAAGAGAAAAATAAAAGAAAAAGAAAAAGAATTAGTTTATCTTTTAGCTATGTTTCTTTATGCCTAGAGATAGAAATCAGAAAGGTAGATTCATTAAACAGAAACACCCAAAAATTCAACCATCCATAGGGGCAGGATCATCAGGAATAACAACACCAGTTGTTGGGAGACAAAATTTAGAGGAATTAGAAGAAAAACAAAGATTAGGACAAAGATTGACTCTAATTGAAAGACATACCTTGTTATCTTGGGAAGTAAAAAATAATAAATCACCAAAAGAAACCCCTTTCAAAGAAAGACAAAAGGAAACAAGAAAACTAGTTGTTAAACAACTAGAACAACCTGTCCTTGAACAGATTAAGATAGTTGAGGAAACACCAAATCAACCTCATATTGAAACATTAAAAATTTCTGAACAAGAAATTACTTAAGAAGGAGAAGGATCTAATATGCCACGTATGACTCCCAAAAAAAGACCTCAATATGAGAGACAACATAAATAATGATAGAGAAAAAGAGAGGAAGACAGAAGAATAGAAGCAGAAAGAAGAAGAGAAGAAGAAACAAAAATAGAATATGATAACAAAGACTACATGATATCGAACAAGACAATGATCATGAAGCTACCATTGGCTTCATAATATTAGACACAAGAAAAATACTAGGAGAATACGTGAAAATGAAAAACATTCCACCTTTTGTTTTACCCAATTTTTATGGAATGTTAACAGAAGATCTTGACTCATTTATACTTGAATTTGATATCTTATGTAGAACTTATGGATACACAGATGACACAGACAAGCTTCGTCTCTTTCCTACCACTTTGAAAGCAGTAGCACTAGAATGGTTTATGGGTTTCAGAGAACATAACATTTCTTCTTGGGATGACGTGAAATAATTTTTTCTTAAAAAGTATCAAGCCTATTGCAGGGCTAGAGACTCAAAAGAAGATATTTTCAGAATGACACAACAAAAAGAAATTTTGAAAGATTACTTAGAAATATTTCTCTAAAATCTACAAAAATACAAGCAACATTCTCTGATTCCCGATACCATTCGCACAATTTTTCTTAAGGGTATTAGAGATGAATACTTAGATATTATCAATGTGGTGGGAAAAGGAGATATCTCAAACCTACAATTTGATGAGATTGTTGAACTATGTAAAAAATTATCTAGGGGAAGAGAAAAAAGTGGAAAAAAGGATGTTACATCAAGAGCTTCCAAATCTGCAATGCGAGGAGTAACAAGAGCAGAAATAGGAAGTTTTCTAGAAAATTTTAAAACTGATCTTTTAAGCACTTTAGGAACACAATTTAATGTTTTAAAAGAAAATAAGAAGAAATAAGAACAATATAAAATCTTATCAATATTTTGTCCAAACTGTAGGAAGAAACATCCACTTAGGGAATGTCCTTTGGATAGTATACAAGTGTGTGGACTTTGTACAAAGAATCATGTAACTGAAAACTGTCCAAAAATGAAAGAATTACAAATGGAAGAATTACAAGGGATAGATTCTATTTACTATATGGCACCAAGGAGACCTTCGAAACCAAGGATGCCTAAACGATTCCTTCAACAAAACCCCCAAAATCATCAGTATCCTCCTCAGAATTCATGGAATACTCCAATGCCATGGCGGGATTTAGCTCCAAAACAATACCAAAACCAACCTACACAAGGTTGGGAGGATATGACTATGGAAACCAGCCACCTCAACAAATATATCGTCACAAATATCAACAACAATACCAACAACCATATCAACAACCATACGAACCAAATGCTCAACAACCATTCCAATACCAACAATTTGAGCAACATCCTCAACCAATGTCATTTCCACCACAAAATCCTGCACCATTACTAACTCAACTTTAGTAGCTTTAGCTGCCTTCTAACTAACCACCTCCTATACCAACTCAACTACCATCTTAGCCAGTAGGAAATCCAAGTAACAAAGTGGATAAACCAACATACAATGTGGAAGAAACAGCATATTTTCCTACATACTCTATTCTTCCCATACAAGATGCCCACTTAAGGTTTGGTAAAGTGTTACACAAATATTCTCCACCAATCATAGTAGAACAAACTTAAAAATGAGAAAAAAATGAAAAATCTCATCTAGGAAATCAAATCCAGATAGGAAAAGCTATTATGACTAAAACACCAACCTATCCAGATAGGTTAATAGAGCAGAAAATTCCAATGTCTCTTCTTGAATTTGATATTTTAGATGAATTGAATAATACTTATGTCAAAATTACTTTGTTACAAGCTATAAAAGATATTCAAATTTATGCAAAAACAATAAAGGATTTATGCATCAAGAAAACAGGCAGAAGGAAAAGAGATCCACTCACAATCTAGGTCATTGGCAAATTAGCTAGCCTCATGTCTACAACAACAACAAATGAAAAATATATTGACCCTGGGATATCTATGGTTTCCATCTTGATCAATAATTTTTCAGTTCCAAACACTTTAATAGATTTGGGAGAAACTATAAATGTTATGATTACAAAAACTATGAAACACTTGAAATTGCACAATATTAGACCTACTACTACAATTTTCGAGCTTGCATAGATCTAAAGTTTTATGAGAGGGAATATTAGAAGATATCATTGTTTCTCTCGATCCATGGGAGTATAATGTAGACTTTCTAATCTTTCATCCAAAAACAAATTTAGGAGGCCATCCTTTAATTCTAGGCAGACTATGGTTAGCCACAACAGATACCTTCATTGGATGCAGATCATGAAGTATGATTATAGCACATGGAGATGAAAGGAAACATGTTACACTCTATCCTCCACCACAATCTCCTTCTTCATTATCATGGCTTGATGAACACCAACAACAAGAAACTCAATCTGTTCTCAGTATTAATCAAGTCTATAATTTTAGAGAAGATGAAGAAAATGAGGATCTATTAGACCTTTTCATCTCAGAACCTGATATTTCGGAGCAGCTTAGAATAACACAATATGAAGCTACAAGTCATATTTTAAATCAATGTTTCCAGGAAAATTTTACTATTCAATCATTGCAAAATTCATTTTAAAGTATTTTTCCTGTTAACTCAATCACCAATTCACAAAGTAAAATCATCAAAATCAGTCCTTGAGGGAATTTGAATATTGATAATAATTTACAATAATCACAAGAACAAGAGGTAATAGCATTGTTACAGAAATATTCAAAATATTTTCCCTGGGATTACACATACATGCAGGGGATTCATCCAAAGACATGTATTCACCACATCTACATTGATGATCATATCAAACCAGTAGGACAATTGCAGAGAAGAATGAATCCTATGATGAAAGAAATAGTGAAAGAGGAATTACAGAAATTTTTACAAGTTGGATTCATCTATCCTAGTTTTGATAGCCAATGGGTTTCTCGCTTAGTTTTGGTGCCAAAGAAAAATGGAAAGTTGATGCATACTAGCTGCACAAATATCAGAATACACATGGAAACTATATAGTTTACACTCCACACAACTTTATTATCCACATCGGATTTTTAACTTCGGAGCATATTAAACATACATACATGGGAAATAAACAACGTTAACCTAATAAAAAACACATAACCCAAAGCAATGCATATACGGGAAATTTCTTACCAGAGGGCCCCAAGATAAGCCTGACTAATCACCGATGATCGCAAGTTGCACAATTTTCAGTTTAACTTTAGCACTTAAACCTTATTCCTTGCAAAATGAAAAGTTGCGCTGAGCCAACACGTGTCCTCCCCTTTTTTGAATTATTTTACTTTGCGATGCCTTAACTCTTAGATTCTAAATCTTGTGAATTGTGAAGTCGCTTCCCGTGCACTACGATCTCCACCATTGGTTTGGTTCTTGATCCGACGATCCTCGTTATCTCTCCACCTCCTCACTTCCCATCGCAAGTTAAACAATTTAACTTGTGAAACTCTTTAACGGTAAACTCTGTTCTGTGCGATGTGCGGTGTTTCTCAACTACAATGAGGTCCCTCCCATTGATCAGGTTCTGAACTAAGGCCCTCGTCACACCTGCAATCCGATTATCCTCCGACTATGTAACTAATATATATGCGATTCAACAGAGTTATAAACCAATATTTTCGAACAGAGAGCTCAATCAATTACAAAACACTTGAAATTTAATAATAAATGAACTTACAGAGCAAAGCCCTTGATCGGCTGGTTATTACAATTATTTATGATCTCTCTACTCTCCCCTCTCCCACACCTATTTCACACTTATCTCACTCTTTTTCACACTCTACTCTTCCTGGTTTATTCAGAGTTCTTCAATGCAATCTCTCCGAGCTTGTTACTATTTTTTATTTAGATAATAATTACACCATCTCGCTTGAATATGGATCAATCTCTATCTTACTTCTTCGAATTAGAATTACTCGACCTGTACATAATTTATCCGCACACATTTACTCCCATAAGATTTTATTCCCAACTAATTAATTCCGACACTAGAATCGAGCAAATTCTACCTAGCCATAAGTCATTTATCACTCAGAAATACTTATACAATCAATCTAGAATTTATTACAGGGAATTAATACACTGATGTCAAATTATTTCTATTACAGATCACTCAACACATAAAAGAAATGACACATAGTCAAATTGGAATTCGATTTCTCATTAAACAAATAAATGTACAAATACAAGCAAATCTGTTTACAATCTGGCTTGGCTAGATCTACCTTTACATGGCCCTTTTCTCTTCCTCTCTCTTTGTATATCTCGGTAGGCTTACAATTAAATTTCTCTCTAAGAATATCTTCTTTTTCTACCGTTTATGCCTTTGAGGCTTTACAATTATATAAAAAAGGTTTTGTAACCAATTTTGGTTCAGATCCATAGGTTACTCAACAAAATCCCTAAATCCTCTAAGGCCTCAATTAAGTCCTAAAATTTCTTCTTTATCCCTTGAAGATCTCAACATTCAACTAAATCCTAAGGATCCTCCATAAGTTATGAACTAATTTCTAATCTAAGATTTACAATATTTCAGAATATCTCAATCCACACCAATCACTCATCAATCACTCATGTTCTTCTACATTTGAGAACATTCACAAATATGCCTCTCAATATTTAATTAAATCCTATTCTAAATGTCTCACCTAAATCACACAAAATATTGAAAATTATATTAATTAAATACTTAGGAAACCAACTCTTTTGAAAAACACAAGACCCCCTAGATTCTACTAAATGTACAAATTTTCGGAACCATGATGCTCTTGCATCAGACTCCCAAGGGGGAAAATATGTGTGATCTCCAGATCATGTGATTCCAATCTTTGTCCTCCTGGATCCCATACTTTATGCTTCTGTGATATCTTTGTTCCTTTCAACTGTTTTCCATGTATGCTTGATCAGAATTTGGATCAGGGCCTAAAATTAGCTAAAAATTAAAAGTGCTAAAAAATTCTTCAAACCAAGACGAGAGTATAGAGCTCGTTTCCAGGATTGCAATGCAACTTGTTTTATAAAATCCGAGTTCGTATGACTGAGTTATCATCTGCTGCTCGTTTTCCAAAAAAGGTAAAAAAATGGGCAGAGCAGGTACAGGGATGATGTGGCAGCCCAGAAAGCTCAGAGAAATTCCTCCAGCAATAGGCAATGACATCGTGCCAAGTTACACTTTCAAATTCACCAGTTTGGTCTATGTGGGGGCAAATTTTTTTTAATGGATCAAAGGATGGACATTGAAGTTTTTTATTATTATTTATTTATGATTTAATATATATATATATATATATATATATATATATATTATAAAATATAATATATTATATGTTTTGTAAACATATTATATATATTAAATATTTATTATAATCAAATTATAATTAAAACCAAAGTCATAATTAAATCGCTTATGGTAAAAAGAATGGGACGGGGTCATGATTTGGACCCATGACCTCCGCCCGACAAGCCAAACGTTTTCACCAATATGCCAATGTATTGAGACTTGAAAGTATTTTCACGCGCCAAATATTTAAATTTTTAAATCCACGCCCACGGACGGAGGAGTGGGCAAGCTCCCTATCCCATGCGACCATGCCATAAGACCCAATGCAAGCACCAACTGCTAAGCGCGTTTATTACTGGGCTTAAGCTAGTTAAAAGGCCATTTAAAATTAATTAACACCTAGTTTAACATGGCAGCGTTTTTTGTGGAGGCCCCAAATCCAGCGGACTTCCACTTTTAGTGGAGCTAACTGGCAGAGCTTCCAGAATTAGTGGAGAAAATTGGGGAAAAATTAAATGTGCTCTATCTTGAGCATCACTCAGCCAAATTTTGAAATTGAATAGTCAGTTTTGGATGATTCTAGAATTATAGAGCTATTGGTGACATTTTAAGAGCCATCCGAGGACTTGTGAGCATGATTTTTCTTCACAGAAGTTCCAAGGATCACTAGGCCCACCGGGAACCAATAGGAGAATGAGGCCTAGCCAGGGGAGCGAGAGGCCATTCTCAGGAAACGAATAGTAATTTCTGACTACCTTGAACCTTATGAATCCAATGATGGGGTTTTCAAAATAATTTGGATACTTCTGAAGGCCGATATGCTACAGGGAAGTTTTTAGATATCCCAGAGCCACAAGGTGCCACCAGGTGTTGGAGGCATAGTCAAAGCAGCCAGAGGCCATTTTGAGTGAATGAATAGTCATTTATGACGATTTTGGAGATTATGAATCCAATAAAGGGATTTTTAGATCCATTTGGAGACTTCTAGAGCCAAATAAGCCACAAGGAAGTTTTAGGGAGCCCTATGCCACCAGGTGTTGGAGGCATAGAACGGGGAGCCTGAGTTCATTTTGAGCGAATGAACAACCAATTTTGGATGATTGATATGTTATGGAGATATTAGTACATGTTTCAGGAGTAGAAGAGGATTTCTAGGAGATTTTGTGCCACAGATAAGCTCAGGGAAGCTCAAGGACACCGATAGAAGAGGTCAAGCCCAAGGGATCCTAGGTCCATTTCCAGAGATTGAGCAGTCACTACAGGGGTATTTTGGCATTCTAAACCCATTGGCATAGTCCAAAAAACCATTGGAGTTGAGCATTAGCTTATAAAATAAATTGACCATCTTAATCCCAAAGATCCAAGTCCATTGACAGAGGCTCAAGGAGACATAGCCCAAGTGTTAAGGGTGAACTCCTTTATTATGTTTGCTGTTATATGTTGTTTTTTAATTTTCTACATTTTATGGTTGTTGTACATGATTTTAATCAACTTAAACAAATGTTTAATTTCTCACACATAAAGCCTGAAACCAATTAAAACACATACACCTGAATCAAGAATTCAATTCCGCACGTGCATGTATAAGAAAGATCTTTAATTTTTTTAAATTGAGTGGGAGGTGCTTGCATAGAAAAAAAAGTCAGCCACCTATATCATATCAGTTTGGTATCATAGCACTAGGTTGCTTGCTTGACAGAGCACTAGGTTTTTTGCTTGACAGAGCACAAGGTTGCTTGCTTGATTGTTTGACTTGAAGGGTGTTTAACAGTGCAAATAATTTAACTGTTTGCAAATTTACTGATGCTTACAAGCTTGCGTTTACTAGAGGTGAAGGGGAGCTACTGCTAGCTAAGTGCATAAGAGGACAAGAAAGAAGAAGGCTAAAAGCATCCTCCTTACCCAAAGGACCTCAAGGAAACCCTTGAAGCACAAAAGGGATTGTTTGCAAAATACCCCTGGATTGATGATGAAAATGGGCTATGAAGGTCAAAGATTAGGCAAACATGCACAAGGCATAGTTGAGCCAATTATGGTTGAGGAAAGGCCTAGGTATTTGGGTCTTGGCTATGGACAACTTTATGGAGAAAGTTATAAAGCCATGAAGGCACTTGAAACAGTTCCAAGAAGGACTTTTGTTGCAGGTTCAAACCATCAAACCCACAAATTTTGTAATCAAGATGAATGCAATTTTTTGAAACCCATGTTGCAGCAAGATGATTGTAGACATGCAACTTATGGTGAACAAGAGATTTGTGAGAGCTCTAAGGACATGAAAAATGTTGTTGGTCTTCAAAAGAGAGGTGGAACCTCTTCAAGTTCATCTTCTCAAGAAGGTGAAAAAGATGGACATTCAAAGCAACATTCAAGGTATAATTCTTCCCATAATCATGTTTTTTATGACTATGTTAAACATGAAAATTCTGCATGCATGAATGGGAGAAAGAGTTGTTGTTCCTATTGTTGTTTGTGTAACCATGAAGTTTCAAAATGCTGGAATAGAATGAAAGCATACAGGAAACAGTCGAAGCGAAGGTGACTTTCACAGAAGATGCAAAGTATTTGCACACATTCCTAGAAAAAGGGACATCTCATTGCCCAATGTTGGACACTGCATCCAACCACTCATCCCAAGCACATGAAGCAAGAGGATAAAAATATTGGCGAGAAAGTGACCAACGATTCTGTCATCGATGTGAGTCCAGATGATTCACAAGAAAAGGATGTTCAGTAGGAAAAATCACTATGGAAGTGGATTGGTAAGAAGTGGTTTTATTTCTTAACTTAGTAAGAAATACATCCATTTGTACATAAATGAAAATTTTAGGTATATGTATTCATGAATTTCTATTGAAAGTATGACAAGTTGCAGCATAGGATCACAACTTGTAAGATGCAAGATTGCATGTGAATGTTGTTCAGTTGAAGGAATTTATTTTTGTTGCATAATTTCGCCGTGGAGGTGTAAAAGATGGGTATGTTACTCAATTATGTTGCAGCAATATCATTTAGTTCTGTTCTTATAGTCACCCACATGTTTTGGGATTATGTACTTGTTGGTACTTGAAAGGAAGAGTTGAAAGTGTACATATGCATGACTTTGTATGTGTAAATGGAAAACTTGTAAATTGATTCATTATACATAGATACATGCATGAGTGTTGTAAATATGTATCATGTTGTATATCGACTTGTGTCAATTGTGTCGCACACATGTTTGTCGACTTGTGTCGATTGTGTTTCACACTTTTCATACCGTCTTGTGTCGAATGTATTGCACATTTCATGTCGACTTGTTGTTGATGTCGCTTGTTGCACGAATTATGTTTTATTAGGAGGTGTTTTTCGATTACGAGTTGATAAATGTATACACTAATGTGCAAGAGGATCGCCATGTATGTGATGTTACAGGAAGGTGACAATCAGTTCTTTGAAGAAGCAAAAAGAGGTGGTCTTCATTTCAACTCTTGCATAAGATTTTCTTTTCAAGACTGATCGTGTGTTCTTGTGACAAGATGTTGCAGGAAATTTTGGTCCATTCAGTGAAGAAGTGGAGAAGATGCAAGGAGCCATTGTAGAAAAAGCTAGTTTTTTTGTTGATGACAAGAGTTCACTCATCTTGCGAGCTTAATTTGGAAAGTGGATTTCCAAGACAGAGCTTGTATGCCATAGTTGCAAGAGGGACTTCATTCTCAGTGGGAAGGCTAACCGTTTTCCAAGCACATAGAGAGAACAATGGTACAATAGGGTATGCATTAGTTTACAACAGCCAGCAATGTTGAAGTGGGTCAGCTACAACAAGGGACATAGTCAGTTGCAATGCAAGGCATGTCAAGGTGATTGTAAAAAAAAATGACTTGTCAAGTAAAATCAGTTGATATAACTTGAAAGTAGAAGATTGTTGAAGCAAAGCAGATAATTATTAGCTTTTGTGGGTCCAAAAGCCTGTCAGTCAAAAGGAATGATCCGAATTTGGATCAGGGCCTAAAATTAGCTAAAAATTAAAAGTGCTCAGAAATGCTTCAAACCAAGACATAGAGCTCATATCTAGGATTCCAACACAGCTCGTTTCATCAAAATCCAAGTTTGTATGACTGAGTTATCGTATGTTGTTTGTTTTCCAAAACAGGTAAAAAAATGGGTAGAGCAGGTACAGGGATGATGTGGCAGCCCAGTCAGCTCAGAGAAATACCTCCAGCAACAATCAATGACAACGCACCATGTGGTACCTTCAGATTCACCAATTTGGTGTATGTGGGGGTGATTTTTTTTTAAATGATGTAAGGTTGGACATTGAGTTTTTTATTTATTATTTATTTATGATTATGTGTGTATATATATATATATATATATATATATATATATATATATATATATATATATATATATATATTTCAGGAGTTGTCTTTTGTGTGACTTTTTGAAGGATTTTATGGTGGATTTTTCCGATCTAATTTCTTTAAAATCCGGCAAGAATTTATTGAAAATAGAAATTTGATGGGTAACTTGCAAAATCGAAGTGTCTAGGGGTTTTTAGGGTGCAGAATCTATATTTACAGTAAAAAAACTAGTTTAAATAACAAAAATCAAGATTTTACCTCAATTGTTTTCACTGGATTCCGGCACCGGAAACTTCAAAAAGTTGCACTAAAGACTACTCCTATATTTCATATATATTAAATATTTATTATAATTAAAACCAAAGTCATAATCCGAATTTCATCCATATTTATGATATAAATCATATGGTTCAAATGTTATGACAAATCTGCATTTCAATGTTGTAAAGGGCCACGTATGCCAAGGTTTAAGATTAAATCATTTATGGTAAAAGGAATGGGGTGAGGTCAAGATTTAAACCCATGACCTCCACTCCACAAGCCAAACGTTTTCAGCAATACACCAATGCCTTGAGACTTGAAAGTCTTTGCACGCGCCAAATATTTAAATGTTTAAATCCACACCCACGAACGGAGGAGCGAGCCAAGTCCCTATCCCATGTGACCATGCCATAAGACCCAATGCCAATGCCAACTGCTAAGCACATTTAGTGTCAGGCGTAAGATAATTAAACTATTGTTTAACATTAATTAACACGCATTTTAACATGGCGGTGATTTT
Organism: Pinus albicaulis; assembly: GCA_034641835.2. Classification (NCBI taxonomy): domain Eukaryota; kingdom Viridiplantae; phylum Streptophyta; class Pinopsida; order Pinales; family Pinaceae; genus Pinus; species Pinus albicaulis. The sequence continues at coordinate 1,406,493,222 of CM076577.1, read as the reverse complement.
GGTGGAGGCACCAAATCCGATGGACTTCTACTTTTAATGGAGCTAACTGGTGGAGCTTCCAGAATTAGTGGAGAAAATTGGGGAAAAATTAAATGTGGTCTATCTTGAGCATCACTCAGCCAAATTTTGAACATGAATAGTCATTTTTTGGATTATTAAAGAATTATAGAGCCATTGGTGAGGTTTTCAGAGTGAGATGATGAATTGTGAGCATGATTTTGCTTCATAGAAGTTCCAAGGGCCACTGGGAGCCAACAGGAGAATGAGGCTTAGCCAGAGCAACCAAAGACCATTCTCAGGAAACCAATAGTCATTTCTGACTATATTGAACCTGATGAATTCAATAATGGGGTTTTCAGAAGGATTTTAATACTTCTGAAGGCCGAGATGCTATAGGGAAGTTTTTAGATAGCCTAGAGGCACAGGGTGCCACTAGGTGTTGGAGGCATAACTAGAGTGGCCAGAGGCCATTTTAAGCGAATGAATTGTTATTTATGAATATTTTAGAAATTTTGAATCAAATGGAGGTATTTTCAGATCCATTTGGAGACTTATAGAGCTGAATAAGCCACAGGGAAGTTTTAGGGAGCCAAGTGCCACTAGGTGTTGGAGGCATAGAATGGGGAGCCTGAGTTCATTTTGAGCGAATGAACAACCTATTTTGGATGATTGATATGTGTTGGAGATAGTAGAATAGGTTTTAGGAGCAGAAGATGACTTATAGGAGATTTTGTACCACAGAGAAGTTTAGGGAAGCTCAAGGACATTGACAGAAGAGGTCAAGCCCAAGGGAGGCTAGGTCCATATCCAGAGATTGAGCAGTCAATCCAGGGGTATTTTGGTATTATAAACCCATTGGTACAGTTGAAACAACCATTGGAGTTGAGCATCAACTTGTAAAAAAAATTGACCACCTTAATCCTAAATAGACAAGTCCATTGACGGAGGCTCAAGGAGAGGTAGCCCAAGTGTTAAGGGTGAACTCCTTTATTATGTTTTCGTTATGTGTTGTTGGTTAATTTTTTGCAATTTATGGTTGTTGTACATGCTTTTAATCAGCTTAAAAAAATGTTTAAATTCTCACACATAAAGCCTTAAACCAGTTAAAACACATACACTTGAATCAAGAACTCAATTCCGCACATGCATGTATAAGAAAGACCTTTAATTTGTTTTAATTGATTGGGAGGTATTTGCATAGAAAAAAAAGTCAGCCTAGAATATCAGATCACTTATGTCGTCTTTCCTTGCTTCTCCTGGTTTCCAGATCTTCGTTTGTAAAGATCCATTGAATTTTCCTTCAAATTTTGTTACAGTCCAACCTTTCATCCAACTGATTATTTATCTTCTCTGTCTGTAGCTCCTTTCCTTATGTTCATTTCTCATAAGCTTCATCAAATTCTCTATTTCTATGTCTAAATTACTTTGCTGCTGCTATCCTTCATCTGTGTAAGATTTTCAGAACTCTTGTTGTCTTCAACTTCTGCTACTATTTTTGAGATTGCTCCAAATACTATTGCTCTAGACATTTCTGCAAATATTACTTCGGATATTGCTACCTCCCAAACTCTCTGAATATATTTTAAGATTTCTCCCTCTAAAACATATCTCTTCTGCTTACTACCTACAAATTCACTTTCACAAAGTAAACTTCTCTTCGACTCTCTGATTGCAATAACATTTTATTCTAGCTACTGATTATAATTCCATTCTCCTTTATTGTCTTTGAAGACAAAAACTTGTTCATCGTCATATTTCTTTTAAAATTTACTCTTACCTTAAAAAGATAAGATATCCTCCATCTCCTTTATTACAGCCTCATTTGTATCTTTTTCATCACCTGCAAATACATCATACACTTGAAAATTTAAAATCACCTCAGTCTCCTTAGATGTTATAAACATCTCTTCTTCTTTGGCTGTAATTTCCTATTCACTTTTAGGCTCTCAACAATTCTTCTAGTACTCTAATCCGTTCTTTACACTTAAAAAGTATAAAGTGATCTCCATCCTTTCTCATAACAGTCTCCAACAAATTTTATTCTTTTTGGCTTCCCATGATAGTCAAACATCTCACAAGATCTTCATCTTGTCCTTCCTTCACATCTTTAATTTCTTCATCAAAGAAAATACCCTGCTCAGGTTTACAAAAGTAAACTTCTTTTTCTTGCTTTTGGCTACCAATATAAGCCAAACTTCCTTTGCTTACAACTCTAGCAGTAATATCTCCCTTCAACTGTGTATGAATTTCCTTATGAGACCTGACTGTCTTATCTTTCTTCTTTAAAACAGAATTTAGATTTTGTCTCTGTGATTCTTCTTCTTTGAGAATACCCAAATATTTTCCATCATCATATCTCCCTTCAACTGTGTATGAATTTCCTTATGAGACCTGACTGTCTTATCTTTCTTCTTTAAAACAGAATTTAGATTTTGTCTCTCTGATTCTTCTTCTTTGAGAATACCCAAATATTTTCCATCATCATGTATTACACCTGCAACCATACAAAAATTGTTAATTTCAAAATTATAATGCTTAGTACCCTCAACTGATGTTTTAGACACAATTGGTCCATCTTTAAGTTCAAAAGGAGCTTGTTCATCTCCAACAATTTTCTTTTGTTATAGCTCAACTCCTTTGAGATTCTCTATCCTCAATTGAAAATTCATTATTTGCTCAAGCTTCCTCAACTCCTGTATTAGCTACATATTCACCTGATGCTTTCGCTTTTCTTGCAGCCTATGCCATTTCACCTTCTTTCTCATAGTCAAACCATACCTCTAGTCTACCTTATTTCTTTGCTACATATCCATCAATAATGTAATTTGGAAATTTATCTCAAATTTCTCTTTGTCAATCTCTTCTTGACTTATCTTCTCTATGCTATTCACCTTGTCATATTTCTCCATTCTCCTTCTGCTGTGGCTTCTCTCTAAATCTCTGATATGACTATCAGTAGTCATTCTTCTGTCTCTTGTGAACTGCATCTGTTGAATCGGGAACTACACTAAGCCTCTCTTTCTCAGCAAGTCTCTATACCTGCTGCAAGTACCTCACCAAGCCTTCTCTCCTTGGTCTTTTGGTAACCCTGGTTCTCTATATTTGGAACCTCTATTGAGAAACTCCTTTTCTTCTTGGCTTCTGCAATTCTAATTTCTTCTGAGAACACTCTAGTCCTCTTTGTCTAACCTTCAACTGGAACATTCAGGTTCTTTGCCACATTTCTTCAGAGTATCCACTTTACTCTGCCTTCAAGAACACAACTAGCTCTTTTCTTTACAGATCTCCTCTTGCTGTCTCTGCTGAGATATTCCTCTTTTGTCTATAACCTACAAAAATCAAATCAAATTTAAATAAAACAATATCTACATTATTTCACAATAAATCTACTTCCACTCTTCAAATTCAAATGGATCTTCATTCTTCACAAGAAAACAACATTTGTTTGCCAGATTTTACTATCTGACTTTTCTTTGTACTTGTCTGCACCTTTTCAGATTTATAAATTGATGTCTTCTCCTATGATTCACAATCACGCTGAATCTCACTCTTCTCTACTACCAATGTATTTCTTCATAGTTTAACTCTGTCATCATAATCAAAACTCTGCTTTTTTTTATTTTCCTCCAAAAGAGATTTTACTAGCTCTAACACCTAATGATGCATACTAGCTGCACAAATATTAGAATACACATAGAAACTATATAGTTTACACTCCACACAAATTTATTACCCACAACGGATTTTTAAATTCGAAGCTTATTAAATTTACATACGTGTGCGATCAACAGAGTTAACCTAAACAAACACATATAACCCAAAACAATGCATATACACAGAACTTCTTACTAGAGGGTCTCATGATAAGCCTAAAAAATCACCAACGATCGCAAGTCGCACAATTTGAAGTTTAAATTTAACACTTAAACCTTATTTTGTGTGAACTACGAAGTTGCGCTGAGCCAACACGTGTCCTGCCATTTTTCGCATAACAAACAAATTAGTTTACTTTGTGACACCTTAACTCATAACTTCTAAATCTTGCGAAATGAAAAGTCACTTCCTGTGCACTATGATCTCCACTGTTGGTTTGGTTCATGATACGATGATCCTCATTATCTCTCCACCTCCTCACTTCGCATCGTAGGTTAAAAAATTTAACTTGCGAAACTCTTTAATGGTAAACTCTGTTATGTGCAATGTGCGATGTTTCTCAACTATGATGAGATCTCTCCCATTGATTGGGTTCATATTTACAACCCTTGTCATGCCTGCAATCTGATTATCCTCCGACTATATAACTAATATATATTCAATTCAACAGAGTTTTAAACCAATAATTTCGAACAGAGAGCCCGATCAATTACAAAACACCTGGAATTTAATAATAAAGGAACTTATAGAGCAAAGCCCTTGATCGGTTGGTTATTAAAATTGTTTATGCTCTCTCTACTCTCCCCTCTCACACACCTATTTCACACTTATCTCACTCTTTTTCACACTCTTCTCTTCCTAGTTTATTCAGAGTTCTTCAATGCAATCTCTCCGAGCTTGTTACTATTTATTATTTAGATGATAATTACACCATCTCGCTTGAATACAAAGTAATCTCTATCTTACTTCTCCAAATTAGAGTTACTCGACCTGTACATAATCTATCTGCACAAATTTACTCCCATAAGCTTTTATTCTCAGCTAATTAATTCCTAGACCGGAATTTCCCAGATTCTACCCAGCCATAAGTCCTTTATCACTCAGAAAGACTTATACAACCAATCTAGAATTTATTACAGGGAATTAATACAATGATACCAAATTCTTTCTATTACGGATCACTCAACCCATAAAAGAAATGATACATAGTCAAACTGGAATTCGATTCCTCATTACAAAAATAAATGTACAAATACAAGAAATTTTTTTTACAATCTAGCTTGGCCCGATCTACCTTTACATGGCCCTTTTCTCTTCCTCTCTCTCTATATATGCCCGTAGGATTACAATTAAATATCTCTATAAGAATATCTTCTTTTTCTTTTGTTTGTGCCTTCGAGGCTTTACAATTATATACAAAAGGTTATGTAACTAATTCTCGTTTAGATCCTTAGGTTACTCAACAAAATCCCTAAATCCTCTAAGTCCTCAATTAATTCCTAAAATCTCTTATTTATCCCTTGAAGATCTCAACATTCAACTAAATACTAATGATCCTCCATAAAGTATGAACTACTTTCTAATCTAAGATTTACAATATTTCAGAATATCTCAATCCACACCAATCACTCATCAATCACTCGTGTTCTCCTACATTCAAGAACATTCACAAATATACCTATCAATACTTCATTAAATCCTATTCTAAATGACTCATCTAAATGACTCAAAATATTGAAAATTATATTAATTAAATACTTAGGAAACCTACTCTTTTGAAAAACACAAGACCCCCTAGATTGTACTAAATGTAAAAATTTTCGAAACCATGATGCTCCTGGATTAAAAGTGGAGGATATTTGTAGACTACAGGGAGCTGAATAAAGCAACATTAAAAGATCATTTCTCGTTACCATTTATTGACCAAGTACGACATTAATTAGCTGGGAAGAAATTATTTTCTTTTCTTGATGGATTTAGTTTATACAATGAGATTAAGATACCATTGGAAGACCAGTATAAAAACACACTTACTTGTCCATGGGGAACAAATGAATAAATTTTTTTTCCCTTTGGGTTATGTAATGCACCTACTACTTTTTAGAGAGTAGTCCTTGCAATATTTGTTGATCTAATCTATGAATGTGTAGAGGTATAAATTGATGATTTCACTGTATATGGAGGAAAATATGATGATTGTTTGAAAAATATTGAAGAAGTTTTGAAAATATGCATAGAGACAAATCTATCCCTAAGTAATGAAAAATTCTTTATGATGTTAACTGAGGGGATAGTGTTGGGACACCATATTTCTTCTTCAGGAATCAAGGTGGACCTAGAAAAAATACAAGTCATTGTGAATTTAATGCCACCAAAAAAAAAAAGGAAGTAAGAAGTTTCTTGGTATATGCAGGCTATTATATGAGATTTATTGAAAATTTTAGTAAAATAGCTCTACCTCTATTCAAGTTATTTGCAAAAGATGTTGAATTCCAATGGACAAATAATTGTCAAAAAGCATTTCAAATATTAAAATAAAATGTCAGTTGCACCCATTCCTCGAGGACCAAACTGGTCATTACCATTTCATATATCTACTGATGCATCTAACACAACTATAGGAGAATCACTTGGACAAAAGGAAAATCAGTTCAATTATGCCATATAATTCATAAGAAAAAATTTAACATCGGCAGAAATGATCTATACATTCACAAAAAAATAAATGTTTGTTGTAGTGCATGCAGTTAATAAGTTGAGGCATTACATAACAGGTTATCAAGTATTCATTCACACAAATATTTCAACCATAAGATACTTAATGAACAGAGCAATTAAAAATGGCAGAATTACTAGATGGTTGTTATTGATGCAAGAATTTAAAATCACTGTACAAGATCGACTAGGTAAGGATAATCAAGTAGTAGACTTTCTATCAAGGCTTCATTAACTTAGTGATCCAAATTCTGTTTCCAATAATTTTCTAGATGAACATTTATTTTCTATAAATGTTAAAACTCCATGTTTTGAAGATGTAGCCAACTATTTATCATCTGGAATACTACCATCCCATTACAAAAATAATCAGAAAATAAATTTAATTAAAAAAAGTGCTAGATATAGTTGGGTCAATGGTGACCTCTTTTATACTATTTCTGATCTATAAATAAGAAAATGCTTTAGAGAAGACGAGATTCTAGATATTTTGAAAGAATGTCATGACGAACCATGTGGTGGTCATTTTGCAGACAAGAAGAAAACATACAAGGTGCTGGATACTACTAGCCACAAATATTCAAGGATTCTAAAGCCTATGTTAAGAGATGTGAATGTTGTCAAAGAACTAGAAGACTTGTGATATCTGATAAAATGGAATTAAAGCCAAAAGTACTCATAGAACCATTTGAACAATGGCTCTAGACTTTGTGGGACCAACAAACCCACCTTCAAACGGAAATAAGTATATTCTAGTATGTATAGATTATGTTTCTAATTGGGTGGAGGCAAAGGCAGTGGTAAGAGCAACAAAAGAGACAATGGTTTCTTTTCTATTTGAGGAAATATTTTTAAGGTTTGGAGTTTTGCAACAAATATTTACATACCGGGGAACATGATTCACCTCCAAAATTGTAAGGGATCTTACATAAAAGTATAAAATCAAACATAGAAAATCTACTCTATACGATCCTCAAGCAAATGGACAAGTGGAGTCCACAATTTTTTTTTTTGTAGAATATTAGACAAAAACTGTACATATGAATAGAAAGGAATGGTTGGAAAAGTTAAGAGATGCACTATGGGCATACAGGATCACATGGAAGAACACAAATAGATTCAGTCCATATCAGTTGGTATATGGTAAGGAATTGTTCTTACCCATTGAATTTCAAATTCATACATACAAACTTGTATCAAAATTGGGAACAGAATTATCTGAAGCACAACAACAGCGTGTGATGCAATTAAATGAACTCGATGAAATAAGACAACAAGCAGTAGATCATACATCTCTAGTGCAAGAGCAGAGAAAAAAATGGCATGATAGATTCATTAAAAATAAAGTTTTTCATAAAGGAGACTAGGCACTATTGTTTGACTCCAAGTTTAAGGATTTCAAATAAAATTTTACAACTCATTGGCTTGGGCCATATGAGATAGAGGTTATCTTTGACAATGGAGAAGTAAAAATAAAAACAATTGATGAAGCATCAATTTCATTTTTAGTTAATGGACATTGGCTTAAAGTCTACAAAAGCCTATCAATAAAGATGATTTTCTGAAAATACCTTCAACGGAAATTGATATGGAAATAATGGAACAACATACTGATATTCCTTCCTTACTTTCAGAATAAAAATATTAAAAAAATAATAATAAAAAAATAAAAAAAGGTGGAAAAAATAATAATAAAAGAGTTTGGTTGTGAAAATCCAGGAGACTGGCACAATACAAACTCGAATTCATATCGGAAAACCAACTTGTTTGGCCAATATGAATTCTCTATTTTTTTTTTTTACTTCAATTTGATTTTGCAGAAATAATCCTCCAAGAAATGCAAGACTTGAGGACAATTCTTAACATAAGAAAGGGGGAAGTTTGTAATAAAACTATGAAAATAGTTTGAGCAGATGTATTGTAGAAAGGACTTGAATTACATGTGAGAAGGGACCTAAAACATCAATGAAAATATCAGACATAAGGGACCTGAATTACATGACAGAAGCAACCTAAAGCATTTTTGAAAATATCATGCAGAAGGGACCTGAAACATTATTTACAATATCAATGCATAAGGGACTTGAAGTATATGTCAGAAGGGACCTGGAACATCATTGACAAATTGCAGAAGGGGCCTGGACAACATCAACATTCAAGGAGCTTGAATCAATATCAGATGCAAAAACATGAAAGCAAAAATAAGTCTCTACATTCCATAAAAAATTATCTTTGAAGAACAATAATTATGATCATGAGGACATCGTGAACCATCAACCAATATTTTGATCAAAGGACAACATCAACCAGTATTTCCATCAGGCTATTTTATGGGAGTACAAGTACAATAAGTTTAAAATATTTTTCTCTTAAAATCTCGATTTTTTAAATAAAAATTCTAGAAATTGTTAAAACTAATTTAACTTTATATGCATTCCATTACACTTATCACTTTACATTTTTCTTACCTATATCCTACCTAGATTCCACTTAAAAAAACACTATCTTCATTATCCTACCCATCATAATCATATTTCATTCATTATAATCCTATTATTCCCTACAAAATTCATATTCATTATCCTTTCCTACATTAACCGTCCTATATCAAACCCATTCTTATTCATCATTCCATATACCTCTACATTAATCCCAAACATTTTATAAAAAATTTGATGTAAATAAAGGACTCAATATTTTTCGCTTAAGGAATTTTGGTCGACCTACAAAAACAACACAAGATTAGTGTCATAGTGGAAAATTTTAATTTTAAAATGACCTATCCTATGGTCATTTTAAAATAAATTAAGAAAAGTGCATAAAAATGGCAAAACCTAAGGTATGAACGCAATATCAAAATATGACAAAGCCAAAGTGCAAAAATGAAAATGCAATGCAACGAAGGTTGAAAAGACATGGAATTATAATGCATACAAACTAAGGTGTGGGCATGCAATGTAATGAGGGTAGCTATGAATGAAAAATGAAATGACAAAGAACATGGGAATGTGGTGACAAGACATGTATAAAAATCGTGGATAAAGGACAATGTACAAGATAGAGGAACGCAACCACGAAGGTATGTGAGTCAAAAGGTTGGCATATGAAATGGTCAACATATTTCAAAAACACTATGTAGTGCCACATTCAATCCGCGTGAAAAACTAATGTAAGCCTTCACCAATAAAATTAGTATAGATCCGTGTTTGCGTTTTCTTTCACCATCATGGCCATATTCAGGCTTAGGAAGAAGAGGAAGACATTGTGCAAACACATGCACGCACTTGGCACCTCATGAAAGACAGAATTAAGAAGAAAACATAGAGAAGAGGCTATGGGAAAAGATAGAGGAGCTTGAGTCGAGACAAAGTAGAATAAGAAATAGCAAATAAGTGTGGAGAAATAATAAGGATGTGCATTGATTTTAATGAAGATTGAAGGCCAAGATCTATGTTCGTCGAGTTGATTGAACGCTCCAACATACTACAGAAATTTCATAAAGTGAACATGTAAGGATTGACTCCGGATTTTATTCATTGTTGAACAAATTTTAGGGATATTGAAGCTCGAGATTATGTTTAAGATGCGTTGTTGAACAATGGGTCAAACTCTATGTTGTAGCCCCTACAACACCCTCCAAAAATACAAAAAATAATAACACACACTTCAAAATTTTTGGAGCCCCTTTGAAACTAAAGGAGAAAAAGCCAAGTAAAGTTTTTAAGAGCAAGTCGCTAAGTCGCGAATCCATGATTTGCGACCCATGCGACCTATGCGACTCTGCGACCCTAAGGTCGCCAGGTCGCCAGGTCGCAAGAGTCGGAAGTCAGTAAATTTGCGACCTTGCGACCCAGCGACCTTAAGGTCACGAGGTCGCAAGGTCGCAAAATTAAGTAATTAAAAGAATTGGCGACTTAGCGACCTTGCGACCCAGCGACCTTAAGGTCGCGAGGTCGCGAGGTCGCAAACTATCAACTTGCGACCTCATTTAGTGCTCACACGTGCGACTCCTTTTTATAAGGGCAGGTCGCTAGGTCGCATTTGTGACTCGCGGCGAAAATCGTGGAATTGCTCTGACAGGTCGACTGGCGCGTTTTCTTCCGGGTAAGTTGCCATTTCCTCCCTGTGTTTCCTTCCCCAGCATTTCTTGCTAAAATCTAGCCACCCCATGGTCTTAATTTCTTGCTGGTGAGGAGGTAGGGTTTCCAGTTGAGTTTTATTTTTGTTTTGATTCTCATAAACCCCAAGGTCACCTGTGTCTTGCCCAAATCCTCATGGCTGTGTCCTATCTCCAGTTTAAACCCTTTCCAGCCGCGCATGTTTCCCGTTAGGGAGAGATTATCCGCAAAACCGCGCGCGCTCGAAACCCCCCGGCAGGCCCAAATGCGACCTGCGACCCAGCGACCCGGTCGCAAGGTCGCAAGGTCGCGCGACTCTCATGTTAGCGACTCTGCGACCCTACGACCTAGTCGCAAGGTCGCGAGGTCGCATGTGAGGGATTTTTTAGATCAGCGACCCTGCGACCCCAAGAGAACAGTCAATTAAACTCTGCATGCGTAAACTGTATTTAGCCGTTATCATCATGTCTTTCTCATCCTGGGATTCTTTCCTGAATGAAACAGGTGAATTTGGAGCAGACACGATACCGGTCCTCTCCGACTCTAGCAACATGGCACCCCGGGTATCCCGAAAGAAGAGTAGGCAGGTGGTGGAAGAAGAGTCAGACACAGACATACAAACATCTCCTCCACCAATATACAGAGACACTCTTTGCACCTTCGCAAAAGGGGACAGCCTTAGGTTTTATGAAGTATACCGCGAGTTTGCCATACCAGAAGATGAGTTTCCTGAAGATCTCCCGGACCGGGAAGTATACCTGAAGGTCAAGAAATCCAAATTGCACCTAGCAGGGTCACATCCCGCCATCTTTCCGTGCCCAGAAATGTTAGACTGGATCATACAGAAGACGAATCCTAAGAATTTCGCAATCCGAGATAGTGGAGGTAAAGCTTTTGCAACGTTGGAGAGCTCAAAAGCACAGGTCTACTACTCGCTACCCCAACCAGAGGTAAATTTTACCCCGAGATGGTTTTCTGCAAATGAAGTACCGATGATTGATACAATCAGAAAATGGTGGGCGGAACCAGATAAATTTAAAGTTAAGAAAGACCAGGAGTACCTGGTGGCCAGTCTGAGGAAAGTGTATAAGCTAGTGGCCGCCATGCTGTGCAGAGTGTACGGACGTTCGGACGCCACCACTTTCAACGGAGCATGGGCAACCATTATGGAACACGTAACGGTGCACGGCACTCTATTCAATTGGGCTGGTATATTAATGGGCTCGGTGCAAACAAATTTGGCTTCAGCTTTAGCCCCAGATGAGGGAACGTCGTCAGAATTTTATATGGCTTCGTATTTATTAGATGTTGTCTGTGCCCAGCTGCATGTTGAGGGATGGCCACATAACTGGGACTCCGAACAGACCCGGGCAATCCATTTGCAGACCAAGGTATTCTGGGAATCCAGGTACAAGTCAGATATTGAGAAAATCTCTCATATATTCATTCCCGCCCTTTACGGGAAACTATTTGGTCAAGACACCCCCTGCATGTCTTGGCGAGCAATGGAGACACTAGGTCAGGTGGCGCACTGGTTTCCACTCGCCGAATTTACAATCATCCGAGTATTTGGCACATTCAAAGCACCACATGCTCTACCTAAGTTTATCACCGATAAGGTGCTCATGCAGGAGGTATGTTCCCAGATGACCTCGGGCTTCTCCAATGTCCTTTCCAAAGGGAAGAAGAAACCTTGGCCCACTCTACCCCTCACCATTGGTGCTTATACAGTCAAGGACTTCAGAGAAGTAGGGCGTGAAGGGGAAGAGATAAAAGGTTACCACTTTAGAAATCTGGATTGTCGAACTTATGACCCAGTCAGGATAGTTCCTGAGCATTGTAAAAGGGCCAATTTTAAATGGAGTTACCAGCATGTCGAGCGCTCGACAGAGGACGAAAAAAGAAACTGGTACAACACAGACATGCATCTAGCTCTGGGGATCGACTCGGACCGAGAAGAAGAGGATCACCAGAATTTAGAAGATAAGAGCCATAAACTAGGAGGCTCTTCTTCCTCCAAAGATAAGAGAACACGGACCAGTACAGGGCCTGACACCTCGGATCAGCAACGGGCAGCAGAAGCCCAAGCCAAGAAGGAAGAGGAAAAGAAAATGAAGGAGGATGCCAGGACAGAGCGGAAAAGGAAAAAGGAAGAGGAAAAGGAAAGACAGGAAAAGGAGGCACAGGCGGCGGTAGAACAAGCACTTAAGGAAGAACTCGACAAAGTCGATCGTCAAAAGAAGGCAGAGCAAGCCGCCGCGGCAGAGCGAAAGAGAAAAGCTGAAAAAGAAGCAGAGGCAGAGACAGAACACAGGAAGAAGGAGGAACACGACAAGGCGGAAGCCGAGCGCCGGAAAAAGGAGAAAGAAAAGGGTCAAACGCAGGATGAGGAGGACGAGCTAATAGACGACATTGACATATCTCCCCTGGAGATTCCTTCAGGTGGCGCGAAAAGTACCCTCAATGTTGATGATTTTCCCGGGGAGCAAGAAGAAGAAGTCTTCGACCTGACCAGATTGACATTTGACCAATTCTCTTTCAAAATACGGCAAGAGAAAAGGAAATCCTTGGCGCAAAGCCATCCCGCCATATCTACAGTTGCCACTGGAAAGGACATAGTCCCAGATACAAGGACTAACCCTGTAATGATAGCGTCAGCAGGCACCGCTTTTGCCGCGGCCACGGAGGAAAATGTCACTAGAATGAGCAGGGAGATTATTTCCCTACAGAACAGGCTAAAAGTAGCGGAGCAGGAGAAATCAAGACTAGAGAGTGAGATGCTACAACTCCAAAGTAAGCCCGCCCAAGTGAATGAGGTCCCACTGGCGGTCAGGAAAGAGTGTGATGTGTTGGAAATGACCATGAGGCAAGTATATAAGGAAATGCTCACCCTAAAACAAACAGTGGCCCCGTTGGCAGAGGCACGAGAGGAAACCAAACAGAAGCATGAGCAGCTCAGGGAAGCCTCGGTAGCTTTAGACAAAATGATAAACTGGACAGCGCAGTATCAGCAAGCTCCCGAACATGTGCCTAGGAAGGATTGGAGTCATACACAAGACGCCAAAGTACAAATTCGGATGAATATGCAGTCCAAAGACAAGCTGGCCAAAGATTTGGACAAAGTGATGTCTACATATAATCACCTGATCAGTGGTATTGACTCCATGAATGCTCTTCATCACATTCCGTCATTAGGGGCACTGGATGAAACTAAAGACTGGGAGCAGGTAGAGCAGGAAATTCAGTCTTTTCTGCAACCCGTGAGACAAGCTGCTGCCGCACCAGAATTTGAGGCATCACAAGAGAACCTAAATCGGTTGCTTGTCACTCCAGTAAAAATCTATACCAAGCTTGCCTCCCTCTCAATCCAGATTTCCCAGAAGAAGGAGACTCTGATACCGAATGCCCTGGAATGTATGCATCGATTAAAAGAAGAATCCCTTCAAGTCTCCCCTGTAGCAGGGGATTACCAGACCTGGTGAGAGTTCCTGAAGGGGAAGAAAATTGACGCTCCAGACCTCTCAATCACATGACCACCTCCATAGCTGAGCTCTTTCGGTCGCAGGACGCGACCGTCCCCAGGTCGCAGGTCGCGTATACGCTTGAGTTGCAGGTCGCACCTGCACCTGGGTCGCAGGTCGCAATTGTTTCCACCGGTCGCAGGTCGCATGATCGTCAAAGGTCGCAGGGAAGCTGAACCGTCGGGAAGTCGAAGCGTCGGAAATCCTGAAGGGGCGTTTCTTGAATCTATAAATACCCCTGCGGGGTACATAGTTAAGGGCTTCTCTTTTGTGGACTGAAGAGAAATATTGCATTGTAATTGAAGGGTCATACTCTGACTCATGTGAAATTCAGATACTTGTTAAAATCCCTTTGTTGGATGATGTATTTAGCTGTGACAAAACTGTGTGTATTCTGCGTATAGTTTCAGAATATCGTATGATTAATGAAGCTTTGTTCTTACTAGTATCATTCGTACTTCATAGCTATCTGTGATTGTGCTTGATGGTGCTTAATTTTATCGCTTGTTCTTATAATGAATGTTAATGAACTATTTTATTAGCATTTCATTGCATCTTTCGGAAAGTTAAGGGATATCCTTGCCACGAAGAACTGTTTCTTTAGTGGTCAGATTATCTTGCATGCATTACCCCATAGATGTGTTGCTAACGACACTTCTTGGGCGTATGCATTTTGTTCATTACCTTGCTACGCACAGTGTTATATATCAGTTTGATACATCAGTCATGTATTCTGTATCATGTGAATGAGTGTATGTCTGCAGATTTAATCAGGTTCTTCGAGACCGAAGAGAAAGTCATTTAAGCGGTAGCCAGACCCACACCCCGGACGGGATCCCTATTCCAAATGGTTCAAACTCTAATTGGGACTTTCTACCGGGGAGATCCCCTACTGTTGGCCGGACATATTTTCCCGTCAACAGATTTGGTGCTAGAAGGAGGGCCATGGCATCCCCCCAGCATACAACTGACATTCCGTCACAAACTCCCCACCAGGAGATCATAAATAACGAACCTCATCTTCCCCCCTTGGAAGATATTCCAAGGGAGGAGGCTCGATATTTTGAAATCACAAACGAACAGTTGAGATCCTTACGCCCAGTCGCCCGCAATCTCGTCAGGGATTTACGGTATGCTCCAATCATGGAATTCCTAGCCCACACTAGGACCCCAACCGAGAACGTCACTCGTAATGGCGTGCTAGTCAGCACCATACCTGAACTTGTGAACTCCATGATTGAAGACCTCGGGCGGGCTGTCCAGGAAAATGACCCCATTCTCCAAGATAGTGAAGGTTTCCCTGATACGGAACCTTTCCCCGAACCTCAGCCTGACTTACATCAGTGGAACAACAACCAAGTGTATTCCCCACCAGAAGAAGGAGAAGGGGGTCGAAGAAATGAAAGAGAAGGTAACACAACCCGAAGAAATGCGGGAGAAGGAAATGGGCCTCGAAGAAATGAGGGTGGGGTCAACAGGGGTCACGGACGTGGAGGTAGAGGAGATATAGTTCACGGCCGGAGATACCAACCCAACCATCATCACCACCAAAACCAAAATAGGCCCCCTCCCCACAACTGGGAGTATTTTAGAAACATGAATAACCATGAAAGACGCTGAGATGAACACTCTCGCCATCATGAAGGAACATCAGTGTCAGGGACGAGAAGTGAGTCCGAGGCAGAAACCCAATATCATCAGCACCCCAAGAGGGTGCAGCCCCTGGCCTGGATGGCTCAATCCCCATTGGCTCTTTTAGGCCCTCTCCATGATATTCCTAGACACCCGGAGAAGCATCTTCCTAAGTTTGATCCTGAGAAAGGTACCTCAGCGGAAGATCATATTAGTAGTTTCTATCTGTCCCTGCAAATCATGAGAGTTCAGTCCGATGATGTCGCATGTCGACTGTTCCCACACACTCTTGTAAACCTTGCAGCCACCTGGTACCGGCCCTTACCCAGTGCTTCTATTACTTCATGGGACCAGTTCTGTCGCGTGTTCTTGCAAAAGTTTGCAGAGGATAAAACACCCTCTATGCTCTTCACAGAATTAAGCACCATCAAGTGTCATAGAAAAGAAAAGGTTAAAGACTTTAACCAACGCTTCGCCACAATATTACAAAAATTTCCCCCAAACTTAGCATTGGATGATTCTATCACCATCGACTACTATACTAAAGCCCTCCCTAGGGATATCGCCGTTTTCGTCAAACGTGAAGCCCGCGCTACCCTCACAGCAAATTACGCTGCTGCTCTCGCGGTAGAAAAGGACATGTTGTCGATAGGAGTCATGGAACATGAAGGAAAGGATGATCACAAACCAATTGCTAAAAAGGGTCACTCTTCCACCCCTAACAGAGAGAAAGAAACTTTTGATTTCGAGAGTATGGCCAAGACCCTCAAACTACTAACGAATGAGGTCTCTGACTTAAAGAGAAAGGGCATTGAAACCTCAACTACTACTAAACCCCCAAAACCCTTTTTCAAGAAAAGTAATCCCAACCCCAACAGACCTTCGTCAAACTCCAGTGCCGTTCTCAACGTGGAAGAGATAGGGAAAGACAATTTTTGCTCTTTTCACCAAGCTGCCCATTCTGAAAAAACGTGCCCGCAATGGATTGGCAGCATGACCGCGGTGGTTAACCAACTTTTGGATGACCAAACTCCAGGAAACCAGACAGAGGATGATGTTTCTGACCGAGATGAAGGTTCGCTCCTAGATGGGGAACCAGGAGCCTCTGTCCTCACTTTTGATATAATCCGTGGGGGGGAGAGTCTGGTTCCCATTGATATCAACATGGCAGGCAGTCCCAAGGCTCAGCCCACTCGAAATTATAGTCTTAGAAGCAAAGGATCTGTCCCCAAACAATCATACGAAGACAATAAAAGGGCTTTCCTGAGGAAAATTCTTCCTCCTGGAAGCGAAGGACAAGCTACGCCGGAGAAGCCCACAAATAGTAACAGCAAAACAGGTCACAAGAGCAAACTCCCGGTGGAACCCTCGAAAACCACTACCGAACCTAGTCCCCAAACTGATACTAGCTACAACATAGTGGAGGACATGAAAAAGACCAGAGCTAATATCTCACTCTACGAGCTGGCCCGCATCACAAATCAAAAGGAACTTATTTTAAAAGCTTTCGCCAACAACCAAAATACGAAAACTGTGAGCAACACATCTGCACAAACCAGTCCAGATATCCAGTCTATAGTGAACGCTGTCAACACGAATTTGAGAGGATCCACCCCTCCCTTCCTCTTGTCCTTTGAGATGTTTAACTTCAACGTTCACAATTGTCTTGTTGACTCCGGTGCATTGACAAATGTCATGCCTCTATCTGTGTGCAAGAAACTCAACATCCGCCCGGAGAAAACTGACGCAAAAATCATTCAACTTGACAGATCACAAGTACCAGCCGTCGGAGAATTAAACAATGTCATCATCCACCTCTCATTCGACTCTAGGGTCCATCAATGTATTGATATTGTGGTTGTTGACATCCCTGAAGCCTATGGTGTACTGCTTAGCAGGGACTGGTCTAGCAAGTTGCAAGGATACTTTGCCACAGATTGGTCCCACTTATGGCTACCTTACAAGGGGAGAAACAACCAAATCAGAGTTGAAAGTGAACCATACATGAAACACACTGTAACTGATTTGGATGCCACAAATGAACCCATTAGCTTTGCCCAGGAGGAACTTGGTATGTGTTTTCTAGATTCCATTTTTGGATGTTACCGACCTACTCAGTCTTCAGTAGGCCCCGAGGTCCAATCTGAAATGGCACTCGTCGCAGAGGAACAAGCCCAAACTGTCTCACATCAAGACAAAACTCCTCCGCAATCCACTACCCCCAAGGGCCCAGAAAGTGATATATGGACCTTGTATTACGATGGTTCCAAAAATCTCGATGGTTCTGGCGCTGGCTGCGTTTTTCTTGATCCTCATAAGAAAAAATTCTTAGTCTCCTATCGGCTGGAGTTCCAATGCACCAATAACACTGCTGAATATGAGGCTTTGATCCTTGGGCTTAAAAAGGCGTTGGATTTGAAGGTAAAATGCTTACAGGTCATTGAAGACTCCGAGATTATCACCCGGTAGGTACGCTATACTATTCACTGTTTGTCTCCACATTTAAAAGCGTATCAACAAGAGGTATGGCGATTAATTTATGCTTTTGACGCTTTTGGAATTAAATTTGTTCTTAGGATGCATAATGCAGCGGCGGATACTCTGGCTAATGCCGCTGCCAGGTTTACCCCTCTGAGGGATGGTTTTTCTATTGAAGTTATGTAAAAACCCTCCGTGCCAGACAATATCACTAACTTGCGCGTTTTCGATGATGATCAACAGGTGCTGGATTTTATGTGTAACTCAGAGGTATTCAAAGATGCTGCTATAGATGAAGATGAGCACGACCAAGCTATGCAGAAAGAGTACGAGCAAGCCAAAGGAAACCCCATGCCTAAAGGGGTGGTGTCACTTGAAAAGCTTTTCGATCTGCAAAATCGTTTCCGTGGGCCCCCAAATGCCAAAGTACAGAGTTCTATCTTAGCCCATCGACAAGTGAACTTGGGATCAGAGGATAATCCTAAATTCGTCAACCTTGGGAAGGACTGCACCCCCCAAGAGGCTCAGGATTTCACTCAGCTATTTTGCAAATATCGTGACGTGTTCGCTTGGACATATGAGGACTTACGCACATACGATACTCGAATCATACAACATGTGATACCCATCAAAGAAAATGTAAAACCTTTCCAACAAAAGCTCAGGAAAGTACATCCTACGGTGGAACCATTGATTCTGAAGGAGCTCAAAAAACTCTTAGATGCACGCATTATCTTTAAAGTTCGCCATTCCACATGTGTGTCCAATTTGGTTCCGGTACGGAAGAATTCAGGTGAAATTCGCTTATGTGTAGATTTCCGAAACTTAAACCGGGCCTCGAATAAAGATAATTACCCAGTGCCCCCTATGGAGCAAATACTACAAGGAGTGTCCGGGTCAGAAATGTTCTCTTTGTTGGACGGATTCTCTGGCTACAATCAAGTACTAGTGGCTGAACCAGATAGGTTAAAGACTACCTTTCGAACTAAGTGGGGAACCTTCGCATTCAGGCGTATGCCCTTTGGATTAATCAACGCAGGGGAAACTTTCCAAAGAGCTATGGATATAGCATTCAGGGGTCTGATAGGCCAGAGTGTGGTGGTCTACTTGGATGATGTTACTATGTTTTCTAAACATCGGGGGGATCATTTGCGTCACCTCAGACAGATCTTCGAAAGGTGCAGAAAATACGGTATCTCGCTCAACCCAAAGAAGAGAATTTTCGCCGTAGCGGAAGGAAATCTGCTGGGTCATATTATAACTAAGCAAGGCATTGTCGTTGATCTAGAACGTGCGAAAGCCATTGCTCAGATTCCTCCCCCCAGCAGTAAGAAAGAAATGCAGTCCTTTTTGGGAAAGATCAATTTTGTACGTAAGTTTATATCAGATTTCGCCCAGATAGTTAAGCCACTGCAGGGAATGATAAAGAAAAATGCTACCTTCAAATGGAATCAACCCGAAAAAAAAGCTTTCGACCAGATCAAGAAAGCGATAGCCGAAGCACCTTCCCTCCAGAGCCCAGATTTTGGCAGAGATTTTAGCTTGTATACTTTCGCTTCGGATTCGTCCCTGGCAGCCGTACTCACACAAAAGGACAGAAATAATGACGAACGTCCCATTTCATTCATGAGCACCGGGTTGCAGGGAGATGAATTAAATTATCCTGAAATCGAGAAACAGGCCTATGCAGTATATAAAGCGGTCAAACATTTCAGACCGTACATCTTAAAAAACCATGTCACAGTTTACGTTCCCCACCCAGCTGTTCGCTCACTGTTCATGCAGTAGGAACTGGGCGAGAGACGAGGGAACTGGGTTGCGTGTATGCAAGAGTACGACATACAGTTTAAACCATCACACACAGTTAAAGGGCAAGGCCTATGCCAAATGGCTGCAGAGGCCGCAAGTCCCCAACAGAGTGAAGAAGATAATTGGGAGCAAGAAATTGAAATGTACCAAACTGACGTCATTCCTCAAATAAGGAACCCTTCTTGGTACTCGGACATTTCGGGATATTTGGCACACGGTGTGTTGGACTCAGCTCTAGATGCCCGACAGAAACGTGC
The DNA here is from genome assembly GCA_034641835.2 of Pinus albicaulis. Lineage (NCBI taxonomy): Eukaryota > Viridiplantae > Streptophyta > Pinopsida > Pinales > Pinaceae > Pinus > Pinus albicaulis. Next base: position 1,406,473,038 of record CM076577.1, on the reverse strand, counting down.
AATCAGACTCAAAGCTGCGTCTTACCAGATAATCCAAGGGAAAATTTTCAGGAAACATTCCGATGGGGTCATGTTACGCTGCCTGGAACATGATGAAGCTCAGAAAATCTTAATCGAGCTGCACGATGGACCAGCAAGAGGTCATTTTGCCGAGGATACCACTGCCCATAAAATTATGCGTGCAGGTTATTATTGGCGAACCCTTTTCAGAGATGCCCACGCATATGTTCGGAAATGCATTCAATGCCAGAAATTCGCAAATCGAGAAGCGCGTCCCGCTGCCCCTTTGTTGTCAGTAGCAGTAGAAGAACCTTTTCAACAATGGGGTCTGGACGTCATTGGTGAGATTTTACCCCACTCATCTAAGCAACACCGGTACATTCTAACGGCTACTGATTATTTCACCAGGTGGGTTGAAGCAGTACCGTTACGCCAAATCAACGATCAGGAGGTAATGCAATTTGTCACTCATTCCATCATTACCAGGTTTGGTGTTCCAACTTCCTTGGTTTTTGATAATGCAACGTATTTTTCATCTTTTAAATTATATGATTTTGGTTTGGAAAATGGCATTGTTCTCAAACAATCTGCAAAGTACTATCCCCAAGGAAATGGTCTAGCAGAATCAACAAATAAAAATATGATTCGCATCATTAAAAAAACCCTTCTGTCTCACCAACGCAACTGGCACAATGCTCTCCAAAATGCACTCTGGGCTGATCGCGTCACCCCTAAGTCCTCAATAGGCACCTCAGCATATTTTCTCGTGTATGGGAAAGAAGCTGTCCTCCCGCCCAATTTGTCTCTTCCCGCTCTGCAGTTGTCTCAAGAGTGTCATGGTACCCCTTGCCCCGCCTTGCAAACCCGCATTGACACCCTGCTGAAATTAGAAGAGGAAAGGCAGAAAACCCGGGAGAAATTCGCCATCCACCTGAGTCGGATCAAAAAATGGTTCGATAAAAAGTCTGCAGGAGATAAAAAATTTGAGGTAGGAGATCTTTTCCTAAAGTGGGATAAAGCTCACGAAGAGAAAGGAAAGCATGCCAAATTTCAAGCACTATGGATAGGTCCCTTTCAGGTTAAAGAAAAGGTGGGTCCCCATACTTTCCGATTGCAAACTCTGGAAGGAAAAGTCGAGGTCCTCCCGGTAAACGGGCATGACCTCAAACACTATTTTACTTGAGTAGCCCTCAAGGGGCTGTTTCCCCCTGTATTATAAAAGTCGCATTTTGTTTTTCTTGTAAAAAAAAAAAAAAAAAACTCTTTCTCTAAATCTACAAGGAAGACCTTGTCTAAGTTGCCCGCAACTGGCTCACTCCTTGATAGGTTCTATGCTGATGAAAGGCCCTTCCCGCAAAACACGGAGCAGTCAAAACTCGCTTGTAATGGGCACCAAAGGATAGTACATGGCCTTACTGGAGTCTTCAAGCATAAGGAACCACCTAGCGGCTTTGAAGGGTGCAGGCAGAGAAGGTCTTGCATAGCAGCAACCGGATCGTGAGGGAACAGGGCTAACTCAAAAGAATTGCAGGTCATCTGGGAAAAACCCAAGTCCTCATATGAGACCAGGAGCAACCTCTCTGCAAGCAAAATAAGTCGGGATCCCTCATCCGCCCAGGCAAAATATGCCCATCTAAATAAGTGCTACAGGCACATTCTCAAATAAGTGCAATCGCACACAAATAAAGGGTAAAGGATTGAGAAAGGCTTCTTGCGCAGAGAGGTGATGTAACGACTCCGCCGGGGTACTGACCAGGCTCGCTGGCAGCGGAGCAACGTTCATGACTCCTTAGGCAGTGACTCCGCCGGAGCCGAGAGGTTCGCTGGCAGCGGAGCAACACCATGAGGATGAAATAATTGTACCGGACCCTGCAGTTGTCCAAGGTTTCCCCGACCCTCTCGGTCCTGGAGCGCGAGGAATTAAAATTCGGTTGATCTGCACCCAATAAGCCAAAAGGCCAGGCAACTATGCGGGGTGGCAAAGGAAGGAAGGTGTAAACTCTGAGGTAAAAGAACAAGCTAGTATTAGACCCCTCCCTCCTCCCTCATCGACCCTTCATCGGCAGAGACTCTGAATTCATCCAGTGAATCGCCATTTGTTGTAGCCCCTACAACACCCTCCAAAAATACAAAAAATAATAACACACACTTCAAAATTTTTGGAGCCCCTTTGAAACTAAAGGAGAAAAAGCCAAGTAAAGTTTTTAAGAGCAAGTCGCTAAGTCGCGAATCCATGATTTGCGACCCATGCGACCTATGCGACTCTGCGACCCTAAGGTCGCCAGGTCGCCAGGTCGCAAGAGTCGGAAGTCAGTAAATTTGCGACCTTGCGACCCAGCGACCTTAAGGTCGCGAGGTCACAAGGTCGCAAAATTAAGTAATTAGAGGAATTGGCGACTTAGCGACCTTGCGACCCAGCGACCTTAAGGTCGCGAGGTCGCGAGGTCGCAAACTATCAACTTGCGACCTCATTTAATGCTCGCACGTGCGACTCCTTTTTATAAGGGCAGGTCGCTAGGTCGCATTTGTGACTCGCGGTGAAAATCGTGGAATTGCTCTGACAGGTCGACTGGCGCGTTTTCTTCCGGGTAAGTTGCCATTTCCTCCCTGTGTTTCCTTCCCCAGCATTTCTTGCTAAAGTCTAGCCACCCCATGGTCTTAATTGCTTGCTGGTGAGGAGGTAGGGTTTTCTGTTGAGTTTTATTTTTGTTTTGATTCTCATAAACCCCAAGGTCTCCTTTGTCTTGCCCAGATCCTCATGGCTGTGCCCTATCTCTAGTTTAGACCCTTTCCAGCCGCATATGTTTCCCGTTAGGGAGAGATTATCCGCAAAACCGCGCGCGCTCGAAACCCCCCGGCAGGCCCAAGTGCGACCTGCGACCCAGTGACCCGGTCGCAAGGTCGTGCGACCCTATGTTAGAGACTCTGCGACCCTGCGACCTAGTCGCAAGATCGCGAGGTCGCATGTGAGTTCTTTTGGTTAATCAGCGACCCTGCGACCCCAGGAGAATAGTTAATTAAACTCTGCATGTGTAGACTGTATTTAGCCGTTATCATCATGTCTTTCTCATCCTGGGATTCTTTCCTGAATGCAACAGGTGAATTTGGAGCAGACACGATACCGGTTCTCTCCGACTCTAGCAACATGGCACCCCGAGTGTCCCGAAAGAAAAGTAGGCAGGTGGTGGAAGAAGAGTCAGACACAGACATACAAACATCTCCTCCACCAATATACAGAGACACCCTTTGCACCTTCGCAAAGGGGGACAGCCTTAGGTGGTATGAAGTATACCACGAGTTTGCCATACCAGAAGATGAGTTCCCAGAAGATCTCTCGGACCGGGAAGTACACCTAAAGGTCAAGAGATCCAAATTGCACCTAGCAGGGGCACATCCCGCCATCTTTTCGTGCCCAGAAATGTTAGACTGGATCATACAGAAGATGGACCCCAAGAGGTTCGCAATCCGAGATAGTGGAGGTAAAGCTTTTGCAACGTTGGAGGGCTCAAAAGCCCATGTCTACTACTCGCTGCCCCAACCAGAGGAAAATTTTACCCCGAGATGGTTTTCTGCAAATGAAGTACCGGTGGTTGATACAATCAGGAGATGGTGGGCGGAACCAGATAAATTTAAAATCAAGAAAGACCAGGAGTACCCGGTGGCCAGTCTGAGGAAAGTGTATAAATTAGTGGCCGCCATGCTTTGCAGAGTGTACGGACGTTCGGACGCCACCACTTTCAACGGAGCATGGGAAACCATTATGGAACACGTAACGGTGCACGGCACTCGGTTCAATTGGGCTGGTATATTAATGGGCTCAGTGCAAAAAAATTTGGCTTCAGCTTTAGCCCCATATGAGGGAACGCCGTCAGAATTTTATATGGCTTCGTATTTATTAGATGCTGTCTGTGCCCAGCTGCATGTTGAGGGATGGCCACATAACTGGGACTCCGAACAGACCCGGGAAATCCAGTTGCAGACCAAGGTATTCTGGGAATCCAGGTACAAGTCAGACATTGAGAAAATCTCTCAGATATTCATTCCCTCCCTTTACGGGAAACTATTTGGTCAAGACACCCCCTGCATGTCTTGGCGAGCAATGGAGACACTAGGTCAGGTGGCACACTGGTTTCCATTCGCTAAATTTACAATGATCCGAGTATTTGGCACATTCAAATCACCACATGCTCTGCCTAAGTTTATTACCGATAAGGTGCTCATGCAGGAGGTATGTTTCCAGATGACCTCAGGCTTCTCCAATGTCCTTTCCAAAGGGAAGAAGAAACCTTGGCCCGCTCTACCCCTCACCATTGGTGCTTATACAGTCAAGGACTTCAGAGAAGTAGGGCGTGAAGGGGAAGAGATAAAAGGTTACCACTTTAAAAATCTGGATTGCCGAACTTATGACCCAGTCAGGATAGTTCCTGAGCATTGTAAAAGGGCCAATTTTAAATGGAGTTATCAGCATGTCGAGCGCCCGGCAGAGGACGAAAAAAGAAACTGGTACAACGCAGACAGGCATCTAACTCCGGGGATCGACTCTGACCGAGAAGAAGAGGATCACCAGAATTTAGAAGATAGGATCCATAAACTAGGAGGCTCTTCTTCCTCCAAAGATAAGAGAACACGGACCAGTACAGGGCCTGACACCTCGGATCAGCAAAGGGCAGCAGAAGCCCAAGCCAAGAAGGAAGAGGAAAATAAAATGAAGGAGGATGAAGAGAAACGTAAGAAAGATGCCAGGACAGAGCGGAAAAAGAAGCAGGCTGAGGAAAAGGAAAGACAGGAAAAGGAAGCACAGGCGGCGGCAGAACAAGCACTTAAGGAAGAACTTGACAAAGTCGATCATCAAAAGAAGGCAGACCAAGCCGCCGCGACAGAGCGAAAGAGAAAAGCTGAAAAGGAAGCAGAAGCAGAGACCGAACGCAGGAAGAAGGAGAAAGAAAATGTTCAAAGGCAGGATGAAGAGGACGAACTAATAGACGACATTGACATATCTCCCCTGGAGATTCCTCCAGGTGGCACGAAAAGTACCCTCAATGTTGATGATTTTCCCGGGGAACAAGAAGAAGAAGTCTTCGACCTGACCAGATTGACATTTGACCAATTCTCCTTCAAAATATGGCAAGAGAAAAGGAAATCCTTGGCGCAAAGCCATCCCGCCATATCTACGGTCGTCACTGGAAAGGACATAGTCCCAGATACAAGGACTAACCCTATAATGATAGCGTCAGCAGGCACCGCTTTTGCCGCGGCCACGGAGGAAAATGTCACTAGAATGAGCAGGGAGATTATTTCCCTACAGAACAGGCTAAAAGCAGCGGAGCAGGAGAAATCAAGACTAGAGAGTGAGATGCTACAGCTCCAAAGTAAGCCCGCCCAAGTGAATGAGGTCCCACTGGCGGTCAGGAAAGAGTGTGATGTGTTGGAAATGACCATGAGGCAAGTATATAAGGAAATGCTCACCCTAAAACAAACAGTGGCCCCGTAGGCTGAGGCACGAGAGGAAACCAAACAGAAGCATGAGCAGCTCAGGGAAGCCTCGGTAGCTTTGGACAAAATGATAAACTGAACAGCGTAGTACCAGCAAGCTCCCGAACATGTGCCTAGGAAGGATTGGAGTCACGCACAAGACGCCAAAGTACAAATCCGGATGAATATGCAGTCCAAAGACAAGCTGGCCAAAGATTTGGACAAAGTGATGTCTGCATATAATCACTTGATCAGTGGTATTGACTCCATGAACGCTCTTCATCACATCCCGTCGTTAGGGGCACTGGATGAAACTAAAGATTAGGAGCAGGTAGAGCAGGAAATTCAGTCTTTTCTGCAACCCGTGAGACAAGCTGCTGCCGCACCAGAATTTGAGGCATCACAAGAGAACCTAAATTGGTTGCTTGTCACTCCAGTACAAATCTATACCAAGCTTGCCTCCCTCTCAATCCAGGTCTCTCAGAAGAAGGAGACTCTGATACCGAATGCCCTGGAATGTATGCATCGAATAAAAGAGGAAACCCCTCTTGTCGCCCCTATAACAGCGGATTACCAGACCTGGCGAGATTTCCTAAAGGGCAAGAAAGTTGACGCTCCAGAAACCTCAATCACACAACCACCTCCATAGCTAAGCTTTTGCAGGCGCAAGTCGCGACCGTCCCCAGGTCGCAGGTCGCAGGTCGCACCGGCACCCAGGTCACAGGTCGCATGGGCACCCAGGTCGCAGGTCGCATGTTCGGCAAAGGTCGCAGGGAAGCTAAACCGTCGGGAAGTTGAAGCGTCGGAAAGCCTAAAGGGTGTTTCTTGAATCTATAAATACCCCTGCGGGGCACATAGTTCAGGGCTGCTCTTTTGGGGGACTGAAGAGCAATATTGCATTGTAATTGAAGGGTCATACTCTGACTCATGTGAAATTCAGATACTTGTTAAAATCTGTTTGTTGGATGATGTATTTAGCTGTGACAAAACTGTGTGTATTCTGCGTATAGTTTCAGAATATCGTATGATTAATGAAGCTTTGTTCTTACTAGTATCATTCGTACTTCATAGCTATCTGTGATTGTGCTTGATGATGCTTAATTTTACCGCTCGTTCTTATCATGAATGTTAATGAACTATTTTATTAGCATTTCATTGCATCTTTCGGAAAGTTAAGGGATATCCTTGCCACGAAGAATTGTTTCTTTAGTGGTCAGATTATCTTGCATGCATTACCGCATAGATGTGTTGCTAACGACACTTCCTGGGCGTATGCATTTTGTTCATTACCTTGCTACACACAGTGTTATATATCAGTTTGATACCTCAATCATGTATTCTGTATCATGTGAATGAGTGTATGTCTGCAGATTTAATCAGGTTCTTCGAGACCGAAGAGAAAGTCATTTAAGCGGTAGCCGGACCCACACCCCGGACGGGATCCCTATTCCAAACGGTTCAAAGTATAATTGGGACTTTCTACCGGGGAGATCCCCTACTGTTGGCCGGACATATTTTCCCTTCAACACTCTAGTTATAAATTCTAGTCTTTTCCACCATTAAGACTGACTCTGCTAGCTATGAAATATGTGAATCTGTAGATGTTGGAGAGGATTTTTAACTGAAGTTGCATTGTGAAAACACATTAGCAAGAAGTTAAACTCATAGATATTTCCAGGATTTATCCAAATTAGGTAAAACAATTTTGAAATCCTCCATACATAGCCATGATGTTGTCATGTGTAAAAAATAAAGTTTTACACAGTGTGTGATTTTTGAAAAACACAGCGAGCTATTTCTTGTTGTTTCATACAAGCATTGAGCCAAATTTATTTTAATTTCAAATGCAGAGTGAGAATTTATCTCTATAGAAGAGGGATTGAGTATTACTTCATGAGTAATAGGACACTGTAAGATGATTTTCGATGATTCTTATACAATGAATTTCGTTTTAGAGGTAGAGAATTCATTTCTACACCAAAAACAAAAGAGGAGTTTTTTTGCAAATTTGATAAAACAGAGATTGAAAAATAAAAGGTAGAGCAATAAAATATTTTTAACAATGCTTTTATGATCTTTATACATAAATAAAATTTGTTTTTATCAGTTTTTGAAAGCAATGGACTCATTCTTGCAGAGGGTTGAAGAAGATTCACAAGTCAAAAAATTTCATTTCTTTTTAGGAGCTTCAGAGAAGAGGTAAGCATAATTGTCATGAATAAAATGCATGAATGAATCCACACACACACACACACACACACACACACACACACACACACATATATATGCATGAATTTTTATTTGTGATGAGAATTTTGATGGTACAAGGGCATATAAATTGGTTTAGAGATTACATGGCCACTAGAATAGAGCCAAATGAATTTCAGATAGAGAATTGGGAAACAGAGACTATAGAAAAACTATATCAAGCAGGACTGATAGGCTTCCTACAAAAAATTAATGGGCACAATGAAAGTATCACTAAAGAATTCATCAAAAATTATGGAGAGGAACAAACAATGGTGGGGAACCTATCTATTCCATTAAGCACATAATTTATTTCACATGCTCTAGATCTACCACTTCAAAGAGAACAATACCATAAGGGCTTACACTTCAAAGACAAAAGGTGGACTTTATTCTTGGAAAAACATAGAAACATATCATTTGATAGGAAAAAGGGCATCCCAAGGGAGTGGTTCAGTTAACCATGGGCAGAATTGATATTAGTCATACATATATTTTTCAAATGTGATATGAGATACAATGTAGTACATCTTTACACATCAGACTCCTCTAGCACATAAAGGGAGTAGTAGAGATCAATCTACCATACTTCTTCTCCAAGAACTTGGTTAAAATTATAGAGAGTGTGAGAAATGAGACTAAAACCAAAGAAAAACAAATCTACCACCAGGATCTTATTAAAATTCTTGTATAATATCATGTGAAAAGAAAGGGTTTAGTGTGGAAGGAATTTTTTGCCCAACATCATTTTGAGGAACAAGTAATAGAGGAGAAATTGAAGCCAGTTCATGAGACAAGAAGAATAATGAAATCTCCCTTCTATCGTAGGACAAGGTCCAAGAAACATAGGATATTATAATCATTGAGAGGTAAAAAGATTTTCTATCTATTCATAGGATACATAGGAGGAAAAGTCAAGAAGAAACAAGTAGCAAAGAAAAAGATCTTGAAGTACAAGTTGTTGAACAACCTCTGAGAAAAAAACAAATTGATGAAATCATTGAGAAAATGCAAAGAGAAGTCTATGAGGAACCATTGGAGAAAGATTCATAATTTGACAATGTTGAAGTAGGAGCCACCTCATTTTCCAAAGATACAAGAGAAGAGGAGAGAGAGTTGCACCTTCACAATATAAAAGAGTTAACCAAGAAATTGGAGGTCAGCAGAATTCTAGAGAGACATTTGAAAAAGGAAATCAAGATGTAAAAGAAAAACAATGAAAAAATGATCAAATAAAAAGAAAAGTTGAATGAGAAAGTTGGGAAACTAGAAACAAAGAATACTCTTTTTTCCAAGCAAGCTTATTGTTGGCTTAATGAAAAAAAAACATGGAAGTACATGTGTGAGAGACAAAAGGTCATGGATACAATTTACAAAGGAGAGTAGTACAAAGGAATTGATTGTCTTCTACAAGAAGCACAATAAGAGGCATCAGGATCAGGTATAGTGGCTACATCAAAACCCAGAAGGTCCAAGAGGAGAAAGCAAGCATGAGGGCATGCTTGCAAATCAACAAGTGTAATGTTCCAAAATTTTCATGAATAAATTGGAACATTAATTTTTGCTCATATTGTGAAGTAGGTGAATAAAAAGAAAGAGGAGCCCTCTTGACATGAATAAAACCCTTCCTAATGTAAAGAGGGAACCTTTGAGAAGCTTATTTTGCACTTCCTAGTGTGAAAAGGGCCAATTTCATGAGGACAAGGTCAAGTTGACCAAGTCAACCAGCGGAGTCTAAGGAGGAGTAGCTTGCCTAAGAAGATAACGCAGTTTTGGAGGGAAGAGATTCAAATAAAGATGGAAACCCTAAGAGGTGGGTCCCAAGGTGAAGGAGCTCACAACTACATAAGGAGGAGAAGGGAAGTTTTGTGGAGTTAGCTTGTGTATTTCGATTTCATGTCTACTTAGACATTTTCTACAAACTTCCGCTGCTTAGCAGAGTTTGGAGGGATTCCTATTTAAGAATTCCTTATCCTTTACGGAGTGATATCTTGAAGGGGATTGTGCTTCATTTCTCCCACATCTGGATTGTAGGCAAATAATTTCTCACATTTGTAGCATTATTTCTATAGCAGAGGACGCTGTGTTGCTGGGCAGTGCAGTGGGAGGGTTGTTCTATCTACTCTTGTGCATTTCCATTCAATGGAGGGAGTTTCTCTTGCATTGAGGGAGTTGTGTAGGAGGATTTAGAGCTCATTTCAGATCTTGGCATGTGGCCAACTCATGTTCCATCCATTATAGTGCATTTCACTGGGTAAATTGCGTTATTATTGTGAGAGCAGCAGCTGCAGGGTTTGATCCCTTGCTTGAGGGCTTATTCTTTGGAGAAAGGGACCACCCTTCTCCCGAAAAGCTCTATAGTCCATTCCTCTTCTGTATTTTCATATTCTCAGCCATATTTATATTCAGTTTTTCAGTGACTGTGTTTTCCAGCTACATATATTTTCAGATCTGCACTTGTACACTTGTATTTTCATGAAACCCCTTGAGGGTGAACTTTGTTGTGTATAAAGAGGGAAGGGACCAAATTTTCTTAGCCATTGGATGCTTATTCATTTATGATCTGATATGTCATGTTATTATCTGTATAAACCCTAATGAAAATAACACTGATCTTGATTCAGTAGTTTCTACATGTTCTAAGCTATGGGGTTTAAGCTCATTTGAGGCATATAGAAATAGGGAGATCTGTGTATATGAGCTAGAGTCATTTGTTTCACCTCAAATTATGCATGTGAGCTACATATCATGTCTAATAAGGGTTATAAGACCCATTTCTCACTTGTGTAGTGTTATTTTCTGGAGACAGTTGTTTTGTGGTTACATGTTGCTGCCATTTTCAGCTAGTTCATTTTGGGAGATCTGAATAACCTGCTTAAGGTTATTTCTTTGAGCTTACATTCTACAAGGAGGTTGAAATATATATTTTATAAGGCATGCCGGTAGTGGGTGGCCTTATTTTTACATCTGCTTCCTTATACAGTGTCCCTAAGGAGCTTGCTACAACAATTCCTGAATAGGAAAGTCACATATCTGTAGACAGAGAATGCAAAAGGCCAGCTAGCCTCTGTTTCTCAATCTCTTTTAGAGGTGACATAACTAGTAAATGCCTCAGCAGTCCATCTCTAGAATAGACTTGTGATATTTCTGAAAAAGGGATATTACAGTGGTATCAGAGCATGATCTCTAACACAGCCTGTGAGATCAAGCTTTCAGAAAACTAAAGAGAAGAGCAAAGAACAGCTATCTTGGCTCAACTTGTGGATTTTAGATCCACCCAGAGAATACAAAGAAGAGGAGAACAAGGATGGAGAGGATGAGGTTACTCTCATCCATTTTTTAGATCAGGAAGGAGCCTCTCCAAAGGGGTTCAACCAATGGGAGAGAAAGGTACAATGAAACTCCAAGAGGGTTTCAAGAGGAGAAAAAATGTAGTGAGACCTCTAGAGGGTTTCAGGAGGAAGGAGAAGATGAAAGAAATTCCTATTCTCATGGAGGAAGTGAAGAGTATGGAGGGCCACAAGAGGAAGTGGATAGATGGCCAGAGGAGGAGGAACATTCTTCTCCACTTGAGGAGGCTTCTACCTGCACTGTCCAATTCTTAGAAGAGAATCCTACCATATCAGTAGTTGGATCAGCCAACAAATCAGAGACAGGGACTCTTGCAACCATAAAAGATGTCTCAAAGACCCACAAAGGTGTGAAAAAATTTCCATGTAGTGACAATTCAGAAAATTTCATAGGAGGTTTGGAAAATTTGTATTCACATGGCCCAGGATTGAAACTTCATGCTGATAAAGAGAAGCGAGCTTATACAACACTGTACAATATGGGATTGGTCCAAGAAGGGATTAGCACTCATTCCTTTGCACCCTTATTGAGTTTCATGTAGCATGAGGAGTTATGGTGCAAGGATTTGGGGAGCATCATGCATGATGTGCCATCTCCTAAGGATGTCTTGTCCTTAGCACTCTTGGATTCTTTTAGATTCAAGGGTTTGATTGGTGAGAGGCCTTTCCTAGAAATTCTTCAAGGGGTTACATCTCAACATCCCATGAGGTGTAAGGAGGAATACTTGCTTTGGGATAATGGAAGTCTTCATTGGGAAGATGCCAAAGGAGAGAAGGACTGGGGAAAACCATATCTTGATAGAGGAGAGTGGATGGAGAGAAAGAGGCTTGTGAGCCACTTGCATATCTATGACATAGGGCAGCAAGAGGCAAAGCTGCGCTGGCTACTAAGGAGAGAGTTTGGCCATCATGAGACATGTCCTTCTCTCAAGGGTGTGTGGATGGAAGGAGCTTGGTAGGATACTTTCATCATGGGACAACAAGGAGAGTGGATACATTATGATGGCATGATCATCATGTTTTCACTACATAATGTGTATGATGGAGGTATGACGAAGCAACAAAGATCTTTGTTGCTTCGGAGGATGGGGAGAAAGCAAGGGAAAAATTGCTCTCCCACTTGGCATATTGTTGCAAGGGTTAAGTATGGCACTATCATGGTGCAAGAAGTGTTTTCATCATGGAGGAGACCCCTCATATATGGCAACATTATGGAGAATACCTTTGACAAACTACATGTCAAATGATGGAGATATATTTTGGCCGGAGCTTGCTTGCATGAGTCAACAACATTGTCTCTTAGGAGCAGTGACCTATGGATGAAATGTGCCCAGCGGAAGTGTGGTGGATCCATAACCCACAAGTCCCAGGATCATTTCATATTTCTTGCACTTTATGGACAAAGAGGAGGTGAGATGGACAAGGTAGTCATATATTACTATGCTACATTCTCCTTGACTTGGATACCCAAGCATGAGAAGAAGGATCTTCTTGCAGCACCTAGTTAATTCCTCTTCATGGAAGCATGCCAAACAACTATGGAGGGTTCATTCATGGATCCATAAATCATTTTACTCCCGACATATGGTAATAAATCTGTTTTTACATTGGCTGATTTGTATACTCTTACCATTATTTTGCAGTGCATGGCTCTACAAGAGGGCAAGCTTATTAGATTGCTTCATGGACAAAATCGGGCCAAATTATATGATGGAGGCAGCCATATTTCACATGGACTTTGGAAATTTTTTTTCCATTGCATACATGTTCAGCTAATTTACATTATCAGCCATGAGTCACAAAGCATTTTGCCATGTAAATTTCTGAAGCAACAACTTGGAAAACTGTGCTACCACTATTGGGGAAACTGTTGGTACTTCCTGGCATCACATGAAACCTTTGGCATATTCCTCAATTTGTTGCTGATCATGAATTCCCTTGCTTATGTGGATCTGATTTACATTGGGAGCATGATTGAAAGGATGACACATGAGTTGGGAATGTCCTTAAAGGGGAAGGATTCCCACATTTTCTGCATTGCATGTTCTAAGGGGAACATGAGAAAAAATATGGCCACCACAGCTAATTATTTGTTTCCTTTTGAGGTGGACCATAAGTTTGATGATAATTCATTGTATAATCATGGGCAAGTGATAAAATATGACTTGTATGTTCAGCTGAACCATTCAGCCATTCACTTTCCACTAGTGAATGTGAGAATTTTCACCACTAGTCATTTAGCAACATACTACTTTCCATGCCATTTTATGAAGAAGAAATGGATGAGATTACGCTGTGTCCTTTTGAGAATTTGTTGGTGTAATATAGCAGCCTTCAAATCCTACAGAAATAATCTCAATTGGACATTCTATGATGACCATGTCCTACTCATCATGGAAGATATGTTTCGGGGCAGCTTGTTCTTCAATGTTGGAAGGGAATCTTTGGTGGATTTCTCTACATTTTTCCACTTGAGGGAAATAACTTTGCAGCCCATGAAAAAAACATAATGTGCACTATTCATAAGAGGAGAGGAGGACAGCGTGGGATAGGCCTTCTTTCCTATCATGTTCAGTCATTCAGCCCACCTACACTTTAGGATCCAAAGGTGGAGGGGATTCTACATGAGTTACCATGCTGGAGGGTGACTCATTTTATATGGATGATAGCTTGGGGGTGGAGGTTTCACTTTGGGGGAATAATATTTCCCATGCATTTTGCACTCCATGCCTTGAGAAGACCTCTAGACCACACATGGTTGTCTCCTTGAGCACTTTCCTTCTCATGACCTTAGTCATTTGGGGTTTTCACCAAATGCTAGTCTATATGCTTGGGAGAGGCACTATGGAGTTTTATGGATGAGATGGCATCATATTATTTGGAGGATTCCATCATATGCTGATGCTACCAGAGGAGGTAAGGAGATTCACTCAGTTCTATCCTTGCAGTTGCTTGAGGACAAGCAACATTTGGGAGGGGAGGATTGTAATGTTCCAAAATTTTCATGAATAAATTGGAACATTAATTTTTTCTCATATTGTGAAGTAGGTGAATAGAAAGGAAGAGGAGGCCTCTTAACATGAATAAAACCCTTCCTAATGTAAAAAGGGAACCTTTGAGCAGCTTATTTTGCACCTCCTAGTGTGAAAAGGGAAAATTGCATGAGGAAAAGGTCAAGTTGACCAAGTCAACCAGCGCACCCTAAGGAGGAGTAGCTTACCTATGAAGACAATGCAATTTTTGAGGGAAGAGATTCAAATGAAGATGGAAACAATAAGAGGTGGGTACCAAGGTGAAGGAGCTCACAACTACATAAGGAGGAGAAGGGAAGCTTTGTGGAGTTAGCTTGTGTATTTTGATTTCATGTCTACTTAGACATTTTATGCAAACTTCTGCTGCTTAGCAGAGTTTGGAGGGATTCCTGTTTAGGAATTCCTTATCCTTCATTGAGTGATTTCTTGAAGGGGATTGTGCTTAATTTCTCCCACATCTAGATTGTAGGCCAAGCATTTATCATATTGACAGTGTTATTTCTGTAGCAAAGGATGCTGTGTTGCTGGGCAGTGCAGTGGGAGGGTTGTTCTATCTACTCTTGTGCATTTCCATTCAGTGGAGGGAGTTTCTATTGCATTGAGGGAGCTGTGTAGGAGATTTCAAATCTCATTTCAGATCTTGGCATGTGGCCAACTCATTTTCCATCCATTACAGTGCAGTTCACTGGGTAAAGTGCGTTATTTTTGTGAGAGCAGAAGCTGCAGGGTTTGATCCCTTGCTTGAGGGCTTATTCTTTGGAGAAAGGGCCAACCCTTCTCCCGGAAAGCTCTATATTCCATTCCTCTTCTATATTTTTATATTATCATCCATATTTATATTCATTGTTGCACTGACTACGTTTTCCAGCTACATATATTTTCAGATCTGCACTTGTACACTTGTATTTTCATGAAACCCCTTGAGGGTGTAATTTTTTGTGTATAAAGAGGGAAGGGACCACATTTTCTTAGCCATTAGATGATTATTCATTTCTGATATGATATTTCATGTTATTATTTTTATAAACCCTAATGAAAATAACGCTAATCTTGATTCAGTAGTTTCTGCATGTTCTAAGCTATGGGGTTTAAGCTCATTTGAGGCATATAGAAATAGGGAGATCTATGCATATGATATAGAGTCATTTGTTTCACCTAAAATTATGCATGTGAGCTTCATATCATGTATACTAAGGGTTATAATACCCATTTCTCACTTGTGTAGCGTTATTTTCTGGAGACAGCTATTTTGTGCTTACATGTTGCTACCATTTTCAGCTAGTTCACTTTGGGAGATCTGAATAACTTGCTTAAGGTTATTTATTTGAGCTTAAATTCTACAAGGAGGTTGAAATATATATTTTCTAAGGCATGCCAGTAGTAGGTGGCCTTATTTTCACATCTGCTTCCTTATACAGCGTCCCTAAGGAGCTTGCTATAGAAATTCCTGAATAGGAAAGTCACATATATGTAGAAAAAGACTAAAAAAGGCCAGGTAGCCTCTGTTTCTCACTCTCTTTTAGAGGTGACATAACCATTAATGCCTCAACAATCCATCTCTAGCACGGACTTGTGATATTTCTGAAAAAGGGATATTACAACAAGGGGGAGATGTTGGCCCTTGTTTTTTTTATCAAATTTTGCTTTTTAAATACACCTAATTTACATTATATACAACCATATACCATCCATACATACCTTATTTTGACCAATTTGTGCATATTCAGGCATATAAATTATGTTTTTCAATTTTTAAATTTTTTTACAAAAATTCGATTTTAAGTGCACTTTTGGACAAAACTAAAAAGTCCCATAATGGCTTCCTTGAAGTCATACTTGCAGGACACCTGGGCATGATATGAGCACATATTTAGAAATATTGGGAACCAAGGATGTACGTGTACCTATTAGTTCAGTCAAACATGGCTAAAACAAACCCAGTTAAAGATGGTCAAACAAGATTTGTCATTCAGGAAATCCCTAGGAAATAGGCCAAAATTAGTATTTTCTGGGATTTTCAAGATTTTGTGCGATTGGATGTATGAGCTTGAAAAATATAGATTTGATTAGGATAGATATGACTGTTAGAGACATTTTAGTCAAGTTTGTTTCATATTTTTCTATTTTAGCCAAGAACATTGAAGGAATGAATATGGAGAATTTGTATGATTTCATTTTGAGATTTTTGAATATTGTGAGTTAATTGAAGAAACCAGTTCTATCTTCTTTCTGATGTTCAATGTGGTGAATTATTGATTGATTTCCAGTAGCTAATAATTAATTTCAGTGTGCAAGGCAAGTGCAGAGGCCCCCCACACCGAGCTAAGTACACTTTCTAGTTAATTTAGCTGAAATTTCATAAACTAGTTTTGCTTCATGTTTACTTAGTTATTTAGATGTATGATGATGTATTATGTTTTTTGATGGATCTTATTTTAAATTCTAATCTGCATATGAAGGGTCAAACCAGTGTTTAAGTTAAACTCTCTTTCTATCTACTCAAATAATAGAAATGAGAATTCATCTTCCTTTCTTTTGGTTAAGTTATTTTCTAAATTTCCAATTTTCATACAATCATATTAATGATGAATAAAATTTTAAAGAAGGACAACATGGAACTCCTTAGTTAGGAGCCTCTTCTCTTATTCCTTTATGCATCTTAAGCTATTTTTCATGAGTGATTTTGGTTTATGTTCATGAATTAGTATTCTAGAGAAGGTCAACCTAGTTCTCTTAAGTTAGGAGCCTCTTCTTCTGCTTATTACATATTGAATTAGAAATTATTTAGTTAAATTTTATATTTGTAATATGCATTTCCTTGAAGTTCTTTAATTTATCTTCCAAAATTGGTTGTAGTTGAAATCCATATATTTTGGACATGCTTCCAAGTTTTACAAACCTAGATTGATAATTAAATACTTGTGTTATTTTACCTAGTAAACCGACCCAACATTTTTGGCGTTGTTGTCAAGGAAGAATATTTCAAAGTAGTCAAATAGGAAGATAAAAAAACAACAACAAAAATATAGTTTCTCTTTTAGTTATGTTTCTTTATGCCTAGAGATAAATATTAGAAAGGTAGATTCATTAAAAAAAAAACCTCTACAATTCAACCATCCAATGGGCAGGATCATCAGGACTAACAACACCAGTTGCAGGGAGATCAACTCTAGAGGAATTAGAAGAGAAAAAAGATCAGGACAAAGTTTGACTCTAATTGAAAGACATACCTTGTTAGCCTGGGAAGTAAAAAGGAACCAATCACCAAAAGAAACCCCTTTCAAAGAAAGAAAAAAGGAAACTAGAAAACCAGTTGTTGAACAATTAGAAAAACCTATCCTTGAATAGATTAAGATAGTTGAGGAAACACCAAATCAGCCTCATATTGAAACATTACAAATTTATGAACAAGAAATGACTGAAGAAGGAGAAGGATCAAATATGACACTTATGAATCCAAAACAAAGACTTCAATATGAGAGACAACAGAAATAATGGAAAAGAAAAAGAGAGGAAGAAAGGAGAATAGAAGCAGAGAGAAAAAGAGAGGAAGAAAAAGAATTGAATCAGAAAGAAGAAGAGAAGAAGAAAAAAGAGAGTATGATAACAAAAGACTACATGATATCGAATAAGAAAATGATCAGGAAGCTACCTTTGGCTTCCCAATATTAGACACAAGAATAATACTAGGAGAAGAAGTGAAAATGAAAAACATTCCACCTTTTGTTTTGGCCAATTTTTATGGAATTTCAATAGAAGATCTTGACTCATTTATGTTTGAATTTAATATATTATGTAGAACTTATGGATACACAGAAGACACACACAATCTTCATCTATTTCCTTCTACTTTGAAAGAAGCAACACTAAAAAGGTGTATGGGTTTAGGAGAACATACCATTGCTTCTTGGAATGACATGAGGAGATTTTTTCTTAAAAAGTATCAAGCCTATTGTAGGGTAGAGACTCAAAAGAAGATATTTTCAGAATGACACAACAAAAAGATGAAAGTTTGGAAGAGTACTTTGAAATATTTCTGTACAATCTACAAAAATACAAACAAC
Source organism: Pinus albicaulis (assembly GCA_034641835.2). NCBI lineage: Eukaryota > Viridiplantae > Streptophyta > Pinopsida > Pinales > Pinaceae > Pinus > Pinus albicaulis. Next base: position 1,406,454,873 of record CM076577.1, on the reverse strand, counting down.
ATTCTCTGATTCCTGATACCATCTGCACGATTTTTCTTTAGGGTATCAGAGATGAATACTTAGATATTCTCAATTTGATGGGAAAAGGAGATATCTCAAACCTACCATATGATGAGATTGTTGAACTATGTCAAAAATGTTCTAGGGGAAGAGAAAAAAGTGGAAAAAGGGATGTTACATCAAGAGCTTCCAAATCTGCAATGGGAGGAGTAACAAGAGAATAAATATGAAGTTTGCATGAAAAATTTAAAATCGACCTTTTAAGAAATTCAGGAATGCAAGTTGATGTTTCAAAAGAAAAGAAGGAGAAATAAGAAAAAGATCAAATATTATCAATATTTTGTCCAAAGTGTAGGAAGAAAAATCCACTTAGAGAATGTCCTTTGGATAGTATGCAAGTGTGTGGACTTTGTACAGAGAATCATGCAACTTAAAACTTTCCAAAACTAAAAGAATTGAAAATGGAAAAATTACAAGGGATATATTCTCTTTACTATAAGGCACCAAGGAGACATTGGAAACCACAGATGCCTCAACAATTCCTTCAACAAAACCCCCATAATTATTAGTATCCTCCTTAGAATTTATGGAATACTCCAATGCCATGGAAGGCTTGGCCTCCACAATAATACCAAAACCAACCTACACAAGGTGGAAGAGGATATATTTATGGAAACAAGCCATCTCAACAAATTTATCCTAAACAATATCAACAACAATACCAATAGCCATATCAACAACCATACCAACAAACATATCCTCAACAACCATTCCAATACCAACAATTCCAACAACATCCTCAACTAATGCCATTTCCACCAAAATATCCTGCACCAATGCTAACTCAACCTTAGCAGATTCATCTTCCTTCGAACTAACCACCTCCTAGACCAGCTCAACTACCAGCTTAGCCAGTAGCAAATCCAAATAAAAAAGTGGATAAGCTAGCATACAACGTGGAAGAAGAAACATATTTTCCTACATACTCTATTCTTCCCATTCAAGATGTCCACTTAAGGTCTGGGAAAGTGTTACATAAATATTCTCCACCAACCATAGAAGAAAAAACTGAACAAGGAGAACAAAATGAAAAATCTCATCTAGGAAATCAAATTCAGAAAGGAAAAGCTATTATGACTCAAACACCACCCTATCCAGAGAGGTTAATGGAGCAGAAAATTCCAATTTCTCTTCCTAAATTTGATATTTTTGATGAATTGAAGAATTCTTATGTCAAAATTCCTTTGTTACAAGCTATAAAATATAATATGATTTATCCAAAAAATGATAAAGAAGTTATGCATCAAGAAAAATGGCACAAGGAAAAGAGATCCATCCATATTCTAGGTCATTGGAAAATTAGCTAGTCTCATGTCTACAACAACAACAACTGAAAAAAATATTGACCCTCGGATCCTTATGGTTACCATCTTGATCAATAAATTTTCAGTTCCAAACACTTTAATAGATTTGGGAGAAAATATAAATGTTATGACTACATAAACTATGAAACACTTGAAATTGCACAATATTAGACCTACTACTACAATTTTGGAGCTTGCAGATAGATCTAAAGTTGTACCAGAGGGAATATTAGAAGATATCATTGTTTCTTTGGATTCATTGGAGTATCCTGTAGACATTCTAATCTTGCAACCAAAAACAAATTCAGGAGGCCATCATTTAATTATAGGTAGACCATGGTTAGCCACAATAGATGCCTTCATTAGATGTAGATCAGGAAGTATGATTATAGCACATGGGGATGAAAGGAAACATGTTACACTCTATCCTTCAGTACAATCTCCTTCCTTATTATCATTGATTGATGAACAAAAAAAAAAAGAAACTCAATCCATTCTCAATATTAATCAAGTCTATAATTTTAGAGAAGAGGAAGAAAATGAGGATCTATTAGACCTTTTCATCTTAGAACCTAATATTTCGGAGCAGCTTAGAATAACACAATATGAAGTTGCAAGTCATCTTTTAAATCAATGTTTCTAGGAAAATTTTATTATTCAATCATTGCAAAATTCATTTGAAAATATTTTTCCCGTTAACTCAATCACCATTTCACAAAGTAAAGTCATCGGAATCAGTCCTGGAATGAACTTGAATATTGGCAATAATTTATAATCATAACAAGAACAAGAGGTAATAGCATTTTTACAGAAATATTCAAAAGCTTTTGCATGGGATTACACAGACATACAGGGGATTCATCCAAAGACATGTATTCACCACATCTACATTGATGATCTTATCAAACCAATAAGACAACAACAAATAAGAATGAATCATATGATGAAAGAAATAGTGAAAGAGGAAATACAAAAATTGTTACAAGTTGGATTCATCTATCCTATTTTTTATAGTCAATGGGTTTCTCCCTTAGTCGTGGTGCCAAAGAAAAATGGAAAGTGGAGAAAATCTGTAGAATATAAGGAGCTGAATAAAGCCACATTAAAAGATCATTTCCTGTCACCATTTATTGGCCAAGTACTAGATTCATTAGCTGGGAAGAAATTATTTTGTTTTCTTGATGGATTTAGTGGACACAATCAAATTAAGATAGCATTGGAAGACTAGGGTAAAACTACATTTACTTGTCCATGGGGAACACATGCATCTAATGTTTTTCCCTTTGTGTAATGTAATGCACCTGCTAATTTTCAGAGAGAAGTCCTTGCAATATTTGCTGATCTAATCCATGAATGTGTAGAGGTCTACATGGATGATTTCACTATATATGGAGGTATATGATTTGAAAATTTGCCGATGATTGTTTGAAAAATATTGAAAAAGTTTTGAAAAGATGCATAGAGACAAATCTATCCCTCAGTAATGAAAAATTATTTATGATGTTAACTAAGGGGATAATGTTGGGACACCATATTTCTTCTTCAGGAATCAAGGTGCAACCAACAAAAAGACAAGTATTTGTGAATTTTAATACCACCAACAACAAAAAAGGAATTAAGAAGTGTCTTGGGATATGCAGGCTATTATAAGAGATTTATTGAAAATTTCAGTAAAATAGCTCTACCTCTATTCAAGTTACTTGCAAAAGATGTTGAATTCCAATGGATAAATAATTGTCAAAATGCATTTCAAATATTAAAAGAAAAATTGTCAGTTGCACCCATTCTTCAAGGACCAAACTGGTCATTTCCATTTCATATATCTACTGATGTATATGACAAAGCTATAAGAGCATCACTTGGATAAAAGGAAAATCAGTTCAATTATGCCATATACTTCATAAGCAAAAATTTAACACCAGAAGAATCAAAATATACAGTCATAGAACAAGAAATGTTAGTTGTAGTGCATGCAGTTAATAAGTTTAGGCATTACATAATAGGTTATCAAGTATTCATTTACACAGATCATTCAACCATAAGATACTTAGTGAAAAAATAAATTACAAATGGTAGAATTACGAGATGGTTGTTATTGATGCAAGAAATTAAAATCATTGTACAAGATCAACCAAGAAAGGATAATCAAGTAGCATATTTTCTATCAAGGCTTCATTCACTTGGTGATCCAAATCGTGTTTCAGATAATTTTCTAGATGAACATTTATTTTCTATAACTGTTAAAACTCCATGGTTTACAGATGTAGCCAAATATTTATCATCTAGAATACTACCATCCCATTACACAAATAAACAGAAAAGAAATATAATTAGAGAAAGTGTTAGATATAGTTGGGTCAATGGTGACCTATTTTATACAAGTTCTGATCTATTAATAAGAAAATGTGTTAGAGAATATGAGATTCTAGATATTTTGAAAGCATGTCATGAAGAGCCATGTGGTGGTCATTTTGCAAACAAGGGGACAACATACAAGGTGCTAAAACTTGGCTACTAATGGCCAAAAATCTTCAAGGATTCCAAAGCCTATGTTGAGAGATGTGAAAGCTATCAAAGAACTAGAAGACCTGTGATATAAGATAAAATGGCATTAAAGCCACAAGTACTCATAGAACCATTTTAGAAATGGGCTTCAAACTTTGTGGGACCAATAAACCCACCTTCAAACTGAAATAAGTACATTCTAGTATGTACATATTATGTTACTAATTGGGTGGAGGAAAAGTCAGTGGCAAGAGAAACAAAAGAGACAATGGTTTCTTTTCTATTTGAGGATATATTTGTAAGGTTTGGAGTGCCGAGACAAATTGTTACATACCAGGGAGCACAATTCACCTCCAAAATTGTAAGGGATATTACGGAAAAGTATAAAATCAAACATAGAAAATATACTCCGTACCATCCTCAAGAAAATGGATAAGTGGGTTCCACTAACAGAGTTTTGGAGAATATCATGATAGAAACTGTACATATGAATAGAAAGGGCTGGTCGGAAAAGTTAAGAGATGCACTATGGGCGTACATGATCACATGGAAGAACACAACTGGATTCATAACGTATCAGTTGGTATATGTTAAGGAAGTCTTGTTACCCATTGAATATCAAATTCATATATACAAACTTGTAGAAGAATTGGGAATGGAATTATCTGAAGCATAGCAAAAATGAGTGATGAAATTAAATGAACTAGATGAAATAAGACAATAAGCAGTAGAGCATATATATCTAGTGCAAGAGTAGAGAATAGAATGGCATGGCAGATTCATTAAAAAAAATTATTCATAAAGGAGACTGGGAAACACTGTTTAACTCCAATTTTAAGGATTTCAAAGCAAAGTTTACAACTCATTAGCTTGGGCCATATGAGATAGAAGAGATATTTTATAATGGAGAAGTCAAAATAAAACAATCGATGAAACATCAATTTCATTTTTAGTTAATGGATGGACATAGGCTTAAAGTCTACAATAAGTCTATCAATAAAGAGGATTTTCTAAAAAAACTTTTAGTAGAAATTGATATGGAAATAATGGAACAACATAGTAATATTCCTTCCTTACTTCCAGAATAAAAAAAAATAAAATAAAAAATAAAATAAAAGGTGGAAAAAATAATAATAATAATAATAAAAGAGTTTGGTTGTGAAAATCTAGGAGACTGGCACAATACAAACTCAAATTCATATTGGAAAGCCAAATTGTTTGGCCAATATGAATTCTCTATTTTTTTTTGTTTTTAGTTCAGTTTGATTTCGTAGAAATAATACTCTAAGAAATGCAAGACTTGAGGACAAGTCTCAACATAAGCAAGGATGAAGTTTGTAATAAAACTATACAGATAGTTTGAGCAGTTGTATTGCATAAAGGACCTGAATTACCTGTCAAAAGGGAATTGAAACATCATTGAAAATTTCATACAGAAGGGACTTGAAATACATGACAGAAGCAACCTGAAACATTGTTGAAAATATCATGCAAAAGGGACCTGAAACATTATTTACAATATCACTCCAGAAGGGACATGAAGTACATGTCAGAAGGGACTTGAAACATCATTTACAAATTGCAGAAGGGACCTAAAAAACATCAACATTCAAGGAGCCTGAATCAATATCAAGTGAAAAAACATGAAAGAAAAATATTTCTCTACATTCCATCCGAATTTATCTTTGAAGAACCATCATTATGATCATTAGGACATCTTGAACCATCAACCAATATTTTTACCGAAGGACATCATCAACGAGTATTGACATCAAGCTATTTTACAGGAGTACAAGTACAGTAAGCGTAAAAAAAAAATTCTCTTAAAATTTCTGTCTTTTTTTTTTTAAATTTCTATATATTGTTAAAACTAATTTAACTTGATATTAATTCCATTACACTTACCACTTTCCATTTTTCTTACCTATATCCTATCTAAATTCCACAGAAATACAAAACACTATCTTCATTATCCTACCCATCATAATCATATTTCATTCATTATAATCCTATTATTCCCTACAAAATTCCTATTCATTATCCTTTCCTACATTAACCCTCCTACATTAACCCCATTCATATTCATCATTCATATACCTCTACATTAATCCCAAACATTTTATAAGCATTTTGATAAAAAAATAAAGGACTCAATATTTTTCCCTTAAGGAGTTTTGGTTGACCTACAAAATCCACACAAGGTTAGTGTCATAATAGAAAAATTTAATTTTAAAATGACCTATCCTATGGTAATTTTAAAATAAATTAAGAAAAGTGCATAAAAATGACAAAACCTAAGTTATGGAAAGAGCGCAATATGAACATATGACAAAGACGAAGTGTAAAAATGAAAATGCAATGCCAAGAAGGTTAAAAATACATGAAATTATGATGCATAGAAACTAAGGTGTGGGTATGCAGCGTGATGAGGGTGGCTATGAATGAAAAAAAAAATGACAAATAACATGGGGATGTGGTGACAAGACGTGTATAAACACCGTGGAGAAAGGATGGTGTACAAGATAGAGGAACGCAACCCTGGAGGTATGTGAGCTAGAAGGTCCCCATATGAAATGGTCAGCATATTTCAAAAGCACTGTGTAGTGCCACATTCAAACCCTGTGAAAAAACACTATAAGCCTTCACCATTAAAATGAGTAGAGCTAGGTGTTTTGATTTTCTTTCACCCTCACTGCCATATTCAAGCTTGGGAAGAAGAGGACGGTGCTGTGCAAACACATGCACACACTTGGTACCTTGTGAAAGAAAAAATTAAGAAGAAAACATAAAGAGAAGGTTGTGGGAAAAGATAGAGGAGCTTGAATTGAGAGAGAGAATCATAAGAAATATCAAATAAATATGGAGAAATAAGAAGGATTTGCATTTATTTTAACGAATATTGAAGGCCTAGATATCTTTTTGTCGAGTTGATTGAAAGCTCCAACAAACTGTAGAGATTTCGTAAAGTGAACAAGTAAGGATTGACTCCAGTTTTTCTTCATTGCTGAACAAATTTTAGGGATAGTGAAGCTCAAGATTATGTTTAAGATGTGTTGTTGAACAATGAGTCAAAATCCAGTTATAAATTCGGTTCTTTTCCACCATTAAGCCCAACTCGGTCACCTATCAAATATGTGAATTTTTAGATCTTGGAGAGGAGTTTTAACTGAAGTTGCATTGTTAAAACACAGGAGAATGAAGTTAAACTCAGATATATCTTCAGGATTTCTCCAGATCAGGTAAAACAGGTTCAAAATCCTCCATACATAGCCACGATGTTGTCTCATGTAAAAAACAAAGTTTTACACAATGTGTGATTTCCGAAAAACACATTGAGGTATTTCTTGTTGTTTCATACAAACAGTGAGGCCAAATTATTTCAATTTCAATTGCACAGTGAGAATTTATCTTTGTATAAGAGAGACTGAGCATGAATTCATGAGTAATAGGAAATTGTAAGATGATTTTTGATGATTATTATATAATGAATTTCGTTTTAGAGGCAGAGAATTTATTTCTACACCAAAAACAGAGGAGGATTTGTTTTTGAGAATTTGATAAAACAAAGATTGAAAAATGGGAGGTAGAGAAATAAAAAAAATTAACAATTTTTTTATGATATTTATACATCAATAAAATTTGTTTTCATTAGTTTTTGAAAGCAGTGGACTCATTCTTAAGGAGGGTTGAAGAAGATTCACAAGTCAAATAATTTCATTTCTTTTGAGGACCTTCAGAGAAGAGGTAAGCATAACTGTCATGAATAACATGCATGAATGAATCGACACACACACACACACACACATAAATAAAAAATCATGCATATAAATTGGTTTACAAAGCACATGGCCACCATAATAAAGCCAAATGAATTTCACATAGAGAATTGGGAAAATGGGACTATAGGAAAAATATATCAGGAATGACTGATAGAATTCCTACAAAAAATTAATGGGCACAGTGAAAGTAACACTAAATAATTCAGAAAAAATTATGGAGAGGAAAAAAAATGGGTGGGGAACCTATTTATTCCATTAAGCCTTGAATTCATTTCACATGCTCTAGATCTAACAATTTCAGGAGAACAATACCATAAGGGATTACCCTTCAAAGAAAAAGGGTGGACTTTATTCTTGGAAAAACATAGAAAATGATTATTTGATAGGACAAAGGGCATCCCAAGGGAGTGGTTCAATGAACCATGAGTAGAATTGGTATTATTCATACAAATATTTTTCACATGTGATACCAGATACAATGTTGTACATCTTTACCACATCAGACTACCCCAACACATAAAGGGAGAAGTAAAGATCAATCTACCATACTTATTCTCCAAGAGCTTGGTTAAAATTATAGAGTGTGAAAAATGAGACTAAAACCAAAGAAACACAGATCTACCAGCAAGGGCTTATTAAAATTCTTGTAGAATATCAAGTGAAAAGAAAGGGTTTAGTGTGGAAGGAATTTTTGGCCCAACATCATTTTGAGGAACAAGTAATAGAGGATAAATTGAAGCCATTTCAGGAGACAAGAAAAATAATGAACTCTCCCTTCTGTCCTAGGACAAGGTCTAAGAAACAACAAGGTATTATCATGGTTTAGAGGGAAACGTATTTTCTATCTATTCTTAGGAGACATAGGAGGAAAAGTCAAGAAGAAACATGTAGCAAAGAAAAATATCCTGAAGTACAAGTTGTTGAACCACCTCCCACAGAAAAACAAATTGATGAAATCATTGAGAAAATGTAAAGAGAAGTCTATGAGGAACCATTGGAGAAAGATTCATACTTTGACAATGTTGAAGTAGAAGGCACCTCATTTTCCAAAGGTACAAGAGAAGAGGAGAGAGAGCTTCACCTTAACAAGATAAAAGAGTTAACATAGAAATTGGAGGTCAGCAGAGTTCTAGAAAGGAATTTAAAAAAGGAAAACAAGATGCACAAGAAAAACAGTGAAAAATTGATTAAGTAAAATGAAAAGTTGAATGAGAAAGTTGGGAAAATAGAAACAAAGAATACTCTTCTTTCCAAGCAAGCTTATAGGTGGCTTAGTGAAAAAAGCACATGGAAGTACAAGTATGAGAGACAAAAGGTCATGGATACAATTTATAAGGGAGAACAGTACAAAGGAATTGATTTTCTTCTACAAGAAGCACATCAAGGGGCATCAAGATCAGGTACAGTGGCTACATCAGAGCT
>CM076577.1:1406084948-1406445703 GCA_034641835.2 Pinus albicaulis | reverse complement strand
CAGGTGAATTTGGAATAGGCACGATACCGGTCCTATCTGACTCTAGCGACATGGCACCCCCAGTGTTCCGAAAGAAAGGCAAGTAGGTGGTGGAAGAAGAATCAGACACAGACGCGCAAACATCTCCTCCGCCAATATACAGAGATACCCTTTGCACCTTCGCAAAGGGGGACAGCCTGAGATGGTATGAAGTATACCACGAGTTCGCTATACCAGAAGATGAGTTTCCAGAAGATCTCCTGGACCGGGAAGTATACCTAAAGGTCAAGAGATCCAAATTACATCTAGCAGGGGCACATCTAGCCATTTTCCCGTGCCCAGAAATATTAGACTGGATCATACAGAAAACAGATCCCAAGAGGTTCGTAATCCGAGATAGCGAAGGTAAAGCTTTCGCAACGTTGGAGGGCTCAGAAGCCCAGGTCTACTACTCGCTGCCCCAACCAGAGGAAAACTTTACCCCGAGATGGGCTTCTGCCAATGAAGTACCTGTGGTTGATACAATCAGGAAATGGTGGGTGGAACCGGACAAATTTAAAGTCAAGAAAGACCAGGAGTACCCGGTGGCCGGTCTGAGGAAAGTGTATAAACTAGTGGCCGCCATGCTTTGCAGATTGTATGGACGTCCGGACGCCACCACCTTCAACGGCGCATGGGCAACTATAATGGAATATGTAACGGTGCACGGCACTCGTTTCAACTGGGCTGGTATGTTAATGGGCTCAATGCAAACAAATTTGGCTTCGGCTTTAGCCCCAGATGAAGGAACGCCGTCAGAGTTTTATATGGCTTCGTATCTATTAGATGCTGTCTGTGCCCGGCTGCATTTTGAGGGATGGCCACATAACTACGACTCCGCACAGACACGAGCAATCCATTTGCAGACCAAGGTATTCTGGGAATCCAGGTACAAGCCAGATATTGAGCAAATCTCTCAGATATTCATTCCCGCCCTTTATCGGAAGCTATTTGGTCAAGACACCCCCTGCATGTCTTGGCGAGCAATGGAGACACTAGGTCAGGTGGCGCACTGGTTTCCATTCGCTGAATATACAATCATCCGAGTATTTGGCACATTCAAAGCACCACATGCTCTGCCTAGGTTTATTACCGATAAGGTGCTTATGCAGGAGGTATGTTTCCAGATGACCTCGGGTTTCTCCAATGTCCTTTCCAAAGGAAAGAAGAAACCTTGGCCCGCTCTGCCCCTCACCATTGGTGCTTATACAGTCAAGGACTTCAGAGAAGTAGGGGCTCAAGGGGAAGAGGTAAAAGGTTATCACTTTAGAAATCTGGATTACCGAACATACGACCCAGTCAAGATAGTTCCGGAGCACTGTAAGAGGGCCAAGTTTAAATGGAGCTATCAGCATGTCGAACGCCCGGCGGAGGATGAGAAAAGAAACTGGTACAACGCAGACAGGCAACTAGCTCCAGGGATTGACTCTGACCGAGAAGAAGAAGATCACCAAAATTTAGAAGACAGGAGCCAGAAACTAGGAGGCTCTTCTTCCTCCAGGGATAAGAAAATCCGGACCAGTACAGGGCCTGACACCTCGGATCAGCTAAGAGGAGCAGAGGCACAAGCCAAGAAGGAAGAGGAAAATAAAATGAAGGAGGATGAAGAGAAAGGTAGAAAAGATGCAAAGACAGAGCGGAAAAGGAAACAGGCCGAGGAAAAGGAAAGACAGGAAAAGGAAGCACAGGTGGCAGCAGAACAAGCACTTAAGGAAGAACTTGACAAAGCCGAATGTCAAAAGAAGGCAGACCAAGCTGCCGCAGCAGAGCGAAAAAGAAATGCTGAAAGAGAAGCAGAGGCAGAGACAGAACGCAGGAAGAAGGAGGAACATGACAAGGCGGAAACCGAGCGCCGGAAAAAGGAGGAAGGAAAAGGACAAATGCAGGATGAAGAGGATGAAATAATAGAGGACATCGACATATCTCCCCTGGAGATCCCTCCGAGTGGCACGAAAAGTATCCTCTCTGATGACGATTTTCCCGGGGAACAAGAAGAAGAGGTCTTCGACCTGACTAGATTTACATTTGACCAATTCTCCTTCAAAATACGGCAAGAGAAAAGAAAATCCTTGGCGCAAAGCCATCCCGCCATATCTACAGTCGCCACTGGAAAGGACATAGTCCTGGATACAAGGACTAACCCTGTAATGATAGCATCAGCAGGCACCGCTTTTGCCGCGGCCACGGAGGAGAATGTCACTAGAATGAGCCGGGAGATTATTTCCCTACAAAACAGGCTAAAAGTAGCGGAACAGGAGAAATTAGTACTAGAGAGTGAAGTGCGACAACTCCAAAGTAAGCCTTCCCAAATCAATGAGGTCCCACTGGCGGCCATGAAAGAATGTGATGTATTGGAAATGAACATGAGGCAAGTATATAGAGAAATGCTCACCCTAAAACAAACAGTGGCCCCATTGGCAGAGGCACGAGCGGAAACCAAACAGAAGCATGAGCAGCTCAAGGAGGCTTCGATTGCTTTGGATAGAATGATAAGCTGGACAGCGCAGTACCATCAAGCGCCCGAAAATTTGCCTAGGAAGGATTGGAGTCACACCCAAGATGCCAAAGTACAAATCCGGATGAAGATGCAGTCCAAAGACAAGCTGGCCAAAGATTTGGACAAAGTGATGTCTGCATATAATCATCTGATCAGTGGTATAGACTCCATGAACGCTCTTCATCACATTCCTTCATTAGGGGCACTGGACGAAAATAAAGACTGGGAGCAAGTAGATCAGGAAATCCAGTCGTTTCTACAACCCGTGAGACAGGCTGTTGCCGCACCAGAAGTTGAGGCATCACAAGAGAACCTAAGTCGATTGCTTGTCACTCCGGTACAAATCTATACCAAGCTTGCCTCCCTCTCAATCCAGATCTCCCAGAAGAAGGAAAATCTGATACCGAATGCCCTGGAATGTATGCATCGATTAAAAGAGGAAATCCCTCTAGTCTCTCCTATAGCAGCATATTACCAGACCTGGCGAGATTTCCTCAAGGGGAAGAAGATTGACGCTCCAGATCTCTCAATCACACGACCACCTCCATAGCTAAGATCCTTCGGTCGCAGGTCGCGACCGTCCCTAGGTCGCAGGTCGCGCATACACCTGAGTCGCAAGTCACACCTGCACCTGAGTCACAGGTCGCAATCACTTCCGCAGGTCGCAGGTCGCATGTTCTTCCAAGGTCGCAGGGAAGCTGAACTGTCGGGAAGTCGAAGCGTCGGAAAGCCCAAAGGGCGTTTCTTGAATCTATAAATACCCCTGCGGGGTACATAGTTAAGGGGCTCCTCTTTTAGGGATTGAAGAGCGACATAGCATTGCAATTGAAGGGTTATACTCTTATGCATATGTAATACAGATACTTGTTAAAACCCCTTTGTTGGATGATGTGTTTAGCTGTGACAATGCTGTGTGTATTCTGCGTATATCTTCAGAATATCGTATGATTAATGGATGCTGTGTTCTTAATAGTATCATTCATGCTTCATAGTTATCTGTGTTTGTGTTTGATGATGCTCCATTTTACCATTTGTTCTTACAATGAATGTTGATGAAATATTTTATTAGCATTTCGTTGCATTTTTCGGAAAGTTAAGGGATACTCTTGCCATAAAGAACTGTTTCTTTGGTGGTCAGATTGTCTTGCATGCATTACCCCATAGATGTGTTGCTAACGACACTTCTGGCGTATACATTTCATTCATTGCAACCCCCTTTCAGCACGGTGTTATATATAGTTTGATACATGAGTCAAACTATTCTATATCATGTAAAATGAGTGTATCATATATGATTTAATGCGTTCTTCGAGACCGAAAGAAAGTCATTTAGCGGTAGCGGACCCACACAGGGCGAATCCTGTTAAACGGTTCATAGTAAGTGGGACTTTCTACTAGGGGAGATCCTTGCGGCGCGAACCTCATATTTTCCGAGTCAGCAGTTGGCGCTGAAGAATAGCATCCTCAAGTATAAAAATAAACATTCCATCACAAACTCCCCACCGGGAGGTCATAAATAACGAACCTACTCTTCCCCCCTTGGAGGATATTCCAAGGGAGGAGGCTCGATACTTTGAAATCACTACCGAACAGTTGAGATCCGTACGCCCAGTTGCCCGTAATCTCGTCAGGGATTTACGATATGCCCCAATCATGGATTTTCTAGCCCACACTAGGACCCCAGCTAAGAACATCACCCGTAATGGCGTGCTGGTTAGTACCATACCTGAACTTGTGAACACCATGATTGAAGACCTCGAGCGGGCTGTCCAAGAAAATGACCCCGTTGTCCAAGATAGTGAAGGCTTCCCTGATACCGAACCTTTCCCCGAACCTCAGCCTGACTTACATCAGTGGAACAAAAACCAAGTGTATTCCCCACGAGAAGGAGGAGAGGGGGGTCGAAGAAATGAAAGAGAAGGTAACACAGCCCTAGGAAATGCAGGGGAAGGAAATAGGCCTCGAAGAAATGAGGGTGGGGTCAACAGGGGTCACAGACGTGGAGGTAGAGGGGATGTGGTTCGCGGCCAGAGACATCACGCTAACCATCATCACCACCAAAACCAAAATAGGCCCCCTCCCCGCAACCGGGAGTATCTTAGGAACGTGAATAACCGTGAAAGACACCGAGATGAACACTATCGCCATCATGAAGGAGAATCGGTGTCGGGGACGGGAAGTGAGTCTGAAGGGGAAGCTCGATATCATCAGCACCCCAGGAGAGTGCAGCCACTAGCCTGGATGGCTCAATCCCCGTTGGCTCTTTTAGGTCCTCTCCATGATATGCCCAGACACCCGGAGAAGCATCTTCCTAAGTTCGACCCTGAGAAAGGCACATCAGCGGAAGCTCATATTAGTAGTTTCTATCTGTCTCTACAAATCATGAGAGTTCAGTCCGACGATGTCGCATGTCGACTGTTCCCACACACTCTTGTAAACCTTGCAGCCACCTGGTACCGGCCCTTACCCAGTGCTTCTATTACTTCATGGGACCAGTTCTGTCGCGTGTTCTTGCAAAAGTTTGCAGAGGATAAAACACCCTCTATGCTCTTCACAGAATTAAGCACCATCAAGTGTCATAGAAAAGAAAAGGTTAAAGACTTTAACCAACGCTTCGCCACAATATTACAAAAATTTCCCCCAAACTTAGCATTGGATGATTCTGTCACCATGACTACGTAAAGCCACTCCTGAGGATATCGCCGTTTTAGTCGGCATTGAAGCCGCGCTACCCTCCACGACCAAGTGCGTTCAGTGCTCTGTGAGTAGAGAAGGACATGTTGTCGATAGGAGTCATGGAACACGAAGGAAAGGATGATCACAAACCAATCGCTAAAAAGGGTCACTCTTCCACCTCTAATAGAGAGAAAGAAACTTTTGATTTCGAGAGTATGGCCAAGACCCTCCAACTACTAACGAATGAGGTCTCTGATTTAAAGAGAAAAGAACATTGAAACCTCAACTACTCCTAAACCCCCAAAACCCTTTTTCAGAAAAAGTAATCCCAACACCAGCAGACCTCTGTCAAACTCCAGCACCGCTCTAAACGTGGAAGAGATAGGGAAAGATAATTTTTGCTCTTTTCACCAAGCTGCCCACTCTGAAAAAACGTGCCCGCAATGGATTGGCAGCATGACTGCGGTGGTTAACCAATTGTTGGATGACCAAACCCCAGGAAATCACACAGAGGATGATGTTTCTGATCAAGATGAAGGTTCGCTCCTAGATGAGGAACCAGGGGCCCCTGTCCTGACTTTTGATATAATCCGCGGGGGGGGAAGTCTTCTTCCCATTGATATCAACATGGCAGGCAGTCCCAATGCTCAACCCATTCGAAATTATAATCTTAGAAGCAAAGGATCCGTCCCCGAACAGTCATATGAAGACAAGAAAAGGGCTTTTCTGAGGAAAATTCTTCCCCCTGGAAACGAAGGACAAGCTACGCCGGAGAAGCCCACAAATGGTAATAAAGCAAGTCAAAAGGGCAGGCTCCTGGTAGAACCCCCGAAAACCATCACCGAACCTAGTCCCCAAACTGATACTAGCTACAACATCGTGGAGGACATGAAAAATACCAGAGCTAATATCTCACTCTACGAGTTGGCCCGCATCATGAGTCAAAAGGAGCTTATTCTAAAAGCTTTCGCCCACAATCAAAATATGAAAACTGTCAGCAACACATCTGCACAAATCAGTCCAGATATCCAGTCTATAGTAAACGCTGTCAACACGAATTCGAGAGGATCCACCCCTCCCTTCCTTTTGTCTTTTGAGATCTTTAACTTCAACGTTCACAATTGTCTTGTTGACTCCGGCGCGTCCACGAACGTCATGCCTCTGTCTGTCTGTAAGAAACTCAACATCCGCCCAGAGAAAACCGACGCAAAAATCATTCAACTTGACAGATCGCAAGTACCAGTCGTTGGAGAATTAAACAATGTCATCATCCGCCTTTCATCTAACTCTAGAGTCCATCAATGCATCGATATTGTGGTTGTTGACATCCCTGAAGCCTATGGTCTACTACTTAGCAGAGACTGGTCTAGCAAGTTGCAAGGATACTTTGCCACAGATTGGTCCCACTTATGGCTTCCTTACAAGGGAAGGAATAACCAAATCAGGGTCGAAAGTGAACCATACATGAAACACACTGTAACTGATTTGGATGCCACAAATGAACCCATCAGTTTTGCCCAGGAGGAACTTGGTATGTGTTTCCTGGAGGCCATTTTTGGATGGTAAGGCTTCTCTAGTCTTGATGTTAGGGTGTCTGATAACTTTCGTCGCAGAGGAACAAGCCCAATACATCTCACATCAAGACGAAACTCCTCGCAATCCACACCCCCAAGGACGAGAAAGTGATATATGGACCTTGTATTATAGATAGTTCAAAAATCTTTATGGTTCTGGCGCTGGCTGCGTTTGCTTGATCCTCATAAGAAAAAATTCTTAGTCTCCTATCGGCTGGAGTCAGTACTGTGCTGCTGAATATGAGGCTTTGATCCTTGGGCTTAAAAGGCGCTGGATTTGAAGGTAAAATGCTTACGGGTCATGGGACTCGAGATTATCACCGAAGCAAGTGCAATACTATTCCTTTGTTTGTCTCCACATTTAAGCGTATCAACAAGAGGTATAGCGTTAATTTATGATTTTGGCCTTTTTGAATTAAATTTGTTCTTAGGACATAAATACGTTGAGCGGATACTACGCTGTGCATTTGCCGGGTTCCCCTCGAGGGACGATTTTTCTATTGAAGTTATGTACAAACCCTCCGTGCCAGACAATATCACTAATCTGTGTGTTTTTTATGATGATCAACAGGTGCTGGAATTTATGTGCAACTCAAAGATATTCAAAGATGCTGCTATAGATGAAGATGAGCACGACCAAGCTATGCAAAAGGAGTATGAGCAAGTCAAAGGAAACCCCATGCCTAAAGAGGTGGTATCACTGGAGAAGCTTTTTGATCCGCAGAATCGGTTTCGTGGGCCCCCAAATGCAAAAGTGCAGAGCTCGATCTTGGCTCATCGGCAAGTAAACTTGGGGTCAGAAGATAATCCTAAATTCGTCAACCTGGGGAAAGACTACACCCCCCAAGAGGCTCAAGATTTCACTCAGCTATTTCGCAAGTATTGTGACGTGTTCGCTTGGACATATGAGGACTTACGCACATACGATACTCGAATCATACAACATGTGATACCCATCAAAGAAAATATAAAACCTTTCCAACAAAAGCTTAGGAAAGTACATCCTACGATGGAACCATTAATTCTGAAGGAACTCAAAAAACTTTTAGATGCACGCATTATCTTTAAAGTTCGCCATTCCACATGCGTGTCCAATTTGGTTCCGGTACGGAAGAAGTTAGGTGAAATCTGCTTATGTGTGGATTTCCGAAACTTAAATCGGGCCTCGAATAAAGATAATTACCCGGTGCCCCCTATGGATCAAATATTACAAGCAGTGTCAGGGTCAGAAATGTTCTCTTTGTTGGACGGTTTCTCTGGCTACAATCAAGTACTGGTGGCTGAACCGGATAGGTTAAAGACTACCTTTCGGACGAAGTGGGGAACCTTCGCATTCAGGCGTATGCCCTTTGGATTAATCAACGCAGGAGCAACTTTCCAAAGAGCTATGGATATAACGTTCAGAGGTCTGATAGGCCAGAGTGTGGTGGTCTATTTGGATGACGTTACTGTGTTTTCTAAGCATCGGGGGGATCATTTGCGTCACCTCAGACAGATCTTTGAAAGGTGCAGAAAATACGGTATCTCGCTCAACCCAAAGAAGAGCGTTTTTGCCGTAGCAGAGGGAAAACTACTGGGTCACATCATAACTAAGCAAGGCATTGTCGTTGATCCAGAACGTGCAAAAGCCATTGCTCAGATTTCTCCCCCGGCGGTAAAGAAAGAAATGCGGTCCTTTTTGGGTAAGATCAATTTTGTACGTAAGTTTATATCAGATTTCGCCCAGATAGTGAAGCCACTGCAGGGAATGATAAATAAAAATGCTACCTTCAAATGGAATCAACCCGAAAAGGAAGCTTTCGACTAGATCAAGAAAGCGATAGCCAAAGCACCTTCCCTCTAGAGCCCAGATTTCGGCAGAGATTTCAGCTTGTATACTTTCGCTTCGGATTCGTCCCTGGCAACCGTACTCACACAAAAGGACAGAAATAATGACGAGCGTCCCATTTCATTCATGAGCACCAGTTTGCAGGGAGTTGAATTAAATTATCCTGAAATCGAGAAACAGGCCTATGCGGTATATAAAGCGGTCAAAGATTTCAGACCGTACATCTTGAAAAAACATGTCACAGTTTACGTTTCCCACCATTTGTTCGCTCACTTTGTTCATGCGGTAGGAAGCCAGAGGCGAGAAACGAGGGAGCGGGTTGCGTGTATGCAAGAGTCGGCATGGGAGTTTAAACAAGCACACGGTTAAAAAGGGGCAGACTATGCAAATGGTGCGACGCAAGTCCACAACGAGTGAAGATAATTGGGAGCAAGAAATTGAAATGTACCAAAGCGCGTCATTCCTCAAATAAGGAACCCTTCTTTGGTACTCGGACATTTCGGGATATTTGGCACACGGTGTGTTGGACTCGGATCTAGATGCCAAACGAGAAACGTGCAATCGAGACCAAGGCTGCGTCCTACCGGTTAATCCAAGGGAAGCTCTTCAAGAAACATTCCAATGGAGTAATGTTACGCTGCCTAGAACAGGATGAGGCTCAGAAAGTCTTGACCGAGCTGCACGATGGACCAGCAGGAGGTCATTTCGCCGGGGATACCACTGCCCATAAAATCATGCGTGCAGGTTATTATTGGCCAACCCTTTTCAGGGATGCTCACGCATATGTTCGGAAATGCATTCAATGTCAGAAATTTGCAAGCCGAGAAGCGCGTCCGGCTGCTCCCTTGTTGTCAGTAGCAGTAGAAGAACCTTTTCAACAATGGGGTTTGGACGTCATTGGTGAGATTTTACCCCACTCTTCCAAGCAACACAGGTACATTCTGACCGCCACTGACTATTTCACCAGGTGGGTTGAAGAAATACCATTACGCCAAGTCAACGATCAGGAGGTAATGCAATTTGTCAATCACTCCATCATTACCAGGTTTGGCGTTCCAACTTCCTTAGTATTTGATAATGCAACGTATTTTTCATCTTTTAAATTATATGATTTTGCATTAGTAAATGGCATTGTTCTCAAACACTCTGCAAAGTACTATCCCCAAGGAAATGGCCTGGCGGAATCAACAAATAAAAATCTGATCCGCATCATCAAAAAGACTCTGCTGTCTCACAAACGAAACTGGCACAATGCTCTCCAAAACGCACTTTGGGCTGATCGCGTCACCCCTAAGTCATCAATAGGCACCTCACCATTTTTTCTCGTGTATGGGAAAGAAGCCGTCCTCCCACCCAACTTGTCTCTTCCTGCGCTGCAATTGTCTCAAGAGTGCCACGGTACCCCTTGCCCCGCCTTGCAAACCCGCATTGACACCCTGCTGAAACTAGAAGAGGAAAGGCAGAAAACCCGGGAGAAATTCGCCATCCACCAGAGTCGGATCAAAAAATGGTTCGATAAAAAGTCTGCAGGAGATAAAAAATTTGAAGTAGGAGATCTTGTCCTAAAGTGGGATAAAGCTCACGAAGAGAAAGGAAAACATGCCAAATTTCAAGCACTATGGATAGGTCCCTTTCAGGTTAAAGAAAAGGTGGGCCCCCATACATTCCGATTGCAAACTCTGGAAGGAAAAGTCGAGGTCCTCCCGGTAAACGGGCATGACCTCAAACACTATTTTACTTGAGTAACCCTCGAAGGGCTGTTTCCACCCCTGTATTATAAAAGTTGCATTTTTGTCCTTCTTGTTAAAAAAAAAAAAAAAAAAAAAAAAAAAAAAACTTTCTATAAATCTACAAGGAAGACCTTGTCTAAAGCTACCCGCAACTGGCTCACTCCTTGATAGGTTCTATGCTAATGAAAGGCCCTTCTCGCAAAACACGGAGCAGTCAAAACTCGCTTGTAATGGGCACCAAGGGATAGTGCACGACCTTGCTGGAGTCTTCAAGCATAAGGAACCACCTAGCGGCTTTCAAAGGTGCAGGCAGAAAAGGTTTTACACAACAGCAACCGGATCGTGAGGGAACAGGGCTAACTCAAGAGAATTTCAAGATCATCCGGGAAAAACTCAAGTCCTCATATAAGACCAAGAGCAACCTCTCTGCAAACAAAATAAGTCGGGATCCCTCATCTGCCCAGGCAAAATATGCCCATCTAAATAAGTGCCACAAGCACATTCTCAAATAATTGCAATCGCACACAAATAAAGGGTAAAGGATTGAGAAAGGATTCCTGCGCAGAGAGGTGATGTAATGACTTTGTCGGGGTACTGACCAGGCTCGCTGGCAGCGGAGCAACGTTCATGACTCCTTAGACAGTGACTCCGCCGGAGCGGAGAGGTTCGCTGGCAGCGGAGCAACACCATGAGGACGAAATAATTGTACCAAACCCTGCAGTTGTCCAAGGTTTCCCCGACCCTCCCGGTCCTGGAGTGCGAAGAATTAAAATTCGGCTGATCTGCACCCAATAAGCCAAAAGGCCAGGCAAATATGCGAGGTGACAAAGGAAGGAAGGTGTAAACTCTGAGGTAAAAGAACAAGCTAGTATTAGGCCCCTCCCTCCCCCCTCATCGACCATTCATCGGCAGAGACTCTGAATTCAGCCAGTGAATCGCCATTGTTGTAGCCCCTACAGCACCCTCCAAAAAATACAAAAAAAGATAATAACACACACTTCTAAATTTTTGGAGCCCCCTTTGAAACTAGAAGAAGAAGCTAAGTAAAGTTTTTAAGAGCAAGTCGCTAAGTCGCGAATCCATGAGTTGCGACCCATGCGACCTATGCGACTCTGCGACCCTAAGGTCGCCAGGTCGCCAGGTCGCAAGAGTCGGAAGTCAGGAAATTTGCGACCTTGCGACCCAGCGACCTTAAGGTCGCGAGGTCGCAAAGTCGCAAAATTAAGTAATTAGAGGAATTGGCGACTCAGCGACCTTGCGACCCAGCGACCTTAAAGTCACGAGGTCACGAGGTCGCAAACTATCAACCTGCGACCTCATTTAGTGCTCGCACGTGCGACTCCTTTTTATAAGGGCAGGTCGCTAGGTCGCATTTGTGACTCGCGGCGAAAATCGTGGAATTGCTCTGACAGGTCGAATGGCGCGTTTTCTTCCTGGTAAGTTGCCATTTCCTCCCTGTGTTTCCTTCACGAGCATTTCGTGCCAAATTTTGGGCCTCCCCATGGTCTTAATTGCTTGCTGGTGAGGATGTAGGGTTTTCTGTTGAGTTTTATTGTTGTTTTGATTCTCATAAACCCCAAGGTCATTTTTGTCTTGCCCAGATCCTCATGGCTGTGCCCTATCTCCAGTTTAGACCCTTTCCAGCCGCGTGTGTTTCCCATTAGGGAGAGATTATCCGCAAAACCGCGCGCGTTCGAAACCCCCCGGCAGGCCCAAGTGCCACCTGCGACCCAGCGACCCAGTCGCAAGGTCGCAAAGTCGCGTGATTTTCTGTTGGGAGGATTAGCGACCCTTGCGACCCTGCGACCTGGTCGCGAGGTCACGAGGTCACATATTGAGTTCTTCTTGTTGATCAGCGACCCTGCGACCCCAAGAGAGCAGTTAATTAAATTCTGCATGTGTAGACTGTATTTAGCCGTTATCATCATGTCTTTCTCATCTTGGGATTCTTTCCTGAATGCAACAGGTGAATTTGAAGCAGACACGATACCGGTCCTCTCCGACTCTAGCAACATGGCACCCCGGGTGTCCCGAAAGAAAGGTAGGCAGGTGGTGGAAGTAGAGTCAGACACAGACATACAAACATCTCCTCCACCAATATACAGAGACACTCTTTGCACCTTCGCAAAGGAGGACAACCTTAGGTGGTATGAAGTATACCACGAGTTCGCCATACTAGAAGATGAGTTTCCAGAAGATCTCCTGGACCGGGAAGTATACCTAAAAGTCAAGAGATCCAAATTGCATCTAGCAGGGGCACACCCCGCCATCTTTCCGCGCCCAGAAATGTTAGACTAGATCATATAGAAGACGGATCCCAAAAGTTTCGTGATCCGAGACAGTGGAGGTAAAGCTTTTGCAACGTTGGAGGGCCCAAAAGCCCAGGTCTACTACTCGATGCCCCAACCAGAGGAAAATTTTACCCCGAGATGGTTTTCTGCAAATGAAGTACCGGTGGTTGATACAATCAGGAAATGGTGGGCGGAACCAGATAAATTTAAAATCAAGAAAGACCAGGAGTACCCGGTGGCTAGTCTGAGGAAAGTGTATAAATTAGTGGCCGCCATGCTGTGCAGAGTGTACGGACGTTCAGACGCCACCACTTTCAACGGAACATGGGCAACCATTATGGAACACGTAACAGTACACGGCACTCGGTTCAATTGGGCCGGTATATTAATGGGCTCCATGCACACAAATTTGGCTTCAGCGTTAGCCCCAGATGAAGGGGCGCCGTCAGAATTCTATATGGCTTCATATTTATTAGATGCTGTCTGTGCCCAGCTGCATGTTGAAGGATGGCCACATAACTGGAACTCCGAACAGACCAGGGAAATCCATTTGCAGACCAAGGTATTCTGGGAAACCAGGTACAAGTCAGACATCGAGCCAATCTCTCATATATTCATTCCCGCCCTTTACGGGAAACTATTTGGTCAAGACACCCCCTGCATGTCTTGGCGAGCAATGGAGACTCTAGGTCAGGTGGCACACTGGTTTCCGTTCACTGAATTTACAATCGTCCGAGTATTTGGCTCATTCAAAGCACCACATTCTTTGCCTAAATTTATTACCGATAAGGTGCTCATGCAGGAGGTATGTTACCAGATGACCTCAGGCTTCTCCAATGTCCTCTCCAAAGGGAAGAAGAAACCTTGGCCCGCTCTACCTCTCACCTTTGGTGCTTACACGGTCAAGGACTTCAAAGAAGTAGGGCGTGAAGGGGAAGAGATAAAAAGTTACCACTTCAGAAATCTGGATTGCCGAACTTATGACCCAGTCAGGATAGTTCCCGAGCATTGCAAAAGGGCCAATTTTAGATGGAGTTATCAGCATGTCGAGCGCCCGGCAGAGGACAAAAAAAGAAACTGGTACAACGCAGACAGGCATCTAGCTCCAGGGTTTGACTCCGACCGAGAAGGAGAGGACCACCAGAATTTAGAGGATAGAAGCCATAAGCTTGGAGGCTCTTCTTCCTCCAAAGATAAGAGGACACAGACTAGTACGGGGCCTGACACCTCGGATCAGCAACGGGCAGCAGAAGCCTAAGCCAAGAAGGAAGAGGAGAAGAAAATAAAGGAGGATGAAGAGAAACGTAAGAAAGATACCAGGACAGAGCGAAAGAAGAAAAAGGAAGAAGAGAAGGAAAGACAGGAAAAGGAGGCACAGGCGGCAGCAAAACAAGCACTAAAGGAAGAACTCGACAAAGTCGATCGTTAAAAGAAGGCAGAACAAGCCACCGTGGCAGAGCGAAAGAGAAAAGCTGAAAAGGAAGCAGAGGCAGAGATAGAACGAAGGAAGAAGGAGGAACACGACAAGGCGGAAGCAGAGCGCCGGCAAAAGGAGAAACAAAAGGATCAAACACAGGATGAGGAGGACGAGCTAATAGACGACATTGAGATATCCCCCTTTGAGATCCCTTCAGGTGGCGCAAAAGGTACCCTCAATGTTGATGATTTTCCCGGGGAGCAAGAAGAAGAAGTATTCGACCTGACCAGATTGACCTTTGACCAATTCTCTTTCAAAATACGGCAAGAGAAAAGGAAGTCCTTAGCGCAAAGCCATCCCGCCATATCTACGGTCGTCACTGGAAAGGACATAGTCCCAGATACAAGGACTAACCCTGTTATGATAGCGTCAGCAGGCACCGCTTTTGCCGCGGCCACAAAAGAAAATGTCACTAGGATGAGCAGGGAAATTATTTCTTTACAGAACAGGCTAAAAGCAGCGGAGCAGGAGAAATCAAGACTAGAAAGTGAGATGCTACAGCTCCAAAGTAAGCCCGCCCGAGTGAATGAAGTCCCACTGGCGGTCAAGAAAGAGTGTGATGTGTTAGAAATGACCATGAGGCAAGTATATCAGGAAATGCTCACCCTCAAACAAACAGTGGTCCCGTTGGCAGAGGCACGAGAGGAAACCAAACAGAAGCACGAACAGCTCAGGGAAGCCTCGGGAGCTTTGGACAAAATGATGAGCTGGACAGCGCAGTATCCGCAAGCCCCCGAGCATGTGCCTCGGAAGGATTGGAGTCATACATAGGAAGCCAAAGTACAAATTCGGATGAATATGCAGTCCAAAGACAAGCTGGCCAAATATTTGGACAAAGTGATGTCTGCATATAATCACCTGATCAGTGGTATTGACTCCATGAATGCTCTTCATCACATCCAGGTCGTTAGGGAGCCTTTGGATGGCCCAAAGACTGGGAGCAGGTAGAGCAGGAAATTCAGTCTTTTCTACAACCCGTGAGACAAGCTGCTGCCGCACCAGAATTTGAGGCATCACAAGAGAACCTAAATTGGTTGCTTGTCACTCCAGTACAAATCTATACCAAGCTTGCCTCCCTCTCAATCCAGATCTCTCAGAAGAAGGAGACTCTGATACCGAATGCCCTGGAATGTATGCATCGAATAAAAGAGGAAACCCCTCTTGTCGCCCCTATAACAGCGGATTACCAGACCTGGCGAGATTTCCTAAAGGGCAAGAAAGTTGACGCTCCAGAAACCTCAATCACACAACCACCTCCATAGCTAAGCTTTTGCAGGCGCAAGTCGCGACCGTCCCCAGGTCGCAGGTCGCAGGTCGCACCGGCACCCAGGTCACAGGTCGCATGGGCACCCAGGTCGCAGGTCGCATGTTCGGCAAAGGTCGCAGGGAAGCTAAACCGTCGGGAAGTTGAAGCGTCGGAAAGCCTAAAGGGTGTTTCTTGAATCTATAAATACCCCTGCGGGGCACATAGTTCAGGGCTGCTCTTTTGGGGGACTGAAGAGCAATATTGCATTGTAATTGAAGGGTCATACTCTGACTCATGTGAAATTCAGATACTTGTTAAAATCTGTTTGTTGGATGATGTATTTAGCTGTGACAAAACTGTGTGTATTCTGCGTATAGTTTCAGAATATCGTATGATTAATGAAGCTTTGTTCTTACTAGTATCATTCGTACTTCATAGCTATCTGTGATTGTGCTTGATGATGCTTAATTTTACCGCTCGTTCTTATCATGAATGTTAATGAACTATTTTATTAGCATTTCATTGCATCTTTCGGAAAGTTAAGGGATATCCTTGCCACGAAGAATTGTTTCTTTAGTGGTCAGATTATCTTGCATGCATTACCGCATAGATGTGTTGCTAACGACACTTCCTGGGCGTATGCATTTTGTTCATTACCTTGCTACACACAGTGTTATATATCAGTTTGATACCTCAATCATGTATTCTGTATCATGTGAATGAGTGTATGTCTGCAGATTTAATCAGGTTCTTCGAGACCGAAGAGAAAGTCATTTAAGCGGTAGCCGGACCCACACCCCGGACGGGATCCCTATTCCAAACGGTTCAAAGTATAATTGGGACTTTCTACCGGGGAGATCCCCTACTGTTGGCCGGACATATTTTCCCTTCAACACTCTAGTTATAAATTCTAGTCTTTTCCACCATTAAGACTGACTCTGCTAGCTATGAAATATGTGAATCTGTAGATGTTGGAGAGGATTTTTAACTGAAGTTGCATTGTGAAAACACATTAGCAAGAAGTTAAACTCATAGATATTTCCAGGATTTATCCAAATTAGGTAAAACAATTTTGAAATCCTCCATACATAGCCATGATGTTGTCATGTGTAAAAAATAAAGTTTTACACAGTGTGTGATTTTTGAAAAACACAGCGAGCTATTTCTTGTTGTTTCATACAAGCATTGAGCCAAATTTATTTTAATTTCAAATGCAGAGTGAGAATTTATCTCTATAGAAGAGGGATTGAGTATTACTTCATGAGTAATAGGACACTGTAAGATGATTTTCGATGATTCTTATACAATGAATTTCGTTTTAGAGGTAGAGAATTCATTTCTACACCAAAAACAAAAGAGGAGTTTTTTTGCAAATTTGATAAAACAGAGATTGAAAAATAAAAGGTAGAGCAATAAAATATTTTTAACAATGCTTTTATGATCTTTATACATAAATAAAATTTGTTTTTATCAGTTTTTGAAAGCAATGGACTCATTCTTGCAGAGGGTTGAAGAAGATTCACAAGTCAAAAAATTTCATTTCTTTTTAGGAGCTTCAGAGAAGAGGTAAGCATAATTGTCATGAATAAAATGCATGAATGAATCCACACACACACACACACACACACACACACACACACACACACATATATATGCATGAATTTTTATTTGTGATGAGAATTTTGATGGTACAAGGGCATATAAATTGGTTTAGAGATTACATGGCCACTAGAATAGAGCCAAATGAATTTCAGATAGAGAATTGGGAAACAGAGACTATAGAAAAACTATATCAAGCAGGACTGATAGGCTTCCTACAAAAAATTAATGGGCACAATGAAAGTATCACTAAAGAATTCATCAAAAATTATGGAGAGGAACAAACAATGGTGGGGAACCTATCTATTCCATTAAGCACATAATTTATTTCACATGCTCTAGATCTACCACTTCAAAGAGAACAATACCATAAGGGCTTACACTTCAAAGACAAAAGGTGGACTTTATTCTTGGAAAAACATAGAAACATATCATTTGATAGGAAAAAGGGCATCCCAAGGGAGTGGTTCAGTTAACCATGGGCAGAATTGATATTAGTCATACATATATTTTTCAAATGTGATATGAGATACAATGTAGTACATCTTTACACATCAGACTCCTCTAGCACATAAAGGGAGTAGTAGAGATCAATCTACCATACTTCTTCTCCAAGAACTTGGTTAAAATTATAGAGAGTGTGAGAAATGAGACTAAAACCAAAGAAAAACAAATCTACCACCAGGATCTTATTAAAATTCTTGTATAATATCATGTGAAAAGAAAGGGTTTAGTGTGGAAGGAATTTTTTGCCCAACATCATTTTGAGGAACAAGTAATAGAGGAGAAATTGAAGCCAGTTCATGAGACAAGAAGAATAATGAAATCTCCCTTCTATCGTAGGACAAGGTCCAAGAAACATAGGATATTATAATCATTGAGAGGTAAAAAGATTTTCTATCTATTCATAGGATACATAGGAGGAAAAGTCAAGAAGAAACAAGTAGCAAAGAAAAAGATCTTGAAGTACAAGTTGTTGAACAACCTCTGAGAAAAAAACAAATTGATGAAATCATTGAGAAAATGCAAAGAGAAGTCTATGAGGAACCATTGGAGAAAGATTCATAATTTGACAATGTTGAAGTAGGAGCCACCTCATTTTCCAAAGATACAAGAGAAGAGGAGAGAGAGTTGCACCTTCACAATATAAAAGAGTTAACCAAGAAATTGGAGGTCAGCAGAATTCTAGAGAGACATTTGAAAAAGGAAATCAAGATGTAAAAGAAAAACAATGAAAAAATGATCAAATAAAAAGAAAAGTTGAATGAGAAAGTTGGGAAACTAGAAACAAAGAATACTCTTTTTTCCAAGCAAGCTTATTGTTGGCTTAATGAAAAAAAAACATGGAAGTACATGTGTGAGAGACAAAAGGTCATGGATACAATTTACAAAGGAGAGTAGTACAAAGGAATTGATTGTCTTCTACAAGAAGCACAATAAGAGGCATCAGGATCAGGTATAGTGGCTACATCAAAACCCAGAAGGTCCAAGAGGAGAAAGCAAGCATGAGGGCATGCTTGCAAATCAACAAGTGTAATGTTCCAAAATTTTCATGAATAAATTGGAACATTAATTTTTGCTCATATTGTGAAGTAGGTGAATAAAAAGAAAGAGGAGCCCTCTTGACATGAATAAAACCCTTCCTAATGTAAAGAGGGAACCTTTGAGAAGCTTATTTTGCACTTCCTAGTGTGAAAAGGGCCAATTTCATGAGGACAAGGTCAAGTTGACCAAGTCAACCAGCGGAGTCTAAGGAGGAGTAGCTTGCCTAAGAAGATAACGCAGTTTTGGAGGGAAGAGATTCAAATAAAGATGGAAACCCTAAGAGGTGGGTCCCAAGGTGAAGGAGCTCACAACTACATAAGGAGGAGAAGGGAAGTTTTGTGGAGTTAGCTTGTGTATTTCGATTTCATGTCTACTTAGACATTTTCTACAAACTTCCGCTGCTTAGCAGAGTTTGGAGGGATTCCTATTTAAGAATTCCTTATCCTTTACGGAGTGATATCTTGAAGGGGATTGTGCTTCATTTCTCCCACATCTGGATTGTAGGCAAATAATTTCTCACATTTGTAGCATTATTTCTATAGCAGAGGACGCTGTGTTGCTGGGCAGTGCAGTGGGAGGGTTGTTCTATCTACTCTTGTGCATTTCCATTCAATGGAGGGAGTTTCTCTTGCATTGAGGGAGTTGTGTAGGAGGATTTAGAGCTCATTTCAGATCTTGGCATGTGGCCAACTCATGTTCCATCCATTATAGTGCATTTCACTGGGTAAATTGCGTTATTATTGTGAGAGCAGCAGCTGCAGGGTTTGATCCCTTGCTTGAGGGCTTATTCTTTGGAGAAAGGGACCACCCTTCTCCCGAAAAGCTCTATAGTCCATTCCTCTTCTGTATTTTCATATTCTCAGCCATATTTATATTCAGTTTTTCAGTGACTGTGTTTTCCAGCTACATATATTTTCAGATCTGCACTTGTACACTTGTATTTTCATGAAACCCCTTGAGGGTGAACTTTGTTGTGTATAAAGAGGGAAGGGACCAAATTTTCTTAGCCATTGGATGCTTATTCATTTATGATCTGATATGTCATGTTATTATCTGTATAAACCCTAATGAAAATAACACTGATCTTGATTCAGTAGTTTCTACATGTTCTAAGCTATGGGGTTTAAGCTCATTTGAGGCATATAGAAATAGGGAGATCTGTGTATATGAGCTAGAGTCATTTGTTTCACCTCAAATTATGCATGTGAGCTACATATCATGTCTAATAAGGGTTATAAGACCCATTTCTCACTTGTGTAGTGTTATTTTCTGGAGACAGTTGTTTTGTGGTTACATGTTGCTGCCATTTTCAGCTAGTTCATTTTGGGAGATCTGAATAACCTGCTTAAGGTTATTTCTTTGAGCTTACATTCTACAAGGAGGTTGAAATATATATTTTATAAGGCATGCCGGTAGTGGGTGGCCTTATTTTTACATCTGCTTCCTTATACAGTGTCCCTAAGGAGCTTGCTACAACAATTCCTGAATAGGAAAGTCACATATCTGTAGACAGAGAATGCAAAAGGCCAGCTAGCCTCTGTTTCTCAATCTCTTTTAGAGGTGACATAACTAGTAAATGCCTCAGCAGTCCATCTCTAGAATAGACTTGTGATATTTCTGAAAAAGGGATATTACAGTGGTATCAGAGCATGATCTCTAACACAGCCTGTGAGATCAAGCTTTCAGAAAACTAAAGAGAAGAGCAAAGAACAGCTATCTTGGCTCAACTTGTGGATTTTAGATCCACCCAGAGAATACAAAGAAGAGGAGAACAAGGATGGAGAGGATGAGGTTACTCTCATCCATTTTTTAGATCAGGAAGGAGCCTCTCCAAAGGGGTTCAACCAATGGGAGAGAAAGGTACAATGAAACTCCAAGAGGGTTTCAAGAGGAGAAAAAATGTAGTGAGACCTCTAGAGGGTTTCAGGAGGAAGGAGAAGATGAAAGAAATTCCTATTCTCATGGAGGAAGTGAAGAGTATGGAGGGCCACAAGAGGAAGTGGATAGATGGCCAGAGGAGGAGGAACATTCTTCTCCACTTGAGGAGGCTTCTACCTGCACTGTCCAATTCTTAGAAGAGAATCCTACCATATCAGTAGTTGGATCAGCCAACAAATCAGAGACAGGGACTCTTGCAACCATAAAAGATGTCTCAAAGACCCACAAAGGTGTGAAAAAATTTCCATGTAGTGACAATTCAGAAAATTTCATAGGAGGTTTGGAAAATTTGTATTCACATGGCCCAGGATTGAAACTTCATGCTGATAAAGAGAAGCGAGCTTATACAACACTGTACAATATGGGATTGGTCCAAGAAGGGATTAGCACTCATTCCTTTGCACCCTTATTGAGTTTCATGTAGCATGAGGAGTTATGGTGCAAGGATTTGGGGAGCATCATGCATGATGTGCCATCTCCTAAGGATGTCTTGTCCTTAGCACTCTTGGATTCTTTTAGATTCAAGGGTTTGATTGGTGAGAGGCCTTTCCTAGAAATTCTTCAAGGGGTTACATCTCAACATCCCATGAGGTGTAAGGAGGAATACTTGCTTTGGGATAATGGAAGTCTTCATTGGGAAGATGCCAAAGGAGAGAAGGACTGGGGAAAACCATATCTTGATAGAGGAGAGTGGATGGAGAGAAAGAGGCTTGTGAGCCACTTGCATATCTATGACATAGGGCAGCAAGAGGCAAAGCTGCGCTGGCTACTAAGGAGAGAGTTTGGCCATCATGAGACATGTCCTTCTCTCAAGGGTGTGTGGATGGAAGGAGCTTGGTAGGATACTTTCATCATGGGACAACAAGGAGAGTGGATACATTATGATGGCATGATCATCATGTTTTCACTACATAATGTGTATGATGGAGGTATGACGAAGCAACAAAGATCTTTGTTGCTTCGGAGGATGGGGAGAAAGCAAGGGAAAAATTGCTCTCCCACTTGGCATATTGTTGCAAGGGTTAAGTATGGCACTATCATGGTGCAAGAAGTGTTTTCATCATGGAGGAGACCCCTCATATATGGCAACATTATGGAGAATACCTTTGACAAACTACATGTCAAATGATGGAGATATATTTTGGCCGGAGCTTGCTTGCATGAGTCAACAACATTGTCTCTTAGGAGCAGTGACCTATGGATGAAATGTGCCCAGCGGAAGTGTGGTGGATCCATAACCCACAAGTCCCAGGATCATTTCATATTTCTTGCACTTTATGGACAAAGAGGAGGTGAGATGGACAAGGTAGTCATATATTACTATGCTACATTCTCCTTGACTTGGATACCCAAGCATGAGAAGAAGGATCTTCTTGCAGCACCTAGTTAATTCCTCTTCATGGAAGCATGCCAAACAACTATGGAGGGTTCATTCATGGATCCATAAATCATTTTACTCCCGACATATGGTAATAAATCTGTTTTTACATTGGCTGATTTGTATACTCTTACCATTATTTTGCAGTGCATGGCTCTACAAGAGGGCAAGCTTATTAGATTGCTTCATGGACAAAATCGGGCCAAATTATATGATGGAGGCAGCCATATTTCACATGGACTTTGGAAATTTTTTTTCCATTGCATACATGTTCAGCTAATTTACATTATCAGCCATGAGTCACAAAGCATTTTGCCATGTAAATTTCTGAAGCAACAACTTGGAAAACTGTGCTACCACTATTGGGGAAACTGTTGGTACTTCCTGGCATCACATGAAACCTTTGGCATATTCCTCAATTTGTTGCTGATCATGAATTCCCTTGCTTATGTGGATCTGATTTACATTGGGAGCATGATTGAAAGGATGACACATGAGTTGGGAATGTCCTTAAAGGGGAAGGATTCCCACATTTTCTGCATTGCATGTTCTAAGGGGAACATGAGAAAAAATATGGCCACCACAGCTAATTATTTGTTTCCTTTTGAGGTGGACCATAAGTTTGATGATAATTCATTGTATAATCATGGGCAAGTGATAAAATATGACTTGTATGTTCAGCTGAACCATTCAGCCATTCACTTTCCACTAGTGAATGTGAGAATTTTCACCACTAGTCATTTAGCAACATACTACTTTCCATGCCATTTTATGAAGAAGAAATGGATGAGATTACGCTGTGTCCTTTTGAGAATTTGTTGGTGTAATATAGCAGCCTTCAAATCCTACAGAAATAATCTCAATTGGACATTCTATGATGACCATGTCCTACTCATCATGGAAGATATGTTTCGGGGCAGCTTGTTCTTCAATGTTGGAAGGGAATCTTTGGTGGATTTCTCTACATTTTTCCACTTGAGGGAAATAACTTTGCAGCCCATGAAAAAAACATAATGTGCACTATTCATAAGAGGAGAGGAGGACAGCGTGGGATAGGCCTTCTTTCCTATCATGTTCAGTCATTCAGCCCACCTACACTTTAGGATCCAAAGGTGGAGGGGATTCTACATGAGTTACCATGCTGGAGGGTGACTCATTTTATATGGATGATAGCTTGGGGGTGGAGGTTTCACTTTGGGGGAATAATATTTCCCATGCATTTTGCACTCCATGCCTTGAGAAGACCTCTAGACCACACATGGTTGTCTCCTTGAGCACTTTCCTTCTCATGACCTTAGTCATTTGGGGTTTTCACCAAATGCTAGTCTATATGCTTGGGAGAGGCACTATGGAGTTTTATGGATGAGATGGCATCATATTATTTGGAGGATTCCATCATATGCTGATGCTACCAGAGGAGGTAAGGAGATTCACTCAGTTCTATCCTTGCAGTTGCTTGAGGACAAGCAACATTTGGGAGGGGAGGATTGTAATGTTCCAAAATTTTCATGAATAAATTGGAACATTAATTTTTTCTCATATTGTGAAGTAGGTGAATAGAAAGGAAGAGGAGGCCTCTTAACATGAATAAAACCCTTCCTAATGTAAAAAGGGAACCTTTGAGCAGCTTATTTTGCACCTCCTAGTGTGAAAAGGGAAAATTGCATGAGGAAAAGGTCAAGTTGACCAAGTCAACCAGCGCACCCTAAGGAGGAGTAGCTTACCTATGAAGACAATGCAATTTTTGAGGGAAGAGATTCAAATGAAGATGGAAACAATAAGAGGTGGGTACCAAGGTGAAGGAGCTCACAACTACATAAGGAGGAGAAGGGAAGCTTTGTGGAGTTAGCTTGTGTATTTTGATTTCATGTCTACTTAGACATTTTATGCAAACTTCTGCTGCTTAGCAGAGTTTGGAGGGATTCCTGTTTAGGAATTCCTTATCCTTCATTGAGTGATTTCTTGAAGGGGATTGTGCTTAATTTCTCCCACATCTAGATTGTAGGCCAAGCATTTATCATATTGACAGTGTTATTTCTGTAGCAAAGGATGCTGTGTTGCTGGGCAGTGCAGTGGGAGGGTTGTTCTATCTACTCTTGTGCATTTCCATTCAGTGGAGGGAGTTTCTATTGCATTGAGGGAGCTGTGTAGGAGATTTCAAATCTCATTTCAGATCTTGGCATGTGGCCAACTCATTTTCCATCCATTACAGTGCAGTTCACTGGGTAAAGTGCGTTATTTTTGTGAGAGCAGAAGCTGCAGGGTTTGATCCCTTGCTTGAGGGCTTATTCTTTGGAGAAAGGGCCAACCCTTCTCCCGGAAAGCTCTATATTCCATTCCTCTTCTATATTTTTATATTATCATCCATATTTATATTCATTGTTGCACTGACTACGTTTTCCAGCTACATATATTTTCAGATCTGCACTTGTACACTTGTATTTTCATGAAACCCCTTGAGGGTGTAATTTTTTGTGTATAAAGAGGGAAGGGACCACATTTTCTTAGCCATTAGATGATTATTCATTTCTGATATGATATTTCATGTTATTATTTTTATAAACCCTAATGAAAATAACGCTAATCTTGATTCAGTAGTTTCTGCATGTTCTAAGCTATGGGGTTTAAGCTCATTTGAGGCATATAGAAATAGGGAGATCTATGCATATGATATAGAGTCATTTGTTTCACCTAAAATTATGCATGTGAGCTTCATATCATGTATACTAAGGGTTATAATACCCATTTCTCACTTGTGTAGCGTTATTTTCTGGAGACAGCTATTTTGTGCTTACATGTTGCTACCATTTTCAGCTAGTTCACTTTGGGAGATCTGAATAACTTGCTTAAGGTTATTTATTTGAGCTTAAATTCTACAAGGAGGTTGAAATATATATTTTCTAAGGCATGCCAGTAGTAGGTGGCCTTATTTTCACATCTGCTTCCTTATACAGCGTCCCTAAGGAGCTTGCTATAGAAATTCCTGAATAGGAAAGTCACATATATGTAGAAAAAGACTAAAAAAGGCCAGGTAGCCTCTGTTTCTCACTCTCTTTTAGAGGTGACATAACCATTAATGCCTCAACAATCCATCTCTAGCACGGACTTGTGATATTTCTGAAAAAGGGATATTACAACAAGGGGGAGATGTTGGCCCTTGTTTTTTTTATCAAATTTTGCTTTTTAAATACACCTAATTTACATTATATACAACCATATACCATCCATACATACCTTATTTTGACCAATTTGTGCATATTCAGGCATATAAATTATGTTTTTCAATTTTTAAATTTTTTTACAAAAATTCGATTTTAAGTGCACTTTTGGACAAAACTAAAAAGTCCCATAATGGCTTCCTTGAAGTCATACTTGCAGGACACCTGGGCATGATATGAGCACATATTTAGAAATATTGGGAACCAAGGATGTACGTGTACCTATTAGTTCAGTCAAACATGGCTAAAACAAACCCAGTTAAAGATGGTCAAACAAGATTTGTCATTCAGGAAATCCCTAGGAAATAGGCCAAAATTAGTATTTTCTGGGATTTTCAAGATTTTGTGCGATTGGATGTATGAGCTTGAAAAATATAGATTTGATTAGGATAGATATGACTGTTAGAGACATTTTAGTCAAGTTTGTTTCATATTTTTCTATTTTAGCCAAGAACATTGAAGGAATGAATATGGAGAATTTGTATGATTTCATTTTGAGATTTTTGAATATTGTGAGTTAATTGAAGAAACCAGTTCTATCTTCTTTCTGATGTTCAATGTGGTGAATTATTGATTGATTTCCAGTAGCTAATAATTAATTTCAGTGTGCAAGGCAAGTGCAGAGGCCCCCCACACCGAGCTAAGTACACTTTCTAGTTAATTTAGCTGAAATTTCATAAACTAGTTTTGCTTCATGTTTACTTAGTTATTTAGATGTATGATGATGTATTATGTTTTTTGATGGATCTTATTTTAAATTCTAATCTGCATATGAAGGGTCAAACCAGTGTTTAAGTTAAACTCTCTTTCTATCTACTCAAATAATAGAAATGAGAATTCATCTTCCTTTCTTTTGGTTAAGTTATTTTCTAAATTTCCAATTTTCATACAATCATATTAATGATGAATAAAATTTTAAAGAAGGACAACATGGAACTCCTTAGTTAGGAGCCTCTTCTCTTATTCCTTTATGCATCTTAAGCTATTTTTCATGAGTGATTTTGGTTTATGTTCATGAATTAGTATTCTAGAGAAGGTCAACCTAGTTCTCTTAAGTTAGGAGCCTCTTCTTCTGCTTATTACATATTGAATTAGAAATTATTTAGTTAAATTTTATATTTGTAATATGCATTTCCTTGAAGTTCTTTAATTTATCTTCCAAAATTGGTTGTAGTTGAAATCCATATATTTTGGACATGCTTCCAAGTTTTACAAACCTAGATTGATAATTAAATACTTGTGTTATTTTACCTAGTAAACCGACCCAACATTTTTGGCGTTGTTGTCAAGGAAGAATATTTCAAAGTAGTCAAATAGGAAGATAAAAAAACAACAACAAAAATATAGTTTCTCTTTTAGTTATGTTTCTTTATGCCTAGAGATAAATATTAGAAAGGTAGATTCATTAAAAAAAAAACCTCTACAATTCAACCATCCAATGGGCAGGATCATCAGGACTAACAACACCAGTTGCAGGGAGATCAACTCTAGAGGAATTAGAAGAGAAAAAAGATCAGGACAAAGTTTGACTCTAATTGAAAGACATACCTTGTTAGCCTGGGAAGTAAAAAGGAACCAATCACCAAAAGAAACCCCTTTCAAAGAAAGAAAAAAGGAAACTAGAAAACCAGTTGTTGAACAATTAGAAAAACCTATCCTTGAATAGATTAAGATAGTTGAGGAAACACCAAATCAGCCTCATATTGAAACATTACAAATTTATGAACAAGAAATGACTGAAGAAGGAGAAGGATCAAATATGACACTTATGAATCCAAAACAAAGACTTCAATATGAGAGACAACAGAAATAATGGAAAAGAAAAAGAGAGGAAGAAAGGAGAATAGAAGCAGAGAGAAAAAGAGAGGAAGAAAAAGAATTGAATCAGAAAGAAGAAGAGAAGAAGAAAAAAGAGAGTATGATAACAAAAGACTACATGATATCGAATAAGAAAATGATCAGGAAGCTACCTTTGGCTTCCCAATATTAGACACAAGAATAATACTAGGAGAAGAAGTGAAAATGAAAAACATTCCACCTTTTGTTTTGGCCAATTTTTATGGAATTTCAATAGAAGATCTTGACTCATTTATGTTTGAATTTAATATATTATGTAGAACTTATGGATACACAGAAGACACACACAATCTTCATCTATTTCCTTCTACTTTGAAAGAAGCAACACTAAAAAGGTGTATGGGTTTAGGAGAACATACCATTGCTTCTTGGAATGACATGAGGAGATTTTTTCTTAAAAAGTATCAAGCCTATTGTAGGGTAGAGACTCAAAAGAAGATATTTTCAGAATGACACAACAAAAAGATGAAAGTTTGGAAGAGTACTTTGAAATATTTCTGTACAATCTACAAAAATACAAACAACATTCTCTGATTCCTGATACCATCTGCACGATTTTTCTTTAGGGTATCAGAGATGAATACTTAGATATTCTCAATTTGATGGGAAAAGGAGATATCTCAAACCTACCATATGATGAGATTGTTGAACTATGTCAAAAATGTTCTAGGGGAAGAGAAAAAAGTGGAAAAAGGGATGTTACATCAAGAGCTTCCAAATCTGCAATGGGAGGAGTAACAAGAGAATAAATATGAAGTTTGCATGAAAAATTTAAAATCGACCTTTTAAGAAATTCAGGAATGCAAGTTGATGTTTCAAAAGAAAAGAAGGAGAAATAAGAAAAAGATCAAATATTATCAATATTTTGTCCAAAGTGTAGGAAGAAAAATCCACTTAGAGAATGTCCTTTGGATAGTATGCAAGTGTGTGGACTTTGTACAGAGAATCATGCAACTTAAAACTTTCCAAAACTAAAAGAATTGAAAATGGAAAAATTACAAGGGATATATTCTCTTTACTATAAGGCACCAAGGAGACATTGGAAACCACAGATGCCTCAACAATTCCTTCAACAAAACCCCCATAATTATTAGTATCCTCCTTAGAATTTATGGAATACTCCAATGCCATGGAAGGCTTGGCCTCCACAATAATACCAAAACCAACCTACACAAGGTGGAAGAGGATATATTTATGGAAACAAGCCATCTCAACAAATTTATCCTAAACAATATCAACAACAATACCAATAGCCATATCAACAACCATACCAACAAACATATCCTCAACAACCATTCCAATACCAACAATTCCAACAACATCCTCAACTAATGCCATTTCCACCAAAATATCCTGCACCAATGCTAACTCAACCTTAGCAGATTCATCTTCCTTCGAACTAACCACCTCCTAGACCAGCTCAACTACCAGCTTAGCCAGTAGCAAATCCAAATAAAAAAGTGGATAAGCTAGCATACAACGTGGAAGAAGAAACATATTTTCCTACATACTCTATTCTTCCCATTCAAGATGTCCACTTAAGGTCTGGGAAAGTGTTACATAAATATTCTCCACCAACCATAGAAGAAAAAACTGAACAAGGAGAACAAAATGAAAAATCTCATCTAGGAAATCAAATTCAGAAAGGAAAAGCTATTATGACTCAAACACCACCCTATCCAGAGAGGTTAATGGAGCAGAAAATTCCAATTTCTCTTCCTAAATTTGATATTTTTGATGAATTGAAGAATTCTTATGTCAAAATTCCTTTGTTACAAGCTATAAAATATAATA
Organism: Pinus albicaulis; assembly: GCA_034641835.2. Lineage (NCBI taxonomy): Eukaryota > Viridiplantae > Streptophyta > Pinopsida > Pinales > Pinaceae > Pinus > Pinus albicaulis. Next base: position 1,406,417,037 of record CM076577.1, on the reverse strand, counting down.
TGATTTATCCAAAAAATGATAAAGAAGTTATGCATCAAGAAAAATGGCACAAGGAAAAGAGATCCATCCATATTCTAGGTCATTGGAAAATTAGCTAGTCTCATGTCTACAACAACAACAACTGAAAAAAATATTGACCCTCGGATCCTTATGGTTACCATCTTGATCAATAAATTTTCAGTTCCAAACACTTTAATAGATTTGGGAGAAAATATAAATGTTATGACTACATAAACTATGAAACACTTGAAATTGCACAATATTAGACCTACTACTACAATTTTGGAGCTTGCAGATAGATCTAAAGTTGTACCAGAGGGAATATTAGAAGATATCATTGTTTCTTTGGATTCATTGGAGTATCCTGTAGACATTCTAATCTTGCAACCAAAAACAAATTCAGGAGGCCATCATTTAATTATAGGTAGACCATGGTTAGCCACAATAGATGCCTTCATTAGATGTAGATCAGGAAGTATGATTATAGCACATGGGGATGAAAGGAAACATGTTACACTCTATCCTTCAGTACAATCTCCTTCCTTATTATCATTGATTGATGAACAAAAAAAAAAAGAAACTCAATCCATTCTCAATATTAATCAAGTCTATAATTTTAGAGAAGAGGAAGAAAATGAGGATCTATTAGACCTTTTCATCTTAGAACCTAATATTTCGGAGCAGCTTAGAATAACACAATATGAAGTTGCAAGTCATCTTTTAAATCAATGTTTCTAGGAAAATTTTATTATTCAATCATTGCAAAATTCATTTGAAAATATTTTTCCCGTTAACTCAATCACCATTTCACAAAGTAAAGTCATCGGAATCAGTCCTGGAATGAACTTGAATATTGGCAATAATTTATAATCATAACAAGAACAAGAGGTAATAGCATTTTTACAGAAATATTCAAAAGCTTTTGCATGGGATTACACAGACATACAGGGGATTCATCCAAAGACATGTATTCACCACATCTACATTGATGATCTTATCAAACCAATAAGACAACAACAAATAAGAATGAATCATATGATGAAAGAAATAGTGAAAGAGGAAATACAAAAATTGTTACAAGTTGGATTCATCTATCCTATTTTTTATAGTCAATGGGTTTCTCCCTTAGTCGTGGTGCCAAAGAAAAATGGAAAGTGGAGAAAATCTGTAGAATATAAGGAGCTGAATAAAGCCACATTAAAAGATCATTTCCTGTCACCATTTATTGGCCAAGTACTAGATTCATTAGCTGGGAAGAAATTATTTTGTTTTCTTGATGGATTTAGTGGACACAATCAAATTAAGATAGCATTGGAAGACTAGGGTAAAACTACATTTACTTGTCCATGGGGAACACATGCATCTAATGTTTTTCCCTTTGTGTAATGTAATGCACCTGCTAATTTTCAGAGAGAAGTCCTTGCAATATTTGCTGATCTAATCCATGAATGTGTAGAGGTCTACATGGATGATTTCACTATATATGGAGGTATATGATTTGAAAATTTGCCGATGATTGTTTGAAAAATATTGAAAAAGTTTTGAAAAGATGCATAGAGACAAATCTATCCCTCAGTAATGAAAAATTATTTATGATGTTAACTAAGGGGATAATGTTGGGACACCATATTTCTTCTTCAGGAATCAAGGTGCAACCAACAAAAAGACAAGTATTTGTGAATTTTAATACCACCAACAACAAAAAAGGAATTAAGAAGTGTCTTGGGATATGCAGGCTATTATAAGAGATTTATTGAAAATTTCAGTAAAATAGCTCTACCTCTATTCAAGTTACTTGCAAAAGATGTTGAATTCCAATGGATAAATAATTGTCAAAATGCATTTCAAATATTAAAAGAAAAATTGTCAGTTGCACCCATTCTTCAAGGACCAAACTGGTCATTTCCATTTCATATATCTACTGATGTATATGACAAAGCTATAAGAGCATCACTTGGATAAAAGGAAAATCAGTTCAATTATGCCATATACTTCATAAGCAAAAATTTAACACCAGAAGAATCAAAATATACAGTCATAGAACAAGAAATGTTAGTTGTAGTGCATGCAGTTAATAAGTTTAGGCATTACATAATAGGTTATCAAGTATTCATTTACACAGATCATTCAACCATAAGATACTTAGTGAAAAAATAAATTACAAATGGTAGAATTACGAGATGGTTGTTATTGATGCAAGAAATTAAAATCATTGTACAAGATCAACCAAGAAAGGATAATCAAGTAGCATATTTTCTATCAAGGCTTCATTCACTTGGTGATCCAAATCGTGTTTCAGATAATTTTCTAGATGAACATTTATTTTCTATAACTGTTAAAACTCCATGGTTTACAGATGTAGCCAAATATTTATCATCTAGAATACTACCATCCCATTACACAAATAAACAGAAAAGAAATATAATTAGAGAAAGTGTTAGATATAGTTGGGTCAATGGTGACCTATTTTATACAAGTTCTGATCTATTAATAAGAAAATGTGTTAGAGAATATGAGATTCTAGATATTTTGAAAGCATGTCATGAAGAGCCATGTGGTGGTCATTTTGCAAACAAGGGGACAACATACAAGGTGCTAAAACTTGGCTACTAATGGCCAAAAATCTTCAAGGATTCCAAAGCCTATGTTGAGAGATGTGAAAGCTATCAAAGAACTAGAAGACCTGTGATATAAGATAAAATGGCATTAAAGCCACAAGTACTCATAGAACCATTTTAGAAATGGGCTTCAAACTTTGTGGGACCAATAAACCCACCTTCAAACTGAAATAAGTACATTCTAGTATGTACATATTATGTTACTAATTGGGTGGAGGAAAAGTCAGTGGCAAGAGAAACAAAAGAGACAATGGTTTCTTTTCTATTTGAGGATATATTTGTAAGGTTTGGAGTGCCGAGACAAATTGTTACATACCAGGGAGCACAATTCACCTCCAAAATTGTAAGGGATATTACGGAAAAGTATAAAATCAAACATAGAAAATATACTCCGTACCATCCTCAAGAAAATGGATAAGTGGGTTCCACTAACAGAGTTTTGGAGAATATCATGATAGAAACTGTACATATGAATAGAAAGGGCTGGTCGGAAAAGTTAAGAGATGCACTATGGGCGTACATGATCACATGGAAGAACACAACTGGATTCATAACGTATCAGTTGGTATATGTTAAGGAAGTCTTGTTACCCATTGAATATCAAATTCATATATACAAACTTGTAGAAGAATTGGGAATGGAATTATCTGAAGCATAGCAAAAATGAGTGATGAAATTAAATGAACTAGATGAAATAAGACAATAAGCAGTAGAGCATATATATCTAGTGCAAGAGTAGAGAATAGAATGGCATGGCAGATTCATTAAAAAAAATTATTCATAAAGGAGACTGGGAAACACTGTTTAACTCCAATTTTAAGGATTTCAAAGCAAAGTTTACAACTCATTAGCTTGGGCCATATGAGATAGAAGAGATATTTTATAATGGAGAAGTCAAAATAAAACAATCGATGAAACATCAATTTCATTTTTAGTTAATGGATGGACATAGGCTTAAAGTCTACAATAAGTCTATCAATAAAGAGGATTTTCTAAAAAAACTTTTAGTAGAAATTGATATGGAAATAATGGAACAACATAGTAATATTCCTTCCTTACTTCCAGAATAAAAAAAAATAAAATAAAAAATAAAATAAAAGGTGGAAAAAATAATAATAATAATAATAAAAGAGTTTGGTTGTGAAAATCTAGGAGACTGGCACAATACAAACTCAAATTCATATTGGAAAGCCAAATTGTTTGGCCAATATGAATTCTCTATTTTTTTTTGTTTTTAGTTCAGTTTGATTTCGTAGAAATAATACTCTAAGAAATGCAAGACTTGAGGACAAGTCTCAACATAAGCAAGGATGAAGTTTGTAATAAAACTATACAGATAGTTTGAGCAGTTGTATTGCATAAAGGACCTGAATTACCTGTCAAAAGGGAATTGAAACATCATTGAAAATTTCATACAGAAGGGACTTGAAATACATGACAGAAGCAACCTGAAACATTGTTGAAAATATCATGCAAAAGGGACCTGAAACATTATTTACAATATCACTCCAGAAGGGACATGAAGTACATGTCAGAAGGGACTTGAAACATCATTTACAAATTGCAGAAGGGACCTAAAAAACATCAACATTCAAGGAGCCTGAATCAATATCAAGTGAAAAAACATGAAAGAAAAATATTTCTCTACATTCCATCCGAATTTATCTTTGAAGAACCATCATTATGATCATTAGGACATCTTGAACCATCAACCAATATTTTTACCGAAGGACATCATCAACGAGTATTGACATCAAGCTATTTTACAGGAGTACAAGTACAGTAAGCGTAAAAAAAAAATTCTCTTAAAATTTCTGTCTTTTTTTTTTTAAATTTCTATATATTGTTAAAACTAATTTAACTTGATATTAATTCCATTACACTTACCACTTTCCATTTTTCTTACCTATATCCTATCTAAATTCCACAGAAATACAAAACACTATCTTCATTATCCTACCCATCATAATCATATTTCATTCATTATAATCCTATTATTCCCTACAAAATTCCTATTCATTATCCTTTCCTACATTAACCCTCCTACATTAACCCCATTCATATTCATCATTCATATACCTCTACATTAATCCCAAACATTTTATAAGCATTTTGATAAAAAAATAAAGGACTCAATATTTTTCCCTTAAGGAGTTTTGGTTGACCTACAAAATCCACACAAGGTTAGTGTCATAATAGAAAAATTTAATTTTAAAATGACCTATCCTATGGTAATTTTAAAATAAATTAAGAAAAGTGCATAAAAATGACAAAACCTAAGTTATGGAAAGAGCGCAATATGAACATATGACAAAGACGAAGTGTAAAAATGAAAATGCAATGCCAAGAAGGTTAAAAATACATGAAATTATGATGCATAGAAACTAAGGTGTGGGTATGCAGCGTGATGAGGGTGGCTATGAATGAAAAAAAAAATGACAAATAACATGGGGATGTGGTGACAAGACGTGTATAAACACCGTGGAGAAAGGATGGTGTACAAGATAGAGGAACGCAACCCTGGAGGTATGTGAGCTAGAAGGTCCCCATATGAAATGGTCAGCATATTTCAAAAGCACTGTGTAGTGCCACATTCAAACCCTGTGAAAAAACACTATAAGCCTTCACCATTAAAATGAGTAGAGCTAGGTGTTTTGATTTTCTTTCACCCTCACTGCCATATTCAAGCTTGGGAAGAAGAGGACGGTGCTGTGCAAACACATGCACACACTTGGTACCTTGTGAAAGAAAAAATTAAGAAGAAAACATAAAGAGAAGGTTGTGGGAAAAGATAGAGGAGCTTGAATTGAGAGAGAGAATCATAAGAAATATCAAATAAATATGGAGAAATAAGAAGGATTTGCATTTATTTTAACGAATATTGAAGGCCTAGATATCTTTTTGTCGAGTTGATTGAAAGCTCCAACAAACTGTAGAGATTTCGTAAAGTGAACAAGTAAGGATTGACTCCAGTTTTTCTTCATTGCTGAACAAATTTTAGGGATAGTGAAGCTCAAGATTATGTTTAAGATGTGTTGTTGAACAATGAGTCAAAATCCAGTTATAAATTCGGTTCTTTTCCACCATTAAGCCCAACTCGGTCACCTATCAAATATGTGAATTTTTAGATCTTGGAGAGGAGTTTTAACTGAAGTTGCATTGTTAAAACACAGGAGAATGAAGTTAAACTCAGATATATCTTCAGGATTTCTCCAGATCAGGTAAAACAGGTTCAAAATCCTCCATACATAGCCACGATGTTGTCTCATGTAAAAAACAAAGTTTTACACAATGTGTGATTTCCGAAAAACACATTGAGGTATTTCTTGTTGTTTCATACAAACAGTGAGGCCAAATTATTTCAATTTCAATTGCACAGTGAGAATTTATCTTTGTATAAGAGAGACTGAGCATGAATTCATGAGTAATAGGAAATTGTAAGATGATTTTTGATGATTATTATATAATGAATTTCGTTTTAGAGGCAGAGAATTTATTTCTACACCAAAAACAGAGGAGGATTTGTTTTTGAGAATTTGATAAAACAAAGATTGAAAAATGGGAGGTAGAGAAATAAAAAAAATTAACAATTTTTTTATGATATTTATACATCAATAAAATTTGTTTTCATTAGTTTTTGAAAGCAGTGGACTCATTCTTAAGGAGGGTTGAAGAAGATTCACAAGTCAAATAATTTCATTTCTTTTGAGGACCTTCAGAGAAGAGGTAAGCATAACTGTCATGAATAACATGCATGAATGAATCGACACACACACACACACACACATAAATAAAAAATCATGCATATAAATTGGTTTACAAAGCACATGGCCACCATAATAAAGCCAAATGAATTTCACATAGAGAATTGGGAAAATGGGACTATAGGAAAAATATATCAGGAATGACTGATAGAATTCCTACAAAAAATTAATGGGCACAGTGAAAGTAACACTAAATAATTCAGAAAAAATTATGGAGAGGAAAAAAAATGGGTGGGGAACCTATTTATTCCATTAAGCCTTGAATTCATTTCACATGCTCTAGATCTAACAATTTCAGGAGAACAATACCATAAGGGATTACCCTTCAAAGAAAAAGGGTGGACTTTATTCTTGGAAAAACATAGAAAATGATTATTTGATAGGACAAAGGGCATCCCAAGGGAGTGGTTCAATGAACCATGAGTAGAATTGGTATTATTCATACAAATATTTTTCACATGTGATACCAGATACAATGTTGTACATCTTTACCACATCAGACTACCCCAACACATAAAGGGAGAAGTAAAGATCAATCTACCATACTTATTCTCCAAGAGCTTGGTTAAAATTATAGAGTGTGAAAAATGAGACTAAAACCAAAGAAACACAGATCTACCAGCAAGGGCTTATTAAAATTCTTGTAGAATATCAAGTGAAAAGAAAGGGTTTAGTGTGGAAGGAATTTTTGGCCCAACATCATTTTGAGGAACAAGTAATAGAGGATAAATTGAAGCCATTTCAGGAGACAAGAAAAATAATGAACTCTCCCTTCTGTCCTAGGACAAGGTCTAAGAAACAACAAGGTATTATCATGGTTTAGAGGGAAACGTATTTTCTATCTATTCTTAGGAGACATAGGAGGAAAAGTCAAGAAGAAACATGTAGCAAAGAAAAATATCCTGAAGTACAAGTTGTTGAACCACCTCCCACAGAAAAACAAATTGATGAAATCATTGAGAAAATGTAAAGAGAAGTCTATGAGGAACCATTGGAGAAAGATTCATACTTTGACAATGTTGAAGTAGAAGGCACCTCATTTTCCAAAGGTACAAGAGAAGAGGAGAGAGAGCTTCACCTTAACAAGATAAAAGAGTTAACATAGAAATTGGAGGTCAGCAGAGTTCTAGAAAGGAATTTAAAAAAGGAAAACAAGATGCACAAGAAAAACAGTGAAAAATTGATTAAGTAAAATGAAAAGTTGAATGAGAAAGTTGGGAAAATAGAAACAAAGAATACTCTTCTTTCCAAGCAAGCTTATAGGTGGCTTAGTGAAAAAAGCACATGGAAGTACAAGTATGAGAGACAAAAGGTCATGGATACAATTTATAAGGGAGAACAGTACAAAGGAATTGATTTTCTTCTACAAGAAGCACATCAAGGGGCATCAAGATCAGGTACAGTGGCTACATCAGAGCTCAGAAGGTCCAACAGGAGAAAGCAAGCATGAGGACATGATTCCAAATTAACAAGGGGAGATGTTGGCCCTCGTTTTTAATCAAAATTTTCTTATTAAATACACCTAATTTCCATTATATCCAACCATATACCATCCATACATACCTTATTTTGACTAATTTATGCATATTCAGGTATATAAATTATGTTTTTCAATTTTTAGATATTTTTACAAAAATGTAGGTTTTTACCCTGAACAGAAATTATCTACACACGAATTTTATAATAGAAAATAAACAATAGCGAGAGAATAAAACATAAAATAGATAAACACACAGGTTTTCCCCTGGATCCCAAATCGGGACGACCAGCTTGATTTTTCATTATATTCCTTCTAGTGTTACAACACATATATATATATATATATATATATATATATATATATATATATATATATATATATATGCCGAAGCATACATAAAACCCAATCCATTAACCTTGGATTAGAACATAACCGTAGTTCCCTTCACTAGATCTACAAAAAATACCAGGGGCCGAAAACCATTGTACCCCAAAACCATGGGCGCAGACTGCTGGGTATGTGTTATATTCTTTCCACGACTAAGCACGCGTAGGGGGGTAAGAGGGGGGGCAATAGCCCCCCTTGTTGGGGTCCGGGGCAGCGCCCCGGCGAAAATTTTTGGTCCTTAATTTCTGGTGGGTAGTTCGCGCCCATGGTTTTGTGCATGGTTTTGTACATGGTTTTGGGGTACGATGGTTTTCGGCCCTTGGTATTTTTGTAGATCTGGTCAAGGGAACTACGGCTATGTTATAATCCAGGGTTAATGGATTTGGGTTTATGTATGCTTCGGCATGTATATATATGTGTTGTAACACTAAAACGAATATAATGAAAAATCAAGCTGGTCGTCCTGATTTGGGATCCAGGGGAAAATCTCTGTGTTTATCTGTTTTGTGTTTTATGCTCTCTCTATTGTTTAATTTCTATTATAAGATTCGTGTGTAGATAATTTCTGTTCAGGGTTAAAACCTACATTTGGTATCAGAGCGGTTTCAGGTTCAAGGGGACGCCTTTGCTGCTGAGGGATTTTTTCTCGGGCCTGAGGTAGACCCTGTTCAGTGGGAGATTTGCAGGATCAATTCCTGCGGTGAAAGAAAATGGTGAGCGGCAGAAAGATAGAGATCGAGAAATTTAATGGTCAGAGTCTTGAGTTGTGGAAGCTCAAGATGGAGTATTTGCTGGTGGATAAAGATTAGTGGATTACTGTAGATCCAGGTACTAAACCAATGGCAATGTCAGATGAAGACTAGAAGAAGCTGGATCGGAAGGCAAAGAGCACAATACGATTGTGTGTCTCAGATTCAGTATTGTTGAATGTATCTGGGGAAGCTACGGTGAAGAATTTGTGGGAAAAACTTGGGACTTTGTACCAATCTAAGTCTCTGGTGAATAAGTTGTTCCTGCGGAAAAATCTGTATAACCTGAGGATGAAGGATCGAGACTCGGTGATAGAGCATCTGAATGCCTTCAATACTGTGGTAAGTCAGCTATCATCTGTTGATATTAAAATATCAGATGAATATAAGTGCATCAGTTTGTTGTGTTCTCTACCAGATTCGTGGGACAACCTGGTTATTGCAATAGGTAGCAATACAACTACCTTGGATTTTGATGACATTGTCTCAGCCTTGCTATCAGAGAAAATGAGACGGAGAAATATGAAGGGTTAGAATGGAGATGCCTTATCTGTATGAGGAAGTTCCTAGAATAGAAGCAAGAATAAGGTTTCGAGTGGGAGATCTAAATCTAGAGGGAGATCTAAATCTCCTAGAAAGTTTGTAAAGGTGTGCTGGAAATGCGGAAAGGAAGGGCACTACAAAAAGGACTGTAGATCTAAAGCTCCTGAGAAAGGAAGGGGATCAGATGATGCTCCTTCTACAGAGGCAAAAACCACCTCGGATGAAGGTGGGGATGTGTATTTGGCTTCTTCTTCAAATACACATGCAGATCATGATTCATGGTTGATTGACTCAGGTGCATCCTTTCACTTCACTCCCCATAGGGAGTGGTTCTGTCAGTATGAAAATTATGATGGTGATGTCTTCCTAGGGGATGATAGGAAGGCTAGAATCGTCAGAGGTGGAAAGGTAAAGCTGAAGCTGCAAGGTGGAAGGATTAGAACACTTCCTGGTGTTCTACATATTCTTGCATTGGCCAGAAATCTGATTTCTGTAAGCAAGATGGATGATGCAGGTGTAAAAACAGTGTTCGAGAAAGATGCCTGCAAGATGGTTCGGGGAGCATTGGTATTAATGTTGGGAGTTCGGACTCGAACTCTGTACAAGCTACAAGGTAGCACTATTATTGATGGGTGTAATAGTTCTGTGGTTCCTAAAAGTGGAGTGGAAAGCCTAACTGTCTCTGGAGAAAAGGCCATGTTATGGCATCAAAGGATTGGACATATTGGAGAGAAGGGCCTTCGAATACTGCATAGAAATGGTATGGTAGAAGCTATGTCTAATTGCTATCTGGATTTCGATTTCTGTGAACATTGTGTATATGGGAAGCAGAATCGGGTGAGTTTTCCTTCTGGTGCTAAGAGGGCGAACAAGATATTAGAGAGTGTGCATAGTGATGTGTTTTGACCTGTGTCAGTTCCATCATCGGGTAATTTTGTGTTCTATGTTTCATTCATAGTTGACTTCTCAAGGAATGCATGGATATATTTCTTGAGGAATAAATCTGAAGCTTTTGACAGATTTAAAGAATTTAAGGCTCTGGTGAAACCAGACAGAGAAGAAGATAAAGGCACTGAGGACAGATAATGGTGAGGAGTTCTGCAAGAAGGAATTTGAAGAGTTCTGTAAGAAGTGTGTTATAGCATGACAAAAGAATACTCCATACACACCTCAGCAAAATGGAGTTGTAGAAAGAATGAACAGAACACTGATGGAAAGGGCAAGAAGCATGCTCAGTGGTACCACGTTAGGACAAGAATTCTGGGCAGAGGCAGTGGAGACTGCATGCTATCTGGTTAATAGATCACCTTCATCAGTGTTGGAGGATAAGACTCCACATGAGGTATGGACTAGTAAGAAACCCTCTATTTCACATCTAAAGGTATTTGGATGTGATGCATATGTACATGTTCCAAAGGCGAAAAGGACCAAGTTGGATAATAAATCTGAAAAGTGCATCTTTATTGGGTATAAGGATGGTTTAAAAGGTTACAAGATTTGGAACCCGGAAATAAGGAAGGTTGTGTACAGCTGAGGTGTGGTGTTTAGAGAGGTGAAATATGTTGTTAAAAATGAAATCATACCAAAGGAACCTGAGAAGATAGAGTTTGAGCTAAAGGAGTATGAATCCGACTCTATAGCAGAAGAATATTCAGAAGAGGAAGAGCCACAAACTCCAGCTTTGAGAAGATCAGTTCGAGAAAGAAGGCAACTAGAAAGGTATAGTCCATCTGCTTTCTGTTCAGGTTTTTCCTTAACTATAACTGATGATGATCCCAGAACTGTCAAGGAGGCAATAGATTTAGAGGATGGAAAACTTTGGAAGGAGCCCATGGTTGATGAAATGGCATCCTTGCACAAAAATGAGGCATGGGATCTGGTGGAGTTTCCGACTGGAAGGAAGCCCATCGGGAGAAAATGGGTGTTTAAGAAGAAGATGAATGTAGAAGGCAAGGTGGAGAGATACAAAGCTCAGTTGGTAGCAAAATGTTATTCCCAGGTGCCGAGAATTGATTTTGGTGATATTTTTTCTCCTGTTGCCAAGGTTACTTCTATTAGATTACTTTTATCTATTGCCGCTGCATTTGATTTTTAGGTAGAACAGATGGATGTGAAGACAAAATTTCTTCATGTGGATCTAGAAGAGGAGATCTACATGAAGCAACCTGAAGGCTTTCTGGTGAAGGGTAAGAAATAACTGGTATGCAGGTTGAAGAAGTCTCTGTATGGGTTAAAACAGTCACCAAGGATGTGGTATCAGAAATTTGATACCTATATACGGGGACTTGGCTTCACCAGAAGCAAGGAGGATCACTGTGTTTATTTTAAATTAATTGGTGACCATGTTATTTCTTTGGTCTTGTATGTGGATGTTATGTTTTTGATTGGAAATGACAAAGAAATTATCCAAGATTTGAAGACCCAACTGTTCTCCAAATTCGACATGAAGGATCTTGGTGCTACAAACTATATTTTGGGCATGGAAATTAAGAGAGATCGGGCAAAGAGGATGCTTTGGTTAAACCAGAGGAAGTATGTAGAAACTATATTGCAGAGGTTCAATATGCAGGATACTAAACTAGTGAATGTTCCTATTCCTGTAGGTGTAAATTTGTCTACTGAACAGTGTCCCAGGACACAAGAAGAAGAGGAGTATATGTCTCGTGTTCCATATGCAAGTGTACTGGGTAGCTTGATGTATGCAATGGTCTATACTAGACCAGAATTTGCACATTCAGTGGGAGTATTGAGTAGGTTTATGTCAAACCCAGGAAAGGAGCATTGGACAGTAGTGAAGCGGTTTTTCAGATATTTACGTGGCACTAGTGATTATGGCTTGTGCTACCAAGGAAGACCAGGATTGGAAATAATGTTGGAAATTCATGGTTTTGTTGATGCAGACTGGGCTGGTGATCTGGACCAAAGCAGATCTACGAGTGGGTATATGTTTAGCCTATTTGGAGGCGCAGTCAATTGGATGAGTAAAAGACAGTCTGTAGTGGCTCTTTCAACTACAGAGGCAGAATACATAGCAGCCACTCATGCAAGCAAGGAAGCAATTTGGTTCCAGAGATTGTGTTCAAGTATGCGGTTGGTACAGCAAGCTATAAGGATAGACTGTGATAGCCAAAGTGCAATTTTATTGGCTAAGAACCTTGCTTATCATTCAAAGACAAAGCACATTGATGTTCAATATCACTTTGTTAGAGATATGGTTGAGGCTAAATGGGTGTTGCTGGTAAAGGTGGAAACTTTGAAGAATGTTGCAGATGAATTGACGAAGTCTGTGAGCACTCAGAAGTTCTCTTGGTGAGAGAAACAATGGGTGTTGAAGAATTGGGCCAATGACTAAGCTCTCCTGTGGCCCCCTGTGGAAAGAAAACAACAAGTGGGAGAATGTTGGGTATGTGTTATATTCTTTCCAAGACTAAGCACACGCGGGGGTTAAGAGGGGGCGGCCGCCCCCCTTTGTGCTGGGCGCAACGGGGGGGTCACAGGGGGGGCGGTAGTCGTCCCTGTCGAGGTCCAGGGCAGCACCCCGATGAAAATTTTTCGTCCTTAATTTCCGGTGGGTAGTCCACGCCCATGGTTTTGTGTATGGTTTTGCACATGGTTTTGGGGTACGATGGTTTTTGGCCCCTGGTATTTTTGTAGATCTGGTCAAGGGAACTACGGTTATGTTCTAATCTAGGGTTAATGGATTGGGGTTTATGTATGCTTCAGAATGTATATATATGTGTTGTAACACTAAAAGGAATATAATGAAAAATCAAGCTGGTCATCCTGATTTGGGATCCAGGGGAAAATATCTGTGTTTATCTGTTTTATGTTTTATTCTCTCACTATTGTTTATTTTCTGTTATAAGATTTGTGTGTAGATAATTTTTTTTCAGGGTTAAAACCTACATGGACCACCCACCGGAAATTAAGGACCAAAATTTTTTCTGGGGTGCTGCTGCGGACCCTAACAGGGGGGGCTACTGCCCCCCCTATGACCCCCCCGTTTCACCGAGCGCAAAGGGGGGGCTATCGCCCCCCTCTTACCCCCCCGCACATGATTAGTCATGGAAAGAATATAACACATACCCAACATTCTTTGACTTGTTTTTTTATTTCTGCAGGGGGTCACCGGAGAGCTTAGTCATTGGCCCAATTCTTCAACACCCATTGTTCTCTACACCAAGAGAACTTCTAAGTGCTCACAGACTTCGTCAATGCATCTGTAACATTCTTCAAAGTGTCCACCTTTACTAGCAACACCCTTTTAGGCTCAACCATATCTCTAACAAAGTGATATTGAACATCAATGTGATTTGTCTTTTAATGATAAGCAGGGTTCTTCGCCAAGAAAATTGCACTTTGGCTATCACAGTCTATCCTTATAGCTTTCTGTAGCAACCCCATACTTGAACACAATCTCTGCAACCAAACTGCTTCCTTACTTGCATGAGTGGCTGCCATGTATTCTGCCCTTGTAGTTGAAAGAGCCACTATAGATTGTCTTTTACTCATCCAACTGATTGCGTTTCCAAATAGGCTAAACACATACCCACTTGTAGATCTTCTTTGGTCCAGATCTCCAGCCTAATTTGCATCAACAAAACCATGAATGTCCAACATTCTTTCCAATCCTGGTCTTCCCTTATAGTACAAGCCATAATCACTAGTGCCATGTAAATATCTAAATACCCGCTTCACTGCTGTCCAATGCTCCTTCCCTGGGTTTGACATAAACCTGCTCAATAATCCCACTGCATGTGCAATGTATGGTCTAGTAAAGACCATTTCATACATCAGGCTATCCACTGCACTTGCATATGGAACACAGGACATATCCCCCTCTTCTTCTTGTGTCTTGGGACACTGTTCAACAGATAGCTTTACACCTACAGGAATAGGAACATTCACCGGTTTACTATCCTGCATATTGAACCTCTGTAATATATTCTCGACATAATTCCTCTGGTTTAACAAAAGCTTCCTCTTTTTCCAATCTCTCTTAATTTCCATGCCCAAAATATAGTTTGCAGCACCAAGATCCTTCATGTCGAATTTGGAGAACAGTTGGGTCCTCAAATCTTGGATAATTTCTTTGTCATTTCCAATCAACAACATATCATCCACATACAAGACCAAATAAATAACACGGTCAACCAATTAATTTAAAATAAACACAGTGATCCTCCTTGCTTCTGGTGAAGCCAGGTTCCAGTATATAGGTATCAAATTTCTGATACCACATCCTTGGTGACTATTTTAACCCATACAGAGACTTCTTCAACCTGCATACCTGTTCTTTCTTACCCTTCACCATAAAGCCTTCAGGTTACTTCATGTAGATCTCCTCTTTTAGATCCCCATGAAGAAATGCTATCTTCACATCCATCTTTTCTATCTCAAAATCAAATTCAGCAGCAACATATAAAAGTAATATAATAGAAGTAACTTTGGCAACAGGAGAAAAAATATCAAAAAAATCAATTCTTGGCACCTGGGAATAAAATTTTGCTACCAACCAAGCTTTTTATTTCTCCACCTTGCCTTCTACATTCATATTCTTCTTAAACACCCATTTTCTCCTAATGGGCTTCCTTCCAGCTGGTAACTCCACTAGATCCCATGCCTCATTTTTGTGCAAGGATGCCATTTCATCAACCATGGCCTCCTTCCAGAGTTTCCCATCCTCTGAATCTACTACCTCGTTGACAGTTCTGGGATCATCATAAGTTATAGTTAAGGCAAAACCTGAACAGAAAGCAGATGGACTATACCTTTCTGGTTTCCTTCTTTCCCGAACTGATCTTCTCATAGCTGGAGTTTGTGGCTCTTCCTCTTCTGAATCTTCTTCTGCTGTAGAGTCCGATTCATACTCCTTTAGCTCAAACGCTATCTTCTCAGGTTCCTTTGGTATGAATTCATGTTTAACAACATATTTCACCTCTCTAAACACCACATCTCGGCTGTACACAACCTTCCTTGTTTTCGGGTTCCAAATCTTGTAACCTTTTAAACCATCCTTATACCTAATAAAGATGCACCTTTCAGATTTATAATCCAACTTGGTCCTTTTCTGCTTTGGAGCATGTACATATGCATCACATCCAAATACCCTTAGATGTGAAAGAGAGGGTTTCTTACCAGTCCATACCTCATGTGGAGTCTTATCCTCCAACACTAATGAAGGTGATCTGTTAACCAGATAGCATGCAGTCTCCACTGCTTCTGCCTAGAATTCTTGTCCTAACCCAGTACCACTGAGCATGCTTCTTTCCTTTTTCATCAGTGTTCTATTCATTCTTTCTGAAACTCTGTTTTTTTGAGGTGTGTATGGAGTTGTCTTCTACCATGCTATACCACACTTCTTACAGAACTCTTCAATTTCCTTCTTGCAGAACTCTCCACCATTATCTGTCCTTAGCGCCTTTATCTTCTTCTCTGTCTGGTTTTCCACCAGAGCCTTAAATTCTTTAAATCTATCAAAGACTTCAGGTTTCTTCCTCAAGAAATATATCCATGTATTCCTTGAGAAGTTATATATGAATGAAACATAGTACATATAATTTCCCAGTGATGGAACTGACACAGGTCCAAACACATCACTATGCACAAGTTCTAATATCTTGTTCACCCTCTTAGAACTAGAAAAAAAACTCACCCGATTCTGCTTCCCATATACACAATTTTCATAGAAATTGAAATCCAGAGAGAAATTAGACATACCTTCTACCATACCATTTCTATGCAGTATCCGAAGGCCCTTCTCTCCAATATGTCCAAGCCTTTGATGCCATAGCATGGTCTTTTCTCCAGAGATAGCTAGGCTTTTCACTCCACTTTCAGGAACCATAGACTTGTTACACCCATCAATAATAGTGCTACCTTGTAGCTTGTACAGAGTTCCAGTTCAAACTCCCCGCATTAATACCAGTGCTCCCCGAACCATCTTACAGGCATCCTTCTCGAACACTATTTTTACACCTGCATCATCCATCTTGCTTATAGAAATCAAATTTCCGGCCAATGCAGGAATATGCAGAACACCAGGAAGTGCTCTAATCCTTCCACCTTGCAGCTTCAGCTTGACCTTTCCACTTCTGATGATTTTGGCCTTCCTATCATCCCCTAGGAAGACATCACCACCATCATATTTCTCATACTCGGAGAACCACTCCCTATGGGGAGTGAAGTGAAAGAATGCACCTGAGTCAATCAACCACGACTCATGATCTACATGTGTAGTTGAAGAAGAAGCCAAATACACATCCCCACCTTCATCTAAGGTGTTTTTTGCCTCTGCAGAAGGATAATCCTCAGATCCCTTTCCTTTTTCAGGAGCTTTAGATCTGCAGTCCCTTTTTTAGTGACCTTCCTTTCCGTATTTCCAACATACCTTTACAAACTTTCCAAGAGATTTAGATCTCCCTCTAGATTTGGATCTCCCACTCGAAACCTTATTCTTGTTTCTGTTTTGGGACCTTCCTCGTACAGATAAGGCATCTCCATTCTGGCCCTCCATATTTCTCCGTCTCATTTCCTCCGACAACAAGGCTGAGACAATGTCATCAAAATTCAAGGTAGTTGTATTGCTACCTATTGCAATAACCAGACTGTCCCACGAGTTTGGTAGAGAACACAACAAACTGATGCACTTATCTTCATCTAAGATTTTAATATCAACAGATGACAGCTGACTTACCACAGTATTGAAGGCATTCAGATGCTCTGTCACCGAGTCTCCATCCTTCATCCTCAGGTTATACAGCTTTTTCTGCAGGAACAACTTATTCACCAGAGACTTAGATTGGTACAAAGTCCTAAGTTTTTCCCACAAATTCTTCGCCATAGCTTCCCCAGATACATTCAACAATACTGAATCTGACACACACAACCGTATTGTGCTCTTAGCCTTCCGATCCAGTTTCTTCCAGTCTTCATCTGACATTGCCGTTGGTTTAGTACTTGGATCTACCGCGATCCACTGATCTTTATCCACCAGCAGATCCTCCATCTTGAGCTTCCACAACTCAAAACTCTGACCATTAAATTTATCGATCTCTATCTTTCCGCCGCTCGCCATCTTCTTTCACCGCAAGAATCGATCCCGCAGATCTCCCACTGAACAGGGTCTACCTCAGGCCCAAGCAAAAAACCCTCAGCAGCAAAGGCGTCCCCTTGAAGCCGAAACAGCTCTGATACCAAATGTAGGTTTTAACCCTAAACAAAAATTATCTACACATGAATATTATAACAGAAAATAAACAATAGCGAGAGCATAAAACATAAAACAGATAAACACAGAGATTTTCCCCTGGATCCCAAATCGGGACGACCAGCTTGATTTTTCATTATATTCCTTTTAGTGTTACAACACATATATATACATGCCGGAGCATACATAAACCCCAATCGATTAACCCTGGATTAGAACATAACCGTAGTTCCCTTGACCGGATCTACAAAAATACCAGGGGCCGAAAACCATCGAACCCCAAAACCATGTGCAAAACCATGCACAAAAACATGGGCGCGGACCACCCATAGGAAAACCCATAGAAAATTAAGGACCAAAAATTTTTTACGGGGCATTGCGGACCTCGCTTGACGGGGGCCCACGCCCCTATGACCCCATTGTGCCCAGCACAAAGGAGGGAGCTATCGTCCCCCCTTCTTACACCCCCCGGTGCGTTATTGATGCATTGGAAAGAATATAACACATACCCAAAAAAAATTGGATTTTAAGTGCATTTTTGGACAGAACTAAAAATTCCCATAATGGCTTCATTGAAGTCATACTTGCAGAACACCTGGGCATGAAATGAACACATATTTATAAATATTGGAAATCAAGGATGGAAATGTCCTTATTGGTTCAGTCAAACCAAGCTAAAATAGGCCCGGTCAAATCTGGTCAAACATGACTTGTCTTTTAGAAAATCCCTAGGAAATAGGCCAAAATTAGTATTTTGTGGGATTTTCCAGATTTTGTGTGATTGGATGGATGAGTTCGACCAAGATAGATGGGATTAGGATAGATATGACTGTTAGAGAAATTTTAGTCAATTTTGTTTACTATTTTTCTATTTAAGCCAAGAACATTGAAGGCATGAACATGGAGAATTTGTATGATTTCATTTTGATATTTCTGAATATTGTGAGTTAATTGGAGAAACCAGTTCTATATTCTTTATTTTTTTCAATGTGATGAATTATTTATTGAGTTGTAGTAGCTGATAATTTCTTTCAGTGTGCAAGGCAAGGGTGGAGGGCCCCCACACCGAGCTAAGTGCACTTTTTGGTTAATTTAGCTAAAATTTCATAAACTAGTTTTGCTTCAAGTTTACTCAGTTATTTAGATGTATGGAAATTTCTTATGTTTGTTGATGAATCTTATTTTAAATTATAATCTACATATGAAGGGTCAAACAAGAGTTTTAGAACATTCTCCTCCTATCTGATCAAAGAATAGTAACTAGAATTCATCTTCCTTTGTTTTGTTTAAGTTATTTTCTAAATTTTTAGGTTTCATACAATGGTATTAATGATGAATAAAATTATAAAGAAGGACAACATGGACCCACTCAGTTAGGTGCCTCTTCTCTTATTCTTTTATTCATCATAAGCTATTGTTCATCAGTTATTTTGATTTCTGTTCATGAAGTAGTATTGTAGAGAAGGTCAACCTGGTTCTCCTAAGTTAGGATCCTCTTCTCCTACTTATTACATATTGAATTAGAAATTACTTAGTTAAATTTTATATTTGTAATATGAATTTCCTTCAATTTCTATAATTTATCTTCTAAAATTGACTGTAGCTAAAATACATATATTTTGGACACGCTTCCAAGTTTTACAAACCCGGATTGATAATTAAATACTTGTATTAGTTTACCTAGCAAACTGACCCAACAACCCCCGAGGTAATGGTCAAGTTGAATCAGTTAATAAAATACTTAAAACTATGATTCAACAAATGGTGAACAAACACAAAACCAACTGACACCTTATACTCTTTCCTGCTTTGTGGGCCTATGGAACTTCTATTAAAAATGCCAGCAGGTTTACTCCTTTCCACCTTGTTTTCTGCAATATGGCAGTGTTACCTATCGAGTGTGAAATCGCCTCCCTTCACCTCGTTGCAAAAATTCTCCGTGAAACCCAACCTTTTAAAAAGAGACTTATAATGCTTGAGCATGCTTCTGAAGACTATCGTATTTCATTGCAAACCATCGAAACATCCAAGAAGCGCACCAAAGATCAATATGATTGAAAATTCCACCCTCGCACCTTTCACGAAGGTGACCTTTTTCTAGTGTATGACCAAGCTCATGATGTCCTTGGTCATGGGAATTTTGACTCATTATGGCTAGGACCTTACATCGTTAGTAAGGATTTGGGCAAGGGGGCATACCTTCTAGAGGATTTCAAAGGAAAACTCCTTCCTAACCCTCTCAATTCACTTTACCACAATAAATGTTACCTATAACATCTCCCATCGACATGCGTGTATTTATTTCTATCATGAATTTAGGTAGCTTTCATTTTTCATCATCATCTCATTTTTTGTCTTGTGGTTCCTTTCAGATGGATCCATCATCCACACCATATATCAGCTATGCCGACGGTGCAAGTTGCTTCTCCTGTAATCTAGCCTCGGCAGCTTGGGCCATTTTATCCCCTTGCATTCGTTAGTCCTCTGCAACGACGTATGCATCAGATCTGCCACCAATAACCAGGCCAAACGACAAATATGATGCAGTGATAGGTTTTTTAGTCAATTCCCTTTCTCATCGCATCCTTTAGCTTCATGTTTTTTTAGATTCCTTGTATTTGTCATGCAATTGAATGGCATGTATCGTGTGAATAACCATGTCCTTTCTAGAAAATATTTACGAGTGAAGCTCTTAATGCATGAATTTGAATCCATTACATTCATTCATGTACCTAGAGCCTATAATCACTATGTGGAAAACATTGCAAACAATATTCGAAATTGACACTTATCACATGCATTTAACACAAGACAATAATCATAAACAAATGGAAAACCATATACTCATCATATATATCAAGATTCATATCCACAATATGTGTCGACAAAATCATAAATGTTTTCGAGTCGCCACTTCGAGGGGTCAACCTCCAATACATTACATGAATCAACAATTCTTGGATGATACAAATGACAAAAGCTCCTTTCTATATATAGGAGTCCATGGGGCCACAATGTAATCCTAGCCGACCTAACAATAATAATTTAAGGGCACAATAATAACAATATGGGGGTTACAGGGGTACAACAATAACAATAATGGGGTTACACTAACAACCATAAGGAACTATACTAATAATATAAGGACCTAACATGTTCCTCTCCTTCAAAAAGGTGTTGTCCTCAGTGCTTGAGTCACTTCGGGTGCTTTTGTATAAAATTCTCATCTTTCCATGTAGAATCTTTCATGCGTAAGTTCTTCCATTTGATGAGATACTCTGAAATTGATCGATTTCGTAGTTCTCGAGTTCTTGTTTCCGTGATTGCTTCAGGTTCCAATATGGTTTTTCCTTCCTCATCAAGTTCTGGCAATATTGTTTGAATTGGAATTTTTTCCCCTATAACCTTTTTTAAGCATGAAACATGGAAAACTGGATGCACTCGGAAGAAAGCGAGGAAGCTCAAGTTGTATGCCATAGTACCAATATTTTGCAAAACCTTGTAAGGACCATAGTATTTTGGTGATAATTTATTATCCTTCTTAGCTTGCTTGAGGGACATTTGTTTGTGTGGTTGTGTTGAGGCCTCAAAAATTTGTGGCAACAACAAAGGGGATAACCACCCGGTCTGGATCTTAAAGCAGTTCCTTTTCCATTTGGGATAGTGGCTACGACTGGGTTTAGTGGGACCAGTTTCCTAGATTTGGGTTTTCTATGATTTTTGGATTTCTTTCAAAAATATTTGCATAAGGAATTACTAAAAACTAAAAAAAAATTATTCTAGAATGAAAATTTTTGAATTAAATCTAATTTAATCTAACCCCGGATAATACCAATTTTATGTGATCTAAAATGATATCTATTTAATCTGTGATGATTTAGATCATCACAGATTTAATAGGATTAATACTCTTGCAAGATGATTCTCTTGATAAATAGTTCATCAAAATAAGATGTAAAATATATGGCATATATATGATGATCATATATAAAATAAATAAATTTCTATCTTTATATCGTACAATAGTGTAACATAATCAACTTCATATATAATTCATGAAATTTGGATTCATCATTAATATTAAAAATAGAATTAGCATACATGATAATAGTACCAAATGTGTATTGTCCTATTTGTCTGATCAGTGATAATAGGCCACATTCAACTTTTCTACCAATAAGTCTTTCAAAGAATACATAAGTGCATCAACAATGATAAAAAAAATGATATATAACTGAAAATTCCATGTTCCATTATTTCATCGAGGCATACACAAACTTACTTACAAGAAAGCATTCTTTGTAAATGTTCTCAATAAAATTCTGAACCCTTTTCTAAATGCATGAGAAGGGTTTAAATACTATACTAACTACTTACAAAAAAATAGATTATACAAAATATCTTATGAGGTGGTTTCAAACAACCTTCCTCATATTCATTATCTACTTGCTAAAAATTAAATTTATATAAAAACAAAGTAACTAATACTCATGCCCGATGATAAGTTACTGCTAGTTGTGATTTTCTACTCACAAATTTCGGACATCGATTGAACCTGTGGAGGTTGCCAAACTGTGTCTTCATTTGTGCAGCAAATATAGCGTCCAGTAAAAGAAGCTATATTCTTTGTTTAGAATTAAAAAAAATTTGCAGTGTCATGATTTAACTATGTGGTTTGACCAATAGCTGCCAGTATTCTTCCCAATCAGTTTTCTTTAGCTGTGTAAGTGCTTCTTCCCGGAGTTGACCTGCATCTTTCCAACTTTGTTCTAAATCTCTGATATCAGGAAGGGATTTTAGATTTCCTTCTTTAATGAGCCCAAAATTATATAATATATGGTTAATCATTTTGACCATACTATTTGATATACCTGTTGCTCTGGCTATGGCCAATTCTACTTGTTTCACTCATACATCCCAATCTATAAAAAGAATATTTTTGAAAGTCTCCTTGATCTTTGGGAGATCTAACTTTCTCCCTTCTTCTGAATCTTGCCATTCAATATAATCAGAGATTTTGGTATTGAGTTCATTGAACTCAATTCTTTGATCAATGAGTGTGTTTGTCAACTATTCACTGATTTCCAGGTGTGGAATTATGTTTGATTTTTGTACAACAAATAGGTTTTATTGTTTTGAGAGTAAGGCACTTAATGCCAATGCTTCTTTTATGAATTCCTCTGCAGTGGGAATTCCTTCATATTTGGTAAATTCTTCTCTCAATTGTTCAATTAGTGAATTTTTGGCAATATAAGTCATTTTCATGACTTATCTTAAGCATTTCCATCTCTTGTTGTACCCTGAGGAGTTGTTCCAATTTTTGATTTAAACTGTTTCTGTCTTCATTTAGCTACTACTGTAGTTCCATGATTTTCACATCCTTTTTTTAGACCAAAATATATACTTCTGCTGCCTTATCCATTGCTGCAGTGGCATATGCACCAACAAATTGAGATAGCCGAGTTAAATTTTCAATCAGATTTGATGGAGTATCTTTCCACACTACTTCCATAACTTCATTTCCTGAGGGTGTTTCAATCCTTCTTCTTTTCCTCTATTTCTTTACTATAGCTTTATGAAGAGGGCTATAGAACACATCTAGTGGGGGAATATCAGTCACCTTGAGGATAATCTCATCAGTAGGATTTGTAGGAATGATTTCTGTGTCTTGGGAGATTATCTCAGGAGTTTCAATGATTTATTTTGTTGAAACTACTTGTCCATGTGGACTCTTAAATTATGTATTTTTCCATGATGATGATGCCTCTGGAGTATTTTCTAATGCATTTCTAAATGTAGTACATATTTTATGTAATTCACTTTGATTTTGTGAATCTGATTGTTCTGTTCTGATTTCTTGGCTTGCTTCAATCGTATAACTAGTAATCAAAACATCCCATGGGATCCGTCTAAGTCTTTGTTCTCTGAATTCATTAAATTTCTTTACTTCTTCTGGATTCAGGTTCAATTTGACAAAATTTAGGATTTCTTCAAAATTCCCAGTAGATTTCAAAATATCTTCAAATCTGTCATTAGTGTGTACAATAGGTTTGAGTTTGACTGGCAGAGTAAATGTGTTAGCAATCTTTTCTAGGTCAAACTTCCTGGAGGGTAAAACGGGGAGCTTCAAAAGCTCAATCTTTTGACATTCTTTCAATGTGTGATTAAAATTGCTGAGTGTGAATGAACCACATGAAATTGGAAAAATTGGCCATAAAGACTTCTTACTATCTTTCAAAGATTTAGTGAGTCCATTACCAACAGTTTTGTAAGCGACTTCTCTTGCCATCAAATTATCTGAAACATATAAAGGAAGAATATGTGGGGGAGAGGAGCTTCCAAAAATTCTGATATATGAAAATGATTCTTCAACAAAACATCTGCTTATCATTTGAAGGTCTGCAAGGGCTTCCTTAGTGAACCTAGGGCTCACTGTTTCAAACATAAATTGGTGTAATGGTAATACAACTCCAGAACACGACCTATGAAAATGTGGTGCATAATTATGCTCCCATATCTCTTTATGACTCAAATGTATCAGGGTAGGATCTTTAGGAGTCCATTTCCATCCCATAACTGGAAAGCTGGTAGAAAAACAGATGGCATCAAAAATATACGCACTCATAAAAAATTGGGGAACAGATTTTGAGGAAGAAGTTCTCGTTTGGCGATATTCATTAATTTCTTTAACTGTATTCTTGAAGAGAATAGTCACCCAATTCATTATGAGGGAATTAACACAGGAGTCAATTAGGGGAGGCCAATTTATGGAGAACTTGGTATTATCAGGTAGACCATATAATCTGCATAGCATTAATGTTGCAAAATTATAAGGATTTTCTAATGACGTGATAGGATACATACCAGTTTTCTCATATTTGAACTTGTTGTCTAGTTTCCTCCAACCTTGAATTGCCTTGAACGGGTCTTCATTTTTCTTAGCAAACTTTGCAACAAACTGATTGTTGTAGGTGTCTTGCAAGTCGGGCAGCTTATACATGATTTTCAGATCTTTAGGTCTTAAAGAACCTAGAATCTCATCCTTGTAGGTTCTTAACTGTCTATCTTTGATCATTGAGTTTTCAATAACCCACCTAATCATGTCAGTATATGGAAGAAGAGTATCTCTTGCTGCTATTCTATGGAGGAAAGAGCATGCAATATCTTTGAACTGTAAATTTGAGGGTGTTGCATCATCGACAGTCGTCGTGACTTCCACTATTTCTTGCTCTTCATCTTCGAGTATAGTGTAAATAACTTTCCACTTAGTAGCTCCTCCATCAGCAGTGCAGACAATATCAAAGACTATAGGCGCCATTCCTGTTTGTTCGAGTTCTGCAACAATCTGTTTGTCATGTTTCTGAATCACTTTATGGATGGACTTATCTTGAAAGGAAATCCCTATTAAAGATAGAGTAAATGATCAAATGATGGAAGATCTATTGAAATGATCTATATTGAAAGAAAAATTCTGGGAACCAACTATATTATTAATTAATCATAACGAATCAATAAATGTTTACATTGGGAGGATAAAACACCATTAATATTTCCTGACATGATTTATCTTTGTGTAAAATCTTTATTCAAACCTGTCAGATCCATTACATCACGCCCTTTAAACCTATCTTAATGAAGTGTTTTTACCTTTTTGTATGCGATATGTGATTTTGCGATATCGCAGAAGTCGTAGTATCGCAAAATCGTAGAAACGGAACTTTGATAAGAATTGCTTAAAGTTATACAATGAAAATCTGCGATATGTGATTTGTAATGTCGCTTATGAAACCTTAAATCAGAGATCACAAAATCGTGATTTCGCCGTTTTATTATTTTAACTTTTTGATAAGAAAATATTTATGCGAAAATGAGATTTGTGATAATGATGTTTTATTAAATTGCTTTTTATTTTGTTTTTTGTGTTTTTTATTTAATAAAAGCGGTGATGTTTTTTGGAGTTTTGTTTTTTATTAAAAACAAAAATATATTTTTAAGAAAGGTCCCTATATCTTATTTATCAAAGGTCTATATTATTTTGAAAATAAAAATGGGGGGAAGGGGGGGGGGGGGGGGTGGGGGGTTGTTGCATAGCACAACAATTGGCGATTGACTTGGGAGAAACAGATATCTCTGATTAATTTATTTTGATATTTCTAGACTTTCAAGACAATAAAAAGACATATAAGAATAAAATAATATGATTCATGAATTAAACAATTTTTTTTTTCTTCAGAATATAATCTATTTACCTATCTCATTTCTCCTTAATTAACCCATTTAGTGATAATATATAGTTATATGTATCAATCAGTACTTAGATTTAAAAAGATAAAGTAGGCATTCTCTAAAATTGGTTTCATAGGTTTTTGCTCATTTATCACAGATAAAGCCACTGTTGCCAGGAGGCATTTATAGCCTCGACAGGGTTATATTTTAACCAATAATGATTCATGGTCCCATCCGAATTTGATTTCTTAATTTATGAAATATCATTAAATTTCTTTTTCTTGATACATTTTCAAAATCATTGTCTAGGTTTGGTGGCATGATAATGACAATGCCATTCACTGATAGTAATTTAGATTGAACAAGCTGACTTGTGATGAGACCCCTTGTCTATTGATTTTTATAATCATATAGCTATTACCCTATTATAGTATGCAGTATTGGTAATATCAGTCTATATTATTTCTCTATGACCATGTTAAACAAGCTCGTGATGAGACTTATTTTTCTTTTGAACTTGTTCATTGTATTTATTTCTTTTCCTTTTTGAATTATACTTTAAAGAAGAAATTTTATTAGATGAGATGAATCATTAGCTCGTTTAAGAGTTATGGATGATAATTATAGAGTTGGTAGATACCTTTTGTAGAGAATCCTTGCTAAGTTAAAAATTTCCTTTTCTGACTGATACATAACAACTATATTTTATGATATCATGAGTCTTTTTAGAAAGTAAATGTCTTCAGTAAATTTCAAATTATTTTAAAAAAATAAAGTTTATTCAATTCTCATAGTTATAGTTATCTTTTTACTTTACTTATTTATAGAAGCGAAAGATCAAAATAATTTATCAGAAATTTTTGAAAATTTGAATCAACCAAAAATGATGCTATTTTGAACTTTTATTTTCCTAAAGCAAAAATAAAATTTAAAAACTTGATTTCCTAAGAGAAATATTTTTTGAGAATTTGACCATTTATAGGCAAGGAAGCTTTCTTACCTCATAAGTCTTGCGAAAAAAAGGTGGATAAGCCTATTTTCTCAATGATTTGAAATGGACCAAGCCATAATCTTTGGAATTTGATATGCTTACCTTTTTCCTTATGTGCCTTATCCCATTTCAAAACAAGATCTCCTATTTCAAAATTTTTTGAACTAGTGGATGATGTGTCAAATGAGGTTTTCACTATTTGTTGATGATAAGTATGTATATCTTTAGCCCTTTTTCTCTGTTCTTCCATTTTAAAAATTTGATCTTGTCTAAGTTGAAGGGAAGACGAAGGATTTTCATCAATAAACTTCACTAAAGCGAATGATGGTATTGTTACGTTTGTCGGTAGAAATTCTTCTTTCCCATAAACTAACATGAATGGAGAAGTACCTATTGAGGCTTTATGGGTGATTCTATCTGCCCAAAGAGCAAATAATAGTGCTTTGTGCCAATTTTTATGATTTTGTTCTATAGTTCGTTTGATGATTCTGATGAGGATTTTATTTGTAGATTCAACTAATCCATTACCTTGTGGATAATAATTAGTTGAGTATTTTAATTTAAAACCTCTTTTCAAAGAAAATTCTATCATGGCATTTCCGGAAAAGTAAGATGCATTATCAAATATCAAAGTTGACGGGAGACCAAACTTGGTGATTATGAACTGGTCAATAAAATCTATAATACTTTGCGTATTAAACACCTTTAATGGGATAGCTTCTACCCATTTTGTGAAATAATCTGTTGTAGTTAGAATATACTTATGGTGTTTAGAAGAGTTTGGAGTTATTTCACCTATAATATCTAACCCCCATTGTTCAAATGGTTATTGGATATTTATTGGTTGTAGTGGAAATGCTACTTTTCTTTCTCTTCCTACTGCAGTTTGACACACTTTACATTTTCTTGTGTATTCATGTGCATATTTAAATAGAGTTGGCCAATATTAACCAACATGCAATATTTTATGAGCTATGGTGTTTCCTACGAAATGACCTCCATCTGGTCCATCATGTAATTCCTGCATTACTTTTTCAGCTTCAGTTTTTTCTAAACATCTTAATAATACAGAATCATAATTCTTCCTAAATAACACATAATCTATAAGTTGATATTGATTTTATTTAAGCCTCAGAGAATGCTTTGCTGTATACTTGAGATATAATGGAGCATATCCATTTTTTAAGAAAAATTTCAGATCAACATATTGTGACTGAGAATCGTTTAGGCTTACCTAGGATAGTTGCATTTCATTTGATTGATATTCTTCTGTTGGTAAATGAGAGGCTCCAATTAACATCCTGAAAAGACCTTGTCCTTTAACAATTTTAGCAGGATGTATCTCTACATCATATTCTTGAAGTGCAGTAACCCAATTTTCTCTCTTCTCTCCTACTTCTCGTTGGATTAATAATCTCCTTACTGCTGAGTAAGGTACTATTATTTTAGTATGTGTTTTTAGGAGAAATTTCTAAAATGTTTCAAAGCTTTAAATACAGCATAAGCTTGTTTTTCCATAGCTGAATAATTCAACTCAGCACCTTGTAGGTTAGAACTAAAAAACACAATTGGTGCTTCAATGTTTTGATCATTTAGCTGTGTCAAAATTGTTGCGTATGATGTATCAGAAGAAAATGTATATAATACAAATGATTTAAGAAAATCAGGATTTGTTAAAGAGGGAGCTTCAATGATGGCTTTCTTAATCAACTCAAAAGAATTTCTCTCTTCCTTTCCCCATTTAAAAATTGAATTTTTCTTGATCATTGATTGCAAGGGTAAGATGATTTGAGAAAAATCGGGAACAAACCTTTTTACAAAATTAATTTGTCCTAAAAACGATTGCATCGTTTTTTATTATGTGGTAAAGGGATGTTTTCAATTTCCTGAATCCTATCAGGGTCAATATGGATTCCTTTTTTAGAAACAATGAACCCTAATAATTTACCTTCTGATAAGGCGAAATAACATTTTTTGGATTCAAGGAAATACCAAATTTTCTACATCTTTCAAAAATGTGTTTTAGGTTATTAACATGATTGCTTCTATGCTTAGAGTAAACAATAATGTCATCTAAGTATATAACAATTGAGTTATTGATTAGTCCTCTGAAAGCTATATCCATAGCACGTTGAAATGTAGCACCAGCATTAATCAGCCCAAAAGGATTTTTTTGGTATGCGTATGTTCTCCACTTTGTTCTAAATGTTGTATTTAATATATCATCCGGATGTACCATAATATGATTATATCCTGAAAATATGTCGAGAAAAGACATCAATTCAGATCATGCAACTGACTGTAATATCTGTTCCATGGTAAGCAAGGGAAAATTATCTTTTTGGCAAGATTTATTCAAATTTCTAAAGTCTATGCAAGTCCTAATGTCCCCATTCTTTTTTCTAACTAGAACCACATTTGACACCCATTTCGAATGTCTAACAGGAAAAATTTCTTTGGCTTTGAGCATTTTATTTAATTCATATTTAATTTGACTTTTTAAATTTGGGTGGATTTTTCTAATTTTTTGTTGAACAGACTTATCATTTGAGGTCATAGGTATGGTGTGTTAAATTAATGAAGTATCATATGTTTTACGATCTGAATAATTCCATGCAAAGATATCTTTGTATGTTTTTAACAACTTAATAAATGGCATCCTTTCTTCAGGTTTTAAACCAAGACCTAAGTTGATGTTTTGAGTTTTTTCTGGTGTACCAAGATTGATCAATTCAAATTTTAGAGTAGAAATCTGTGTATTTGAATTGGTATTCTGATTAAACCGATCTTTTAAATCATAGAGATCTTCCATTTTGAATATAGATTTAGGAATTGGATTTGTATTTTGTTTATCCTTAATTTGTAAATCATGTTCATGTTCATCTACGATTTGACCTTCATAAGCTCTGTTTGATGTAAGAAAGTCTACTATATCTGCATCATTGTTAAATACTCTCCAATTTGTTACATTGTCAAGAATGGAAGGCCTAAAAATTAACTCAATTGAAAATCTGTCTGGGCTAAATTATTCGGATGGTATAAGTCTAGATGCTACATTAGCAAGTAAATCAACACTTTCAATTTGTAATCTAGGAGCTGTGGAGATATTAAATGCAGTAAAATGAGAAGTAATATTCTGAGCTAAAGTTTGATAATGTTTCAGATGCCCATAAATACAATGAATTTTATTTTTAACTTGTCTAAAAATTATTTTAGAATCTTCATATACTTGCAAATATTTAACATTCAATCCAATAGCTTTATACAGGCCTTGTATCAATGCTTCATATTCAACAGTATTATTTGTTCCTTGAAATTCAAGTCTGCAAGATAGCATTGTTTTCTCTCCTTGTGGATTGATTAAAATGGAACCTGCTCCTACACCATCTTCTGATTTTGAACCATCAAAGTATAGAGTCCAAACTAAAGACTATTTTGGATTTTTATTGCTAAAATTAATGCATCTAGGAGTATTTGTTTGAGAAAAATTTTCGATTTGAGAAATAGAAGTGTTTGTTACAAAATGTGAAATCTAGGTATTGAATGATCCGAGAAATGATTTAGCTGAATAATTTCCAATAATATTATTGGTGAAAGCTAAGGTTCATTTGATTCTTCTAGTTCGTTGACTGTATGTTTCATAAATTTTTCGCGTTCAACTCAGATTTGAATTGGTTTACCATTGTATGGTAACCAACTGTGCGACCAATCAGTAACAAAATATCCATGTATCTTGTCAGACCAATCCCTGCTTAGAATAAGACCCTAAAATTCAGGGATGTCTGTGACTAAAATGTCAATTACTTGCAGCAGCTTTGGATTGGATGATAATCTAATGGATACTCACAACATTTCTCTAATAACTTCAACTCTTGTTCTATCCAATTCAAATATATGTACAACAGATTTTTGAGGAGTAATGTTCAATTTTGTACACGCTATCCTTGGCATGATATTTGAAGAAGTTCTTGAATCAATAAGACAATTATGAACATTTTTGTTGAAAATCTCATAACTCAAAAGTAAAGGAGGAGTGTGAGAAATATATCTATCACCAATTAAGACTAGATAATTGGGATTTACTTTATTTGGAGATGATGGAGGTTTTCCCATATCTTTAGAAGCTTGGGCTATAACTAGTGGTTGTATAGGATCTACAGGGATTGCCTTAAGTTCTCTAAGTAAATTTTTCTGTTGTTGTTTGAGTTTGGTCATTTCATGTAATGAAATATTTTCTTTGGTATTTTTCATATCTTCAACTATATTGTATTCCGCTGTATCTGAAACTATCAAGGTTTTAGAAGTAGTAATAGGATCATATGAGATAGGATCTGTTTGGATAGTTTTAGATTTTTTTACTGTTGTTTTCGCCTTTGTGGGGGGAGATTTCCGTTTCTGACTTGATATAGTTGAATCAGGAGAATATTTTCTTCTAGTAGACACAGGCATAGCTTCTCTTTCTTGTTCTGAGGGAAGAATGAAATCCCATAACCCATTCAGTTCAACTTCTTCCTCAGACTCCAGTTCTTGTTCAAATGGTGAGGGATCTTCAGTATCTTGATTGGATTCAGCATTTGAAATCACATTTGGAGGCTGAGATGTTGAAGAAGGGTTTTTCTTAAATGGGCGAAATGATTTCTTAGGAGCCGACATTTCATCAACCTATTTCTTTATTTCAATCATGTCATTTGACATAGTCTTTAATACTTTTTGAATACCTTCAAGATCAAATGGATCTTTCAAGACTTTCTTTTTAGCATCTTGATTAAATGTGACTTTATTTGATTTCATTTCTTCTATTTCTGATCGTTTTTCTAATGCCAATATTCTTTTCTCTATAGCAATGGATCTTTCATGTTATCTAAAAGGGTAGCCTTACCGGCTCTATCTACAAAAATAGCCATATTAGAAGGTAAGGAAGAAATATACCATTCTATTTGTACATCAACAATAGGCTTGGAAGTAGTGGGTATCTTGTTTAATAATCTGTTAAATCTGGAGTTGAAATCTTTAATCCTTTCACCTGAATTTGTCTTTATATTGGAAAGGGCATTGATTAAAGATGCAACAATTCTATCATCTCCGAATTTTGCAAGAAAAACTTGTTCAAAAGTTGCCCAGTCGGCAATTGATCCTGCTGGAAGTGAAAAGTACCAGGATCCTGCAGATCCTTGTAAAGTATAAGGAAACAATTTGACTACGATATCTTCATGAGAAAATATATTTAGATTCATGGCTACATAAAATTATTGATATGTTCTTTCGTAGGAAGACCATCATCTAGATTATATTTAGGTAACCATTTTTCTGGATGATCTGGAAGAGGATTTGGATTTGCTATTAATACAGCACCAGGATTTGTCCAAGGTTGATTAGCCATACTGGGATTTGAAGTTTGTGAAGATACATAAATAGATCCAGAAGTAGGGGGAATAGATGAAGAACTTACAGCTCGAACAACACTACTTGTGATAGGACTGATTGTTTGAGTAGAGGAAATGGAAGAATAACAAGATGTAAATTGAGTAAGAGGATGTGAAGATGTAACTAAAGGGAAATTTGATGTGACTTCACTCGTATCTAACCTAGATCTATATATAGAAACTTTTTTGCGATGAGGTTCAATTGGAAACTCAAAAGGAGGAATTCCAAGTCTTTCACTTTTGGATCTAGTCAATATACCATTTTCTCTAAATAGAGAAGTAACACTTTCTTCAGAGGTTTCTGGGTTAACAGGATTTTCTGTAGAAATTGATATTCCTTCTAATTTCTAAATTAAATACTAAACTTCGGGAGACTCAGGAGTGAATTATGAAGTAGATGACTGTCGAAATATTTCAGGAGATGAGGGAAAAGTTTCTACAATTTCATATTTCTGAGCTGGTGATTTAGAATTTGATCGGGAAGTTGTAGGATGCTTTTGGGGAGATCGACTCTTATGAGGGCTTCTAGTTTGAGGTTTATATTTATATGCCATTCATAGTCAAGCCCTCCTTCTAGTGCAAAAAATGTTGAGGCCTCAGAAATCTGTGGCAACAACAAAGGGGATAACCACCTGGTCCAGACCTTAAAGAAATTCCTTTTCCATTTGGGATAGTGGCTCCGACTGGGCTTAATGGGACCAATTTCCCAGATTTGGGTTTTTGTATGTTTTGTTGGATTTCTCTCAAAATATTTGCATAAAGAATTACTAAAAACTAAAAAAAATTTATTATAGAATGAAAAACTTCGAATTAACTCTAATCTAATCTAACCCGAGATAATACCAATTTATGCGATCTAAAATGATATCTATTCAATCTGTGATGATTTAGATCATCACAGATTTAATAGGATTAATACTTTTGTAAGATGATTATCTTGAGAAACAGTTAATCAAAAGAGGATGTAAAATATATCGCATATATCTGATGATCATATATAAAACAAACCAATTTCTATCTTTATATCGTACAATAGTGCAACTGATATTTCAAACAGAAATAATCAATTTCATATATAATTCATGAAAGCTAGATTCATCACTAATATTCAAAACAGAATTAGCATACATGATAATAGTACTAGATGTGTACTCTCCTATTCTTCTGATCAGTGATAATAGGCCACATTAAACTCTTCTACCAATAAGTCTTTCAAAGAATATAGAAGTGCATCAACAATGATCAAAAAAATGATAGATAACTGAAAAGGCCGTGTTCCATTATTTTATCAAGGCATCTACAAACTTACTTACAAGGAAGAATTCTTTGTAAATGTTCTCAATAAAATTCTGGACCCTTCTCTAAATGCATGAGAAGGGTTTAAATACTATACTAACTACTTAA
The DNA here is from genome assembly GCA_034641835.2 of Pinus albicaulis. Taxonomy (NCBI): domain Eukaryota; kingdom Viridiplantae; phylum Streptophyta; class Pinopsida; order Pinales; family Pinaceae; genus Pinus; species Pinus albicaulis. The sequence goes on along the minus strand of CM076577.1, from coordinate 1,406,383,243 downwards.
AAGAAAAATAGATTATACAAAATATCTTATGAGGTGGTTTCAAACAACCTTCCTCATCCTTAGTATCTAAGTGCTAAAAATTGAAATTATATAAAAACAAACAAACAAACTAATAATCATGCCCAATGATAAGTGACTGCTAGCTGTGCTTTTCTCCTCGCAAATGTCTGACATTGCTTGAACTTGTGGAGGTTTTCCGAGATGTATCTTCACTTGTGCAGCAAATATAACGTCCAGTAAAAGTGGTTGTATTATCTATATACAATTTAGAGAACAATTCAGGGTCATGATTTGATTGTGAGGTTTGAACAATAATTTCCAGTATGCTTCCCAATCAATTTTCTTTAGCTGTGTAAGTGCTTCTTCCCGGATTTGACCGGCGTCTTTCCAACTTTGTTCTAAATCTCTGATATTAGGAACAAATTTGTGATTTCCATTTTTAATCAGCCCAACAATATGTAATATGTGATTAGTCATTTGACCGTATTCTTTGATATACCTACTGCTTTGGCTATGGCCAATTCTGCTTATTTCACTTGTGCATCCCAGTCGGTAAGAAGATTATCTTTGAAAGTCTCCTTGATCTTTGGGAGATCTAGCTTTCTCCTTTCTTCTAAATCTTACCATTCAATATAATCAGAGATTTTAGTATTGAGTTCATTGAACTCAATTCCTTGATCAATGATTGTGTTTGTCAACTGTTCACTAATTTCCAGGTGTGGAATTATGTATGGCATTTGTACAACAAACATGTTTTTTTGTTTTGAGAGTAAGGCACTTAATGATGATGCTTCTTTTATGAATTCCTCTGCAGCCGAAATTCCTTCATATTTGGTAAGATATTCTCTTAATTTCTTTTGCTAGATAAGTCATTTTTATGAATTATCTTAAGAATTTCCATCTCTTGCTGTACTCTGAGGAGTACCTGTTCCACTTTCTGATGTAGATTGTTTCTTTCTTCATCTAGTTGTTGTTGTAGTTCCATGATTTTTGTCACCCTTTTCTTGGACTAAAATAGATACTTCTGTTACCTTATCCATTGTTGCAGTGGTGTATGCACCAGCGAATTGAGATAGCCAAGTTAAATTTTCAATTGGATTTGATGGAGTATATTTCCATACTACTTCCATAACCTCATTTCCCGGAGGTGTGTCAATTCTTCTTCTTTTCCTCTGTTTTCTTACTACAGCTTTATGAAGAGGGTCGTAGAATACATCTAGTGGGGGAATATTGGTCACTTTGAGGATAATCTCATCAGTAGGATTTGCAGGAATGATTTCTGTGTCTTGGGAGATTATCTCAGGAGTTTCAATGATTTATTTTCTTGAAACTATTTGTCCCTGTGGAGTCTGAAATTTTGTATTTTTCTTTGAAGATGATGCCTCTGGAGTATTGGTTAATGTATTGATGAATGAAGTAAAATTTTTATCTAATTCACTTTGATTTTATGAATCTGATTATTCTTCTCTGATTTCTTGGCTTGTTTTAGTCATATAACTAGTAATGAAAACATATTGAGGGATCTGTCTGAGTCTTTGTTCTCTAAATTCATTGAATTTCTATACTTCTTCTGGATTTAGGTTCAATTTGAAAAAAAATAGGATTTCTTCAAAAGTCCCAATAGATTGCAAAATATCTTCAAATTTGTCATCAGTATGTACAATAGGTTTGAGTTTGACTGACAGAGTAAATTTGTTAGCAATCTCTTCTGGGTTGAATTGCTTGGAGGGTAAAATGGGGAGTTTCAAAAGCTCAATATTTTGAAATTCTTTCAATGCGTGATTAAAATTGATGAGTGTGAATGAACCAAATGAAATTGGGAAACTTGGCCATAAAGACTTCTTACTGTCTTTCAAAGATTTAGTGAGTCAATTAACAACAGTTTGGTAAGCGACTTCTCTTGCCATCAACTTATCTGAAACATATAATGGAAGAATATGCGGGGAAGCGGAGCTTCTAAAAATTTTGATATATGAAAATGATTCTTCAACAAAGCATTTTCCTATCATTTTAAGGTCTGAGAGGGCTTCCTTAGTGAACCTAGGGAACACTGTGTTAAACATAAATTGATGTAACGGTAATACAACTCCATAAGACAACCTATGGAAATGTGGTGCATAATTATGCTCCCATATCTCTTTATGACTCAAATTTATCGGGGTAGTATCTTTAGGAGTCAATTTCCATCCCATAACTGGATAATTGGTAGAAAAACAGATGGCATAAAAAATATACGCACTCACAAAAAATTGGGGAATAGATTTGGAGGAGGAAGTTCTTGTTTGGCGATATTCATTACTTTCCTTAAATAGATTCTTTGAAAGGATAGTTGCCCAATTCATTATGAGGGAATTAACAAAGGAGTCAATTAGGGGAAGCCAATTTATGGAGAACTTGGTATTATCAGGCAGACCATATAATATTCATAGCATTGCTGCTGCAAAATTATAAGGATTTGCAAGTGACGTGATAGGATACATACCAGTTTTCTCATATTTGAACTTGTTGTCTAGTTTCCTCCAACCTTGAATTTCCTTGAACAGGTCTTCATTCTTCTTAGCAAACTTTGCAACAAACTGACTGTTGTAGGTGTCTTGCGGGTTAGGCAGCTTATACATGATTTTCAGATCTTCAGGTTTGAAAGAACCTAGATTCTCATCCTTGCAGGTTCTTAACTGTCTGTCTTTGATTATTGAATTATCAAGCACCCACCTAATCATGTCAGTATATGGAAGAAGAGTAGCCCTTGGTACTATCCTATGGAGGAAAGAGTATGCAATATCTTTGAACCATAAATTTGAGGGTGTTGCATCATTGACAGTCGCCGCGACTTCTACTACTTCTGGCTCTTCGTCTTCAAGTATAGTGTAAATAACTGACCTCTTAGTAGCTCCTCCATTAGTAGTGCAGATAGTATCAGTACTATAGGCGACATTCCTGTTTGTTCAAGTTCTGCAACAATTTGTCTGTCATGTTTCTGAATCACTTTGTGGATGGACATATCTTGAAGGGAAATCCCTATTAAAGACAGACTAAATGATAAAATGATGGAAGATCTATTGAAATGATCTATTTTGAAAGAAAAATCCGGGAAACAACTATATTATTAATTATTCATAATGAATCAATAACTATTACATTGGGAGGATAAAACACAATTAATATTTCCTGGCATGATTTATATTTGCGTAAAAATTTCATCAAAACCTATCAAATCCATCACATCGTGCCCTTTAAACCTGTCTTAATGAAGCGTATTTTTCTTTTATTTGTGTGATATGCGATTTCACGATATCGCAGAAGTCGCATTATCACAAAATCGAATTATCACAAAATCGCAGAATCAGAACTTTAATAAGAATTGTTTAAAGTTGTACAATGAAAATACACGATATGCGATTCGTAATGTCGCTTGTGAAACTTTAAATTGGCGATAAAAAAATCGGGATTTCGCTATTTTATTATTTTAACTTTTTTATAAGAAAATATTTATGCGAAAATGCGATTTGCGATAATGATGTTCTATTAAATTGCTTTTTATTTTGTTTTTTGTGTTTTTTATTTAAGAAAAGCGGTGATGTTTTTTGGAGTTTTTATTTTGATAAAAAATAATATATATATATTTTTAGTAAGGGTCCCAATTTCTTATTTATCAAAGGTATATATTATTTTGAGAATAAAAATGTGGGGGGGGGGGGGGGGTTGGCGGTTATTGCATAGCACAACAGGTTGTAGCCGTAAAAATACCCAGTCTCCCACATCAAAACTTCTCTCACTGTGATGTTGATCTACCTTTTGTTTCATTCGATTTTGTGCCAAAATTATGCTATCCTTTAAGAGTTGGAGAACTTCTTGTTGATGCTCGATGTGGTCCTCGAGTACTTGAACCCTAGCATTTTCCCTTAAAGAAGATGTGATGGATGGTGGATGATATCCATAAAGTGCCGTAAATGGGGTCATTTTTGCTGCAGTATGGAAGGAAGTGTTATACCACCATTCAGCCAGAGGTAAAAACTTGACCCATTGTGCTTGCTTATCAGATACAAAACAACGAAGATATCCTTCCAAACATTTATTCACTATCTCCGTTTGACCATCAGATTGAGGATGATAAGATGAGCTATGAGCCAGTTGAGTAGCCAAACAAGAAAATCATTCCGTCCAAAAATTTCATGTAAAAATGGGATCTCTGTCACTTACAATAATCTTCGGGTTTCCATGTAGCTTTTGAATTGTTTCCATAAATGTAGTAGCAATTGTACTTGCTTTAAATGGATTAGATAATGCACAAAAGTGTGCATACTTGGTAAGTCTATCAACTACCACCATGATGACACTCCTTCCTTTGGACTTAGGTAAACCTGTGATAAAATCCATTGAAATCTCCTCCCAACGTTGACTTGGAATGGATAAAGGTTGTAGAAGACCCAGGGTCTTAATTGTCTCAACTTTATTTTGTTGGCAAACCAAACATTCCGCCACAAACTTTTGAATATCATATTTATGGCCATCCCAAAATAATTCTTTTTTCACCCTGTGGTAAGTTTTTAAAAATCCCGAGTGTCCTCCTAAAGGAGAAGTGTGCAACTCCAAAAGAATCTTTTGTTTTAGTTGGGAATTCTTGCAAATATATAAGCAATATTTGTACCATAAGGAATCATTTTTCCAACTAAATGTATCAGATGTACTAGGATCTTGTTGCAACTTTTGAATGAGTGTCCACACTTCTTCATCCTTCTTCCATTCATCACTTGCTTCGGTTATCCAATCTGGTTGGATAATAGAAATGGCACAAAGCAATGCTTCCACCTCTTCATTCTTTCTTGAGAGTGCATCTGCAACAACATTAAGCTTTCCTTTTTTGTAGATTATTTCAAAGTCATAACCTAACATCTTTGTGACCCATTTTTGCTGCTCTTCTGAAGATAGTCTTTGTTCCAAAAAGTGTTTAAGACTATCATGATCAGTTTTTACCTTGAAGTGTCTTCCAATTAGGTAAGTTCGCCATTTCTTTAGTGCATGCAGTATTGCTAACATTTCCTTCTCATAAATAGGTTTCTGTAAATACTTTCCTTTGATTGGACGACTTTCAAAAGCAATGGGTCTTCCTTCCTGCATTAAAGCAACACCAATTCCATTTCCTGAGGCATCACATTCCACAATAAAGGTTTTTGTGAAGTCTGGCGTAGCTAAGACCGGTGCTAGGCACATTGCCTCTTTAAGATGTTCAAAGGCCTTAGTTGCTTCAGGAGTCCATGAAAATGCATCTTTCTTCAATGATGTTGTTAGAGGTGCTGCTATTCTCCCATAATTCTTAACAAACTTTCGATAATACCCTGTTAACCCGAGAAATCCTCGCAACTGCTTTATGGTTGTGGGGACTTTCCATTCCTTAATGGCTTTAATTTTGTTAGGGTCTACCTTAACACCCTCGTGAGATACAATATGACCCAGATATTCCACCTCTTGTACTCCAAAAAAACATTTGGATGTTTTTGCATATAATTGTTTCTCCTGCAATAGTTTGAGCACCCTGTCAACATGTTCAACATGATCCTTCCAAGACCTACTGTAGATTAGTATATCATCGAAAAATACTAGCACAAATTTTCTAAGGAAGGGTTTGAAAATGGAATTCATCAACCCTTGAAATGTAGAAGGTGCATTGGTAAGGCCAAAAGGCATGACCAAAAATTCATAATGACCCTCATGAGTTCAAAATGTTGTTTTCGGAATATCTTCAGTCTTCATTCTAATTTGATGATATCCTGAAAGAAGATCCAATTTGGTAAAATAAATTGCTCCGTGTAATTCATCCAATAATTTATTAATAACAGGAATGGGTAATTTATCTTTAATAGTGATCGTATTGAGTTCCCTATAATCCGGACACATGCACCATGATCCATCTTTCTTGTGCACCAATACTACGGAACACTGTTACTAATGAAATAGGTAACTGCATTGGTACCTACTTTTTGACGTACCAAGAAAAACACCCGATTTTGAAAAGTGATGATGAAAAATCATTTTTTTTAGCATGTTTTTTGCACTTTAATTTTTTTTTTTTAGTTTTTTTTTTTAGTTTTTTTATTTCTTTTTTATTTTTATTTTTATTTTTATTTTTTTATTTTTATTTTTATTTTTATTTTTATTATTATTTTTTTTTTCTGTGATGCTTTTTATGTCGATTTTGACTAGTAGTGGCGTATCATCACCAACGTTTTTTTAGAGGATTGATTTTGACACTATAAATTTTCTAATGTCTTCTTCTTCCATGAGATGTTTATTTTTAAGTGCATTTATGTACTTGTGTTTCAAAAAGAAAAAAAAACTATATTTTTTAAATAAAAATTTGTAATGATATCTTCACTTTTTCACATAGATAAAAAATTAAAAAAGGGTCAATATTATAAAGTTTATATTTTTTAAAAGTTTATGTATTTCTAATTAATTTTTCAATGCACATCAAATAATTGTCGTTAAAAAAGCAATATTTTGAAAGAGATGACAAAAAAATACAAATTTTCAATACAAATAGAATGCAAAAATTACACTTTTAGAGACTTTTTGTTTAAAAAAACATGTTAATTAAACTAATTTTTGGGAAAATCTTAACAAAAAAACTTAAGGAAATAGCTTTTTTATTGAATTTTATGTCAAAAAATAATAGTAATCACATGTTTTTTGCAAAAAATAAGGATTCTTCTCATAAAATATCAAAGTCTAAACATTAGAAGTAAAATTGATTAATAGATCTAAAAAATGAGCTTTGTTTTCAAGCATAACTTAAAGATCATCAACAATATCAACTAATACATGTTCAACATCATCTAGAACATCATTGATGGCTTCTTCCGCAACATTTTCTGCTTCATTTTGGTCATTGTCATCTTCTAATGGATCTTTCATGTATGAAAATACTCCAAAGTGTCCCTTTCCAATCATTCCATATAATGGTGGTTGAGGTTCCTTTGCTTTTTTTGCCACATGTGATTCATTAAAATCCCATTTCCTCAAACCAACTTCTTGCTTCGCATCTGGAAGGAATTCAAGAGCGTTAATTCTTTGTTGAATAAATTTCCATTGCACTAGGTCTTTCTCAATGGCAATGCAATTTCTTCCTTTTGGTACGAAACATGCTAGTGTTGTACCTAATCATTAAGCACAAAAGAAATAAGTAAGAAAATTAGTATAAAGACATAAAAAGTAAAAAGTAAAATATTTAAATTAAATTTGTATAATAAAACTTACCTAAACCTAAGAATAGATCCAAAACCCAATCTCCTTCATTTGACGGTGTCAGCCGGCCTACATCTGGCCCTCAGCTAGGCCGAGGCAAGCTGAGCAGCCCTCGATGGTGCCACCCAGCCGGCCTTCGCCCAGCCGGGGGCGATTCTCGGAATAGGCCTCAGCCCAGCCAGGAGTGATTCTCGAAATCACCCTCCACCTGGCCGGGGGCTGGAGGCAGGCTAGGCAGACCTCGATGTTGCCACCTAGACAGCCTTCGGCCCCCAGCTGGAAGGAGGTAGATTCTCGGAATCACCCTCCGCTCGGTCGGGGGCCGGAAGCCAACCAAGTGGCACCATCGAGGGCTTCCTAGCCTACCTTCGGTGCCTGACTAGGCAGACGGTGATTCTGAGAATCGCCCTCCACCCAGACGTGGGTAGAAGGCAGGCTGGGAAGCCCTCGACGGCGCCGTCCAGCCTGCCTCTAACCCTCTATTAGGTGGAGGGTGATTCCGAGAATCACCCCCGGCTGGGCAGAAGGCGATTCCGAGAATCACCCCCAGCTGGGTGGAGGACGATTTCGAGAATCACCATTGACTGGGTGGAGGACGATTATGAGAATCACCCTTCGCCTAGCTGGGGGCGATTCTTGGAATCGCCCTCTGCCTTTCCAGGGGTAGGAGGTAGGCCAAGTGGCACCATCGAGTGCTGTCCAGCCTGCCTCCACCCAGTCGAGGGTCGGAGGTAGGCTAGGCAGCCCTCAATGGTGCCACCAGGCTAGCCTCCAGCCCTTGGCTGGGTGGAGTGAGATTCTCGGAATCTCCCTCTGTCCGGACAGGGGTCGGAGGCTAGCCTGGCGGCACCATCGAGGGCTACCCAACTTGCAGTTGGGTGGAGACAGGCTGGGAAACCCTCGACAATGCCTCCCGGCCTGCCTTTGGCCTCGGCTGGGTAGAGGGTGATTTTGAGAATCACCCCCGGCTGGGCGGAGGGCGATTCTCGGAATTTCCCTCCACCCAGCCGGGGGTGATTCTCGGAATCGCCCTTCACCCAGTCAGGGGTGATTCTCGGAATCACCCTTCGCCTAGCCAAGGGACGGAGGCAGGCCAGGGGGCACCGTCGAGGGCTGTTCAGCCTGCCTTTGGCCCTTGATTGGACGAACGCCGATTCTGAGAAACGCCCCTGTATGGGCAAAGGGAAATTCTCGGAATCACCCTCCACCTAGCTGGGGGTGATTCTCAGAATTTCCCTCCGCCTAGCCGAGGGTGATTCTCGAAATCGCCCTCCACCCAAGCGGGAGCCGGAGGCAGGCCGGGCGGTACCGTTGAGGGCTGCCTAGCCTGCCTTCGCCCAGCTGGGGTGATTCTCGGAATCACCCTTCGCTAGCTGGGGGCGATTCTCAGAATCACCCTTCGCCCAGCCGAGGGCCGGAGGCAAGCCTAGTGGTGCCATCGAGGGTTGTCCAACTTGCCTTTCGCCCCTGGCTGGGCGGATGAAGATTCCAAGAATCTCCCCTGGATGGGCGGAGGGCGATTCTTGGAATCACCCTCCACCTAGTCAGGGGTGATTCTTGGAATTGTCCTTCGCCCAGCCGGGGGTGATACTCGAAATTTCCCTCCGCCCAGCCAGGGGTTGGAGGTAGGGCAGGTGGCGCCATCGAGGGCTGCCCATCCTGCCTTCGACAGCTGGCTGGGCAGAGGGCGATTTTTCGAGGGCTACCCAACATGCCTTTGGCCCTCGGCTGGGCGGACGACGATTCCGAGCATCTCCCCCGGATGGGCAGAGGGCGATTCTCGGAATCACCCTCCACCCAGCCGGGGGTGATTCTCAAAATCACCCTTCGCCTAGCTGGGGGTGATTCTCGGAATCACCCATCACCCAGCTGGCGGTTGGAGGCAGGCCAAACGGCACTGTCGAGGGCTGCCCAGCCTGCCTCCGGTCCCCGGGTGGGCAGAGGGCGATTCTCAGAATCGCCCTCCACCGAGCCAGGGGTCGAAGTCAGGATGGGTAGCCCTCGATGGTGCCACTCGACTGGCCTCTGGCCCCTGACTAAGCAGAGGAAGATTCTCGGAATTGCCTTCACCCAGCCGAGGGCCAGAGGTAGGCTAGGCGGTCCTCGACGACGCGGTCCGACCGGCCTCTGACCCTCAGTTGGGCAGAGGGTGATTCTCGGAATCGCCCTCTGCCTAGTCAGGGGCCGGAGGCCGGTCGGACAGCGCCGTCGAGGGTTGCCCAACCTACCTCCCGCCCTCAGCGGGCAACAAATTAAATTTTATTTTATTTTATTTTTTTCAAACACAAACTACATAATTTTTTATTTTTATTTTTAAACAAAAAATATTATAATAAAAAAAAAATGTATTGTTTAATATAAGAAAAAAAAACTATTTAATTAATATTTTAAAATATAAAAAAACAACAAAAACAAATTAAAAAGTATGTTTTAAAAAATAAACAAACAAATTAAAAAAAAATAAAAAAATTAATTTTAATTTTTTTTTTAATTAAACCAATTATTATTTAAAATACAAAAGAAAAATAAAAAAAAAATTTAAAATATGTTTTAAAATATAAACAAACATATATAAGAAGATTTTGATTTTTAATTTTTATTTTCTTAAAACTAAAACAATTATAATTTAAAATATAGAAAAACAATAGAAAAATTAAAAAATATGTTTTAATATATAAACAAACAAATATATAAATAATAAATTTTTCATTTACTTGTTCATTTTTAAAAATTGTTTAAGTCATATAATTTCTCCATAATTTCATGGTTCAAGTATCTCGAAAACTTAAGATTTACAACTTGTCCATTAAGGTTTTTATGCGCTATGAAATTTTATATTTAATGTTATGGTTGAAAATAATTACAATTTTAGGGTTGTTTACAGTCAAAATATTTTATGTTTAACAACATGGATAAAAATTGTTCGAAATGATAAGCCCTTCAGACATGATTTTGTTTATATTTAACATAATCTATCAAACAATTTAGAATTTTATGATTTTTCAATGTCCTAATATGTTGTCTTTAATTCCATTGTTACAATGTGTCAAAAGTGTGACACAAGGTTTTTTTTTGTTATTCCAACATCAACTCGTTTTGTTTTGAGGGTATTTTTTCAATCCTTTTTTCAAGAAACAATTTATTTTTTAGCATATTTTTAGAAAAAGGTGAAATTTGACCTTGAGAAAAAAATAAATGCATTCTGGAAAACACACTTTTTGTTTTGGTGCATTTTTTCATGTTTTTCGAGTCTTTTTGGGCTAGAGTTCTCGTTTTGAGGTAATAGTTCCCGTTTCATCGGTAACAGTGTTACTGGAGCAGAGAAAGAACTTTGACTAGGTTGAATTATACCCGCCTCTAACATTTCTGCAATCATACGTTCAATTTTGCTCTTTTGGACATAAGGATATCTGTAAGGCCTGATGTTTGGAGGAACACTTATTGGAATCAAATGAATAGCATGATCATGATGATGAATAGGTGGGAGTCCTTTGGGAGTATCAAACACCTTGGAATGATTGAAAGAATTTTTGGAGATATATAGAGAAATAGTTGATTTTGATGTTGGAACTTCTAGTGAGCATAATTGTGCAATTACGCCTCGTTGTTCTTTCTTCAGAAGCTTTGTCATGAAATTAGAGCTTATTATCTTTCCTGGCTTCCCTGCGATACCCCATAATTTGATTTCCTTTCCTTCTAAAAAAAATTTCAAGAAAAGTTCTTGAAAATTAAAAGCTACCTTCCCCAAAGATTGTAACAATCGTACTCCTATTACAACATCAACACCTCCCATTGGGATGGAAAGCATTGGACTATTCAATACATATTCCCCCATGGCTAGCTTGATATTATGGCATTTTCCAGAGCAATTTATAGTTCCTCCATTTGCAACTGTCACTTGACATTATGGTGTTGGGTATAGGAAACAATTCAATTCCTTGGCTACCTTACAATGAATAAAATTATGGGTACTACTCGAATCATTCAACACTATTACCTTTTTCTTCTTGATATGTCCTTCTATCTTGAGAGTTTGAGGAGTGGTAATTCCTGCCAATGCATTACATGATATGGTCAGACTCATTTTTTCTTCTTCTAGGGTTTCTTCCTGGTGTATATCCTCCAATTTTGAAGTTTCTTCTTCATTTTATTCTTCCTCTTCACAATCTATGTAAAACAATTTCTTCTCAGTGCACTTATGACCTTTAGTGTATTTTATATCACAACTGTAGCAAAGATTTTTTCCTCTTTTTTATTACAATTTTTGTGGTGTCAACCTTGTAGGCTGTGTAAGTCTAGGAGTAGCAACACTTCCATTTTTATAGATGTGAGTGATAGGCTTAATTTTTGCCATAATTTTACATTCAATTTTTCTTGCCAACCTGAATGCCTTCTCCAATGAATCAGGTTCCCAAACATGAACTTCATGTTGGATGTTATCCTTTAAAGTCCATATGAAGACATCAATCCTGTGTTCTTCTGGAATATTAGTTACCCTTATATTCAATTTTTAGAAGTCCTCAATGTGCTCCGCCATTGAACCCTTTTGTTTGAGATTTATCAATTGGCTAAAGAAGGTGTTGCTCTTTGTATCCTCATAATGTGCTATCATTTCCTCCATAAAAATTGACCAAGTGACAACTTTTTTATGGGAGCAAAGCCATCGATACCATACGAATGTATTTTGTGTGTTTTGCAAATTATTGAGATCAAAATATTGCTCCATCTATAGTATCCATGTTACGGGGTCCTTGCCATCAAACTTCCTCATATATATCTTTGGAATATGGTGGTTCTTCCATCCAACATTAGATTTTATGAAATCACGATTAAAATTTATTTTGTTCTCATCATGAGTTTCCTTTACTATCTTTTTGCCATTAGGAAACATTTCTTGTATCAACTTTTCCAACCCTTCGATGTCTACTTTTAGATCATTCTTCATGTTTTCCATGTTGTCTTTAAATTTTTCATCGACCTTAGCTTCCATGTCATCCATCTTAGCTTCCAAACCATTCATCTTAGCTTCCATTCCTTTCTTCAAACCATCCATCTTAGTTTCCACGCCTCTCTTCAAAACTTCCATTTCATTTTTTGTTTCTCTTTGCAATATCGAAATTTCGTGCACTTTCTCTTGTAATTTTGATATCTCATGTTTTGTTTCTTCATCTTCATGAGTCATAGCAGAGCATTCTGAAGGCTTAATTGGTTTTGAATTATTTTTAGGGGGAATCTTAGAACCCAATAATGATATCTATTCTTCAATATGCCCTTGGAATAAATTCAAACTAATTTTTTTCAAACGAGACTTATGTAATTCGAAAACAATACACACCTTTTTCTTGCTTTTGAGGAGCTCGATATTGAAACTGAATTATCTCTATGATTTCGGATATTTAATATCTGAAATTTGTCCTTGCAGTAGCCCTATGAATCCTTTTTTGAATGCCACAGGTCTGACGCGATTTGGATTCTTCAAGACAAAGTTATGTCCAATATCCCATAATGACCTAATTATGGATTGGTTCAGTAGAGAAAACTTGTAAGACTTGCCACATGTCTCTGTTTGCTCCTTTGGCTCTGAAACTGATTGATAGGAAACTAAATTCTGTGTACTGCCAGACACTTTTTACAGAATTCCAATTTGATGTTCAAAGAGAGAGTTATGAAGATTTTCCCACGATCACCTCTTTGAGATGAAATTTGGGAGCCTGAAAATGACCTAACTTCCATAGATAATATGTCCAAAAATACTACGAACCAAGTGTTTAGTCAATTTAGTGTTCCTAAATTGCTTCCATTAATTATTAACCAGGGCTTGTAACTTTGATGAAGTGTAGTGCACTATATGTGCCTAAGTGTCCTTTTTTTTACTTCGTTGTTTTGGTGTTTTTCTTATTGTTTTGGGGGTTTTGTGTTTTTATTCCTTAGTGTGTTTATCCTAGTTTCAAAAGTGAGAATAAATCTATTTAAAATGAAGAAAAGGAAATTTTGTAAAACTAGTTAACTTCCTATAAAGAAATTAGAGTTTTATGGGAAAGTTCTAAGTCCTAGTTCTAATTTAAAAAGATAAAACAAGTGTCTTAATTAGTGAATAAACCTAATCCATGGATCTATGACTCAATTGGGATTTAGGAAATGCCATTTATAACTCAAACATTGCATTAAATATAATCATTTAGCATTCTTGCAAATCATATTCAAATTCAATTTCAATCAGAATGTCCTTTAAAGAGATTATTAGTTGCAATGGAATGAGGATCTTGTAACTACAACTATTTAATTAAATGACAGAAAGATTGAAAATGCTTAAAAAATTACTAATTTAAGTCACTAACCATTTTAATATAAGATTTGGAAATAGGAAAAATGGCTTTTACTTGGTTGAACACAACAATTGTCAACTCTGAAAGATAGTAAATGAAATCTAAGCAATTACTGTACCTATAAGTCACTAACCATTTAGTGATAAAGATTTGGTAATGTAGACAAATGGTTTTTACTCAGTTGATACACAGTTATTATTAACTAGGAAAGCAGTAAATGAAATCTAAACAACCACTGTAACTATAATTCACTAACCATTTAGTGATAAAGATTTGGTAATGAAAACAAATCGTTTTTACTCAGTTGGACATAGTAATTGTCAACTATGAAAGTAGTAAATAAAACCTAAACAACCACTGTACCTATAAGTCACTAACCATTCAGTGATAAAGATTTGGTAATGAAGACAAATGGTTTTTACTCAGTTGGACATAGTAATTATCAACTATGTGTTATATTCTTTCCATGACTAAGCACGCACAGGGGGGGGGGGATGGGCGATAGCCCCCCCTTTGAGGTGGGTGCAACGGGGGGGGGCGGTAGCCCCCCCTGTCAGGGTCCAGGGCAGTGCCCCGACGAAAATTTTTTGGTCCTTAATTTCTGGTGGGTAGTCCACGCTCATGGTTTTGTGCATGGTTTTGCACATGGTTTTGGGGTACAATTTTTTTCGGCCCCTAGTATTTTTGTAGATCCAGTCAAGGGAACTAAGGTTATGTTCTAATCCAAGGTTTATGGATTGGGGTTTATGTATGCTTTGGCATGTATATATATGGGTTGTAACACTAAAAGGAATATAATGAAAAATCAAGCTGGTCGTCCCTATTTGGGATCCAGGGGAAAATCTCTATGTTTATCTGTTTTATGTTTTATGCTCTTGCTATTGTTTATTTTCTGTTATAAGATTCGTGTGTAGATAGCTTCTGTTTAGGGTTAAAACCTACATTTGGTATCAAAGTTGTTTCAAATTCAAGGGGATGCCTTTGTTGCTGAGGGTTTTTTGCTTGGGCCTGAGGTAGACCCTATTCAGTGGGAGATCTGCGGGATCGATTGTTGCGGTAAAAGAAGATGGCGAGCGGCAGGAAGATAGAGATCGAGAAATTTAATGGTCAGAGTTTTGAGTTATGGAAGCTCAAGATGGAGGATCTGCTAGTGGATAAAGATCAGTGGATTGCGGTAGATCCAGGTACTAAACCAACAAAAATGTCAGATGAAGACTAGAAGAAACTGGATCGAAAGGCTAAGAGCACAATATGGTTGTGTGTCATAGATTTAGTATTGTTGAATGTATCTGGGGAAGCTACGACAAAGAATTTGTGGGAAAAACATGGGACTTTTTACCAATCTAAGACTCTGGTGAATAAGTTGTTCTTGCGGAAAAAGTTGTATAACCTGAGGATGAAGGATGGAGACTCGGTGATAGAGCATTTGAACGCCTTCAATACTGTGGTAAGTCAGCTGTCATCTGTTGATATTAAAATCTCAGATGAAGATAAGTGCATCAGTTTGTTGTGTTCTCTACCAGACTTGTGGGACAGTCTAGTTATTGCAATAGGTAGCAATACAACTACCTTGAATTTTGATGATATTGTCTCAGCCTTGTTGTCAGAGGAAATGAGACGGAGAAATATGGAGGGCCAGAATGGAGATGTATTATCTGTATGAGGAAGGTCCCAAAACAAAAACAAGAATAAGGTTTCGAGTGGGAGATCCAAATCTAGAGGGAGATCTAAATCTCCTAGAAAGTTTGTAAAGGTATGCTGGAAATGCGGAAAGGAAGGGCACTACAAAAAGGATTGCAGATCTAAAGCTCCTGAGAAAGGAAAGGGATTTGATGATGCTTCTTCTACAGAGGAAAAAAACCACCTCGGATGAAGGTGGGGATGTGTATTTGGCTTCTTCTTCAAATACAAATGTAGATCGTGAGTCATGGTTGATTGACTTGGGTGCATCCTTTCACTTCACTCCCCATAGGGAGTGGTTATGTGAGTATGAGAAATATGATGGCGGCGATGTATTCCTAGGGGATGATAGGAAGGCCAGAATCATTGGATGTGGAAAGGTCAAGCCGAAGCTGCAAGGTGGAAGGATTAGAACACTTCCTGGTGTTCTTCATATTCCTGCATTGGCCAGAAATCTGATTTCTGTAAGCAAGATGGATGATGCAGGTGTAAAAACAGTGTTCGAGAAAGATGCCTACAAGATGGTTCGGGGAGCACTGTTATTAATGCGGGGAGTTCAGATTGGAACTCTGTACAAGATAAAAGGTAGCACTGTTATTGATGGGTGTAATAGTTCTATGGTTCTTGAAACTGGAGCAAAAAGCCTAGCTGTCTCTGGAGAAAAGACCATGTTATGGCATCAAAGGCTTGGACATATTGGAGAGAAGGGCCTTCGGATATCGCATAGAAATGGTATGGTAGAAGGTATGTCTAATTTCTCTCTGGATTTGGATTTCTGTGAACTTTGTTTATATGGGAAGCAACATCGGGTGAGTTTTCCTTCTGGTGCTAAGAGGGCGAACAAGATATTAGAACTTGTGCACAGTGATGTGTTTGGACCTGTGTCAGTTCCCTCACTAGGAAAGTCTGTGTACTATGTTTCATTCATAGATGAATTCTCAAGGAATACATGGATATATTTCTTGAGGAAGAAATATGAAGTCTTTGACAAATTTAAAGAATTTAAGGCTCTGGTGGAAAACCAGACAGAGAAGAAGATAAAGGCACTGAGGACAGATAATGGTGGGGAGTTCTGTAAGAAGTGTGGTATAGCACGGAAGAAGACTACTCCATACACACCTCAGAAAAATGGAGTTGTAGAAAGAATGAACAAAACATTGATGGAAAAGGCAAGAAGCATGCTCAGTGGTACCAGGTGAGGACAAGAATTCTGGGCAGAGGCAGTGGAGACTGCATGTTACTTAATTAACAGATCACCTTCATCAGCGTTGGAGGATAAGACTCCACATGAGGTATGGAGTGGTAAGAAACCCTCTCTTTCACATCTAAGGGTATTTGGATGTGATGAATATGTACATGTTCCAAAGGAGAAAAGGACCAAGTTGGATAATAAATCTGAAAGGTGCATCTTTATTGGGTATAAGGATGGTTTAAAGGGTTACGAGCTTTGGAACCAAAAAACAAGGAAGTTTGTGTACAGCCGAGATGCGGTGTTTAGAGAGGTGAAAGATGTTGTTACACATGAATTCCTACCAAAGGAACCTGAGAAGATAGACTTTGAGCTAAAGGAGGATGAATCAGACTCTACAACAGAAGAAGACTCAGAAGAGGAAGAGCCACAAACTCCAGCTTTGAGAAGATCAGCTCGGGAAAGAAGACAACCAGAAAGGTATAGTCCATCTTGTTTCTGTTCAAATTTTTCCTTAACTATAACTGATGATGATCCCAGAACTGTCAGGGAGGTAGTAGATTCAGAGGATGGAAAACTCTGGAAGGAGGCCATGATTGATGAAATGGCATCCTTGCACAAAAATGAGGCATGGAAGTTGGTGGAGTTGCCGGCTGGAAGGAAGCCCATCAGGAGAAAATTGGTGTTTAAAAAGAAGATGAATGTAGAAGGAAAGGTGGAGAAATACAAAGCTCTGTTGGTAGCAAAAGGTTATTCCTAGGTTCCGGGAATTGATTTTAGTGATATTTTTTCTCCTGTTGCCAAGGTTACTTCTATTAGGTTACTTTTATCTGTTGCTGTTGCATTTGATTTTGAGATAGAACAGATGGATGTGAAGACAATATTTCTTCACGGGGATCTAGAAGAGGAGATATACTGAAGCAACCTAAAGGATTTATGGTGAAGGGTAGGAAAGAACTGTTATGCAGGTTGAAGAAGTCTCTGTATGGGTTAAAACAGTCACCAAGGATGTGGTATCAGAAATTTGATACCTATATACGGGGACTTGGCTTCACCAGGAGCAAGGGGGATCACTGTGTTTATTTTAAATTAATTGGTGACCATGTTATTTATTTGGTCTTGTATGTGGATGATATGTTGTTGTTTGGAAATGACAAAGAAACTATCCAAGATTTGAAGACCCAACTGTTCTCCAAATTCGACATGAAGGATCTTGGAGCTGCAAACTATATTTTGGGCATGGAAATTAAGAGAGATTGGGAAAAGAGGAAGCTCTGGTTAAACCAGAGGAAGCATGTCGAGACTATATTGCAGAGGTTCAATATGCAGGATAGTAAACCGGTGAATGTTCCTATACCTATAGGTGTAAAGCTGTCTGTTGAAAAGTGTCCCATGACACAAGAAGAAGAGGAGGATATGTCCTGTGTTCCATATGCAAGTGCAGTGGGTAGCCTGATGTATGCAATGGTCTATACTAGACCAGACATTGCACATGCAGTGGGTGTATTGAGTAGGTTTATGTCAAACACAGGGAAGGAGCATTGGACAATAGTGAAGTGGGTTTTTAGATATTTACGTGGCACTAGTGATTATGGCTTGTGCTACAAGGGAAGACCAGGATTGGAAAGAATGTTGGACATTCGTGGTTTTTTTGATGCAGAATGGGTTGGAGATCTGGACCAAAGAAGATCTACAAGTGGGGGGGGGGGGGGCGCGGTAACCCCTCTTGTCGGGGTCTGGGGTAGCGCCCTGGCGAAATTTTTTTGGTCCTTAATTTCCAGTGGGTAGTCCGCGCTCATGGTTTTGTGCATGGTTTTGCACATGATTTTGGGGTACAATTGTTTTCGGCCCCTGGTATTTTTGTAGATCCGTTCAAAGGAACTACAATTATGTTCTAATCCAGGGTTTATGGATTGGGGTTTATGTATGCTTCAGCATGGATATATATGTGTTGTAACACTAAAAGGAATATAATGAAAAATCAAGGTGGTCAGCTCGATTTGGGATCCAGGGGAAAATATCTGTGTTTATATATTTTATGTTTTATGCTCTTGCTATTGTTTATTTTTTGTTATAAGATTCATGTGTAGATAGTTTCTGTTCAGGGTTAAAACCTACACTATGAAAGCAGTAAATAAAACCTAAACAACCACTGTACCTATAAGTCACTAACCATTTAGTGATAAAGATTTGGTAATGAAGAAAAATGGTTTTTACTCAGTTGGACACAGTAATTGTCAATTATGAAAGCAGTAAATGAGCATAAGCAGAAAGAAATACTTGAACAAATAAACTGAAATAAACCTAGCTAGAAAGCATAAAAAACTCCTTAGCAGTAGGGGCCCCTTGCTACCAATTTGGTGAATTCCTTAGCTCCTCGAAGATGTGATCAAAACTGCATCAAAGAACTGATCTCCTTTATTAAAAACAGAGTTTGATAAAACAAAGTATCACACTGTAATTTCGAACTTATGTTAGTAACAGTTAACTTTTTCTTGGTTCTACAGAACCTCCATTTATAAGTAAATTGCACAACTAACTTCAAATAGGAATAGCTACAGGTGTAACCTCAAATTATAATCAAACTGGGACTCTTAGGACTCATGATTTGCTGTGGAGAAAATCAAGAGTCCTAATTTATGTTTAAAACAGTATCTTTGACTTCAGCTTTGACTATCAGATTAGACTCCTTCAATCATCGATCTGGTCCTCGTGGATAGGAAGAAATAATGTAGGACAAATTATGGAACTAACCATATAAGCCATTTCTTTAACTGACACTTGTATCATATTCAAACACAAAAATAGCTGTGGAACATCTGACCAACTATGAAATGTCTGTATTCTGTAGCTATACTACACAAAATTATTAAAACAACAAAAACCTTGAAAATACAACATGTTAGTCAATTTCATGTATCCTTAAGACAATCCTAATCATTCTTCATTGATTTTAGGCTTATGAGTTGATGAAAGATGAGTGAAATGAGATGATGGTTTTGTAAAAGAAAAGGAATTTATAGAGCTCAACAAAACTCCACTACAAAACCATTTCATGTCCTCATGCAATTTTATTAACACTTTAAGTTCTTCTTTCTTACTCCATATGCTCTGACACTTCAGCCAAAACATACAGCCTTATTTTCCTATTTCTTTTGGAATTTAGTGTCATTCTGGGCTTTCTCATGAGTAATTTAAACTTGAGATTTATGAGGGCTCTGTTCATCTTCTTATTTCTCTTCTTAAGTTTCCTGTTCTCTTTGTGTAGTGTTCCCAGTTGTAAAGTGAGATAACTATTCATGGCATTTTTCAACTTAACCTGTTCTCTTAAGATCTCATTCTCATTTTCTCTTGATTCTTTGAGGCATTTCTTTCCAAGGATTCCACATAGTCATAGATTTGTTGCTGGAATGGATCTATATCAGGAGTCCTCCTACTAGGGCCATCTTCAAAATGCTATAGAGGAGAGTTTTGAGGACTAAGTGTAGGAGATCTGTTAACTGGTGTTTGAATTGGAGTTTCTTCATCCTCGGTATTTATAATCACTGCCTCTTTTGTTAATGTATTTTTCATTATTCGTCTGAGTCTAGAACTTCTCCTTAGCTTTAGTGGACTCCCATTTTCTTCATCAGTATACTCAATTGTTGTTTTTTCTTTTCTTTTTGTCCTAATATGCTTTCTAATTTTTGTTAACTTTTTAGAAATTAGTTCTTCATCTTCTTCCTGTGACGGAGTTTCAAGTTTATTTTCAACAACCATATCATTTCTTCTTCTTCTGCTTCTCCTAACATTTTCTTCTTTAGATGGTGTTTCTGCATGTTCTTGAAAATGATTTCTTACAAGGAATTCTTCCCAATTATCTCCTATACTCTCCAAGTGGAATTAAATCAGTATCTTTATTAAACCATGGTGATGCAGAGTGGTTTCTAAAAATTGAACTTTCTTTTGGACATTGGAAGCCATTATTTTCAAGCTATTGTGTAAAAAGAAAGGTAAATTTATCTCACCATCTTCTAGGAAATTCATTAGTAACCTGATATGATAAACATACATTGTCCCAAATCTTCCTTCACATGTTATAAATTTTTGAAAATTAACAACATGTTTCTCCACTGACTTTTTAAAGCAGTACTTGGAATACCCTTCCTAAATATTGTGACATCCATACCTTGATTCTTCAGTATCTACTTCCTAGATTCATTATGAAATTCCTTGTTTTTGAACCATCATTCTCCTTGCCTTGGTATTTATGTTGCCTCAGCTACCAATTGTTTTGTTATGGTGAATTTGATGTCTCCAATTTCCACTTCCGCTCCATCAAAAGACCTAGCAAATGATTTTTTAATCTCCTTATGGAAGCCATCAAATTTCTTTATAAAATTTAACCACCATGCTTGCTGTAATAGCCCCTTGACTTGTGGATATCCTTCTAAGTACTTGAATCCAAATGGTTATGTCTTAACAATTAGCCTCATTCCTCCTCTATATCTTCCTTTCAGAATTACTTTTCTATGCTTGAAGCTAAATTGGTTGCAGGGTCTGGTATTCCATTTCTAAAACTGTCTCTCTGTGTTTGAGGATAGATTAGCCGCAGAATGATGCTTTACCCTCAACATTACCTCTTTGTACTTAAAAATGGACTGAATGCAGAGTGTGGGGGAGATGAGAGAATGATGGAGGTAATCAAGCTGTGGATTTGATATAGAATGAAATTTCTATGGATCTGTTGGGGAATTTATGGGTCATAAGTGAATGATATGATCTTAGGGAGACGTGGCCTAATAGGTCACGTTTATGACTATGACTGCTAATAATTTAATTGAGGATTTAATGATGGGTCATTATGGAACATTGGATGAGGGATATGGTCGAGATGTTTTATGACAAGGCTTCAATCAATTTTAATGATAGGTATTTTAGGAAACATATGATTATACACATTGTATCTATTCATGTTTTAACCTTTTTGCTATTAAAATAATTTTACATAATTTACCTCAAAACTTTTACCTTGTTTGTTTGTTGTGTTTGTTCTCCTTTCTATGGCATGGTGATATTTGGAGTAGATTTCCATAGTCCTTTCTTAGAATCATCTTTTATTTGTTGGAGTAGGCTGCAGAATCAGAATGGTTGCAAAATAGAATCAACTACAGAATGAATAGCTGCAAAATGTGGCTATCAAAAGAATATGAAATATGGATATGGAATATGAATGTGGAGTGAGATGGAATATGAATATGGAGTGAAAAATGTTATGATGGAAAAAAAATGAAAATGGAAGTGGGATGAGATGAAATATGGAGTGAAATGAAATGAATTTGCAATTTGTGTTTTGCAATTATGAACACTTAGTTACAAAAAAAGAAAATTGGAAGTATAGGATGCCAGAAGGTTCTGATTTTCACCCTGCACTTTTTGCATAAGTATGTCAATCATTGATTGGTTTTCATACTTATACTTTTATTTTATTTTTTATTTTATATATATATTATTTTTATTTATTTATTTATTTTTAATTTATCAGTAATAATAGAAAAATAAAAGCTAAGTTAGTGAATAAGAAGAATTTTTCTTCACTAACTCCATATCGATGTTATCCTGAAATTTTCTGACAAATTCTTCTCTTGAAAGTGGTTTATGATATAATTTAAGTCTATGACCATTTACAAGAAATGATACCTTTTCTTCATCTATTATTTTGATCTTTACTGCTCCATTTTCAAAAAAAAATTCAATCTCATATGGCCCAAGCCAATGAGTCTGAAATTTACCTTGAAAATCCTTGAATTTTGAGTCAAACAAGAGTGCCTAGTCTCCTTCTTGAAATTTATTCTCTTTGATATATTTGTCATGCCATTTAGTCCTTTGCTGTTGGACTATGCTGGTTCTTTGGACCGAATCTTGTCTGATTTCATCTAGTTCATTGATTTTCTCCAGCCTGTGCTTCTGTGCTTCTGTCAAATCATTTCACAGTTGGACTACCATCTTGAAGGTTTTGATCTGAAACTCTATGGGGAACAGGACTTGTTTCCCATAAACAAGTTCATAAGGAGTATGTCTTGTTTTTTTCCTCCATGTGGTTCGGTAGGCCCATAAGGCTTCAGGAAGCCTTTCTGCCCAATCACTTCTATGTAGATGAACAGTCTTTGTGAGAATTCCTTCAATCACCTTGTTGGTAGATCAAATTGACCATTTTCTTGTGGATGGTTGGGAGTAGACTTTCTGTGCTTGATTTTGTAATTATATACCATCTTATGTACCAAATTTGATGTGAATTGAGCTCCTTGATATTTGACAATTTCTCTTGGGACACCAAAACGAGTAAAAATATCCTCAAAAGGAAAACTGACTACAGATGATTCATTAGCAAAAGGTAATGCTTTAGCCTCTACCCATTTAGTGACATAATCAGTGCATACTAGGATATACTTCCTTTGTTTTGATGGAGGATTTATAGGTCAGACAAAATCGAAAGCCCATTTTTCAAAAGGTTCAATATGTACCTGAGGTTGTAAAGGCATTTCATTTGAAGGAGCAATTTTCCCTACCCTTTGACAACTGTCACACCTTGTGACATATTATTTAACATCTTTGAATATGGATGGCCAATAATATCCTAAATGAAGGATTTTATAGGCTGTCCTCTTCTCAACAAAATGTCCACCACAGGGTTCATCATGACATGCCTTAAGAATTTCAGGCATCTCATCTTCTCGAACACATCTTCTGATAATAATATCTGGACTTTTCCTATACAATTCATTAGTAATCCATGAAAAAATTTCACTTTATTGGATGATTCTTCTTTTCTCTCTAGCATTCATATTTTAAGGAAATTTTCCTAAAACTAAATAATTGGCAATATCTGCAAACGAAGGAGTTTGAGTAGTTATTGCAAAGAGATATTCATCAGGAAATTTATCTTCAACTAGAGTGCTGTCTTTAATATTTTGGATTCTAGATAGGAAATTAGTAACTTTATTTTGTTTTACAGGCCTATCTAGAATAGTAATGTTAAATTCTTGTAGAAGCAATAACCATCTTATAACTATGCTATTAGTGATAGATTTATTCATTAAATACCTAATTGCAGAGTGATCTGTGTGAGAAAAGGTTTCATAGCCTGTTATATAATGTCTGGATTTATTTATAGCATGAACAACAACTAAGAATTCTTTTTCAGTTACAGTATAATTCAACTCTGGAGGAGTCAAATTTTTACTTGTATAGTAGATGGCATAGGGGATCAGGTCTTTTTCTCCTAACACAGCTCCTAGAGCTGTGTCTAAAGCATATGTTGATATATGAAAAGGTAGTTTCCAGTTAGGTCCTCTTAAAATGGGTGCTTCAGAAATTTTTTTTTTCAAAGTTTCAAATGCTAGCTGGTAGTCAAAATTCCATTTGAATTCACAATCTTTGGTGAGTAGTTTGAAGAGTGGAGATGATATCATTGTGAAGTTTTCTATAAAACTTCTATAGTACCCTGTAAATCCTAGAAAACTTCTAACATCTTTCTCGAAACTTGGAACTAATAGTCTGGAGATGACTTCAAATTTTGACTCATCTACTCTAATTCCATCTCCTGAGATATGATGTCCTAAAACAATCCCTTCAGTAAACATCATGAAACATTTCTCATGAATTAATGAAAGGTTTTATTCCTTACATCTTTTCAGAACTTTTTCCAAGTTTTCTAAGGCTTCTTCAAATGTATTACCATAGATTGTAAATTCATCCATGTATACCTCTACACAATCATATATTAGATTTAAAAAGATTCCTAGTACTACCCTTTGGAATGTTGCAGGTGCATTGCATAATCCAAAAGGTAGTACTAGGTAGGCATAAGTCCCCCAAGGACAGGTAAATTTGGTTTTATCTTGATCTTCAAGTGCAACTTGATTTGATTATAACCATTGAAACCATCTAGGAATGAGAAGTACATTTTGCCTGCTAATGTATCTAACACATAATCTATAAAAGGTAAAGGAAAATGATATTTAAGAGTAGCTTTATTTAGTTCTCAGTAATCAATACATACCCTCCATTTACCATTTTTCTTGGGTACAATCACCAAAGGAGAAACCCACTGACTATCTGAAATGAGATAGATAAAGTTGTCATTTAGCAATTTCTGCAATTCTTCTTTGACAGTATCCCTAAAGTTTGGATTCATCCTTCTCTGAGGTTGTCTAATAGGTTTGCAATTTTCCTCTATGTATATATGATGAGTGCAAGTCTTAGGATTGATCCCTTTTACGTCAATGTATTCCCATGCATATGCAGAGGAATGTCTTTGTAATGTTTTGACTAGCTCTTCTTGCTGCAATTTTTCTAGGTTTTATTTCTGTTCAAAGTTTTTCCTGGAAATATTTCAATTGTAGAGTTGCCCAATTATTCCATAGAGTAAAGAGACATTTTCCTAGATGACAAAAATTCAATATTATATTCTTATTGGAATTGTTCATGTCTATATACTGAAGGAGAGTCATGATTTTCTAGAACATTTAATATTTGACTATCTTCACTAATGTTTGAAATAGTGAAGAGAGGCTGTATATCTTCTTCATCATCAATCCATTGATTCTCATATATTTTTGTGATTTTTCTTGCTGGAGGATACAAAGTGAATTTCTTGGTTGAACTACCATCAGAGATGTACATATCACCAGATCTACAACTAATGAAAGCATCAGTTGTAGCTAACCAAGGTCTTCCTAGTATAAGAGGATGTCCTCCTAGATCATTTTTAGGAGTTAAAATCATAAAGTCCATAGGATACTCCCAAGAATCTAAGGACACTGAAATATATTCTAATACTCCATCTGGTTTGATTACATACCTATCTGCTAACTATAGTAATGTGGGTGTATAAAGAATATTAGGAAGTTTAATTTGTTCCATGGTTTGCTTACTCACGATGTTTATTGCTGATTCTAAATCAATTAATGTGTTTGGTATTTCAATTCCATTGATATGAGTTTTAACAAATGGACTTCCAGGATCTAGATATTTTTGAATGGCAATCTTTCCCATCATTATGTCAGCTATTTGTCCTACCAGTTGAATTTTCTTTACTTTATTTTTCTTCATGGTTTCTTCATACTCAACTCCTTTATTGTTTTAGCTAATATTGGGATTTCCTTGATGTCTTGCAATAATGGGATTTTAATGCAAACATTTCTCAATTCATCTAGGAAATCATAGTTAGGCAACACAATATATTTTTCTACACCCTTATCAATTTGTAATATTTCAAGAAAAGGAGGTGTAGAGGTAGATGTTGATGGTTGCTCTAACATAGGAGTTGAATTTATTGGTTCCTTCTGTTTTCCTTTTTCAAAATTTTGGTTTTGAAGAGATGTGATTTCTTTAAAACTTTTATTAACTTGTATAGAATCTTCCTCAGAATTGTTTTGTTCTTGTATGACAACAAAAGGTTTCTTCCTTTCAAGTATCCTTCCAGACCTAAGTTGGACATCATTAAGGTCTAGAGGAGTAATCAAATAAGTTGGAAATTGTTGACCTTCTATCATATAGGTATTCTGAGGGTTTTTATTGTTGGGGTTTGGTATTGGCTGGGTAGGTAATTGGTTTGATTTCTATGGAAATGGTAGTGGAAGTGGTGGATTTTGGTTTTGTGATTGAGGTTGTGGATTCTGCTAAGGATTTTTTTGAGGAGGATAATTTGGATAAGATGGATATGATGGATATGATAGTGGATACTGATAGTATTATGAGAACCTTCCATAGGGATTTTGCATCTCTTGAGCCCAAGATTGAGATTGATTTTGAGGTTGAGGCCAATATTCCTGCCAAGAATTCCAAGTTGGTGGGGGCTGATTATACTTTTGATTATTAAACCCTTGAGTTTGAGGCCCCTGCCAAGGTCTTCTAGAGACAAAAAAAAGATATTATGTGGGATTTGTAGTTGTTTCCTCTTGAAAGACAACCTTAAGACCAGGAATTGAAGGACAGTTCTTGGTCTCATGTTTTTCTGAACAAATCATACAAGTCTCTATTATTTTTGCATCAAGAGGAAATTCTCTTAAGGCATGCTCCTTTCTACATTTGGGACAGAAGATTTCTAAGGCATCAGTTTCAGCTTTCTGCTTGTTTTGTAGCTTAAGGGTGTCTATTTTCTCACTAAGACTCCCTAGAATGTCAGTTTTGAATTCATCAAGCATATTTCCAATTTCTGCCCTACGTACTGTTCCAGTTGCAGATTTGTTTACCCTAGCTAAAATAGGGTCTCTTGGTCCTTTCAAAATATTTGATTTTCCTCTTGAGAGATTAATACAAAGTTATCTAATATTAGATAATGGAAGTTGAGAGATATGTCTCCCTTCCCCATCACGTTAAGGATATCTATCCATTCATCCCTAATTGTTTTCAACAAAATAGCTTTTAGAGTATCTTGGTCTAGATTTTTCATTTTTTCTCTCTTGATATTGTAGTTGAATCTTTCAAGTAAATCTTCCAAATTTTCATCCTCCTTTTGCATCATTTTAAACACTTCTTCTTTATGGTTAACAGGTATAAAATAGTCCAAATGCCCTTCTAGAAATTATTTCCTCATATCACTCCATGACTCAATAGAACCAGTGATTAGACTCATGAACCATTTTAGGGCTGCTCCTTTCAATGTTGAAGGAAAAAATTTGAGTTTTGAGCATCTTGTAGATAGTCATAATTCTGCACAAAACTTCAAATTCAAATAAAAATGTCTCAGGGTCTTCACTTTTCAATCCATGAAAGTTTGGAAGAACAGAAGGTGAGATATTTTTCATGGTAGTATTTGTTTCTTCATCTATTATAGGGAATCCGAAGGAGCTTTCAACTCCCCTTCTTCCTCTACCTTCTTCTACATTTCCTCTACCTCTTCCTCTATCTCCTCCTCTACCTCTACCTCCTCTAAATAGAAAGTTTTCTCCATTGAGGATTTCTCTTGCTCCTTCCCCTCCTTCTCCTCTTCCTGCCATGATAGGTTCTTCAGAACTGATATAAGGTTAAGCTTCGAGAAATAATTTTTCTTCTAGATCTTCTATCAATGGTATGTTGAAAAAATATTCTTCCTCTTCCTCTTCTTCTTCACTAGGTATTTCTAGTTCTTCTGCTGGAATATATCCCGCTGTAGAAGTGAAGAAATTTATTCCCTCTGTTGGAGTTCTAGGATCTTCTTCTGTAGAAATTATATAACCTATGTGTTATATGTACAAGATTCTCCTAATCTCACACTATTTTAAATTCATGCAAAATACAGAATCTATTCCACCATTGATCATCGCATCCGGAAATTAAATCAATTGCAATGCACACATGAAACAATAAAAATTCACACACATTAACACAGTTTTTTAACAGGAAATCCTGAAGCTGAAAACCCCAACTATCTATATATAATATATGTCATAGATATCATTTAAAAATCCTCATACAAAGCTGATCATATCAATCTTTCAATACAATACAATCGCTACACACTAATCAGGCCCGATCTTGCAAATCGATGCACCAATCTTTGCCACATGCTAGCCTACCTCTACTACGCAATCCCTGTTGAAGAATGGCTTTGAATGAATTCAAATTGCTCCAGCCTTTCTCACGCAATCCTCATAGGAATCTCCACTGAGTGTTGGATGCAAAAAATGCAACACTATATTCAAATTGATAGTCACACTTTCCCTTTCACCTATCTCTCCACTAGTCTCCACTGAAACTACCATGCACTGTAGTTAACTGATGTATTCTTCAGTTGATTAATGAGTTATTATTTAGTGAATTAATTAAGTAGTTAATTCACACCACTCTCACTAGTGTATCAATCAGTTAGACTAGATACAACTAGCTCAACTGAGTCTAACTAAGTTAGACTAAATACAACTCCACCAACTACTTCTATAACTCCACAAAACTCTGTCACATGAGTTCTAACTGAAGTCCTCCATGAAATAGCTCCAGTAAACCCTTAGGAATAGCGTAATTCCTTCTGTCAGCTGTTGTGCCACATCTATGCACTTAAATAAAGTGCTCCAAGAGAATAAGATAATGTTTAGAGTCCAAATATTATTAGGAGATAATAATATTCGACATATCTATTTTTAGGATGGTAATCTAAAAATAGATTCCACCCAATATGTCTAAAAATATAAGTCCATATATTTTTCCAACTTGACCAACCATCCACAAATAGCATCCTGCAACTCATATAATATTATCGACATGTCTAAAAATAGACATAGTCTAAAAATAGACTTTGCGCCAAAAATCACCTGTGTGGACCCCACCTAGTTTAGGTGATTATTTTCCAACTAGGATCAAGGATGATGTTTTAGGATAACTCCTTAAATGTTTCATGTTACAATATTCAACACTCCCTCTCAACAAGAAAGGATTTTCTTTGCATGCAACATGCAACTTGATGCATTTTCCCTGCAACCTTTGCAAGCGCCATGCAACTCCAGGCATCTGCTCTGCAACTCTTCTGAAAATGAAAGGCTCCAAACAAATCAATCAGTATAAATCATCTATCATCAAAGTTTTTGACTTCTGCTGGTACCAACTACACATGTCTTCAGGAACCACTACGTTATTGAACTCTGCACCCATGCACTCTGCACTTGGTGTCAACTCTGAACCGCGCTCCAGTATCCGACACTTTCACTTTGATTTGCTTGTATCAATCCAACTAATCATGCTACTATTGCTCGATGGGCACCTCGTAGCCAGGTTCAATTCATGATATTCACACCATCTCCATGAATACTGCGTAGAAATCTCCTCTTGGGATTACTCATGCATGTCGCCCCACCTCTCACCTGGTGGTATAGATGCATGCACTCCCTGTGCCCATCTGGCACAAAATTTCTCTGAATGAGTGGTTTATCCCACTCCATGATCCTCATATTGTGGCTTCTCCACATCTTGAGGTTAACTCGTACCTGCATGCAAATCCTGCTCCCTCTCAAGCTTCAATTGCATGGCTTTCTTACACTTCCCAATAGTAGGAAGCTCCATAGAAATCCCATATACTTCAAGTCTATAGAGATTCTTCACTCAAATCCCAACCTTCTTGACTTGTCCTATTGCTTTGTACTAAACGAAAACTTTTCCTTCACTAAAGACAACATCATACCCTTTATCCTATAACATTGTGACTGATATTAAATTCTTCGTTAAACCTGGAACATGCACTACATCTTGAAAAAGAATGAGTTTACCCGACTCCCTCTGAAAGGTAATGGTACCAGTGTTGGTTGCATTGTATCATCCATTTTCACCCAACTCAACATGCAACTAAAGATCTTTCTCCAGCAAGTCACTGAAAAGGTTCACATCTCCTGTCATGTGAAAGGAAGCACCACTATCAAAGTACCACCCTGATCCCAATGCACTAGACACCATGCATGTGATCAATGAGAAGTCAATCTCAAATTACAAGGCAAGATCCTCACCAGCTGCAGCTCTAGTAGCCTGCTTATTCTTCTTCTTCTATGGACAATTAGTGGTGAAATGCCCATGTTCGTGACAGTGAAAACACTTCACTTTGGACATGTCACGCTCTTTGCCATCCGCACTGGATTGAGAATAATTTTTCTTCCCCTTCCCTTTCCTTGCTTTGGCGGCCAAAGCGCAATCCTCTTTATCATCATTCTTTGATGAAGATCCATCCCTGGTACTCCGCCTTATCTACTCCTGCATAAGATTCAACCAAAGTCGCTCCCATCCTCGCAGTTTCTCCTGTCCATTGACGGAGTCTTCATAGCTATGCCAACTCTTCAGAAGCCCAAGGAGAGCCAAGCTCACCAAGAATTCTTCATCAACACTAACTCATACACTCCCAAGCTCATCCCTGCAGTGGACAAACATTTTCAAGTACACTAGAATAGTGTCATTCTTCTCCATTTTTAATTTTCTGATTTTTTCTTTAAGTGCCAACTTCCTCTGGTCACTTATGCTTTGGAACAAGTCTATCAAAGCCTTCCACATTAAGAATGGAGTGGCTTTCCCATGAAGGCTAGACACAATGTGGTCCTTCACACCTTCCAACATTATCCTTCGACACTTTGCTACCTTCTTTTGCCATGCGTCAAGTGCAGCTACATCGCTAGAACCCGGCTTAGGAGCATCGCTATCGATGAAATCCTTTATCCCATTATCATCCAACACCGCCTCCATCTTGTCCTTCCATGCAATATAATTCGAGCTCCCATCAAGGGCATACTCCAATCAAAATCCGTCGAAATTTTTTTAAATGAATGCTCAACTTCGACAGCAAGAAAACACTGCAGCAAATTCGAATTCCACCAACACAAAATTCAACCGCTTCAATAATTGCAATCTCCTCCAATGATCAACTGCTCTGATACCATGTGGAAATTATATAACCTATGTGTTATATGTCCAAGATTCTCCTAACCTCACACTCTTTTAACTTCATGCAAAATACATAATCTATTCCAGCATTGATCATCACATGCGGAAACTAAATCAATTGCAATGCACACATGAAACAATAAAAATTCACACACATTAACACAGTTGTTTAACGGGAAAGACTGAAGCTGGAAACCCCAAATATATCTATATATATATATATATATATATATATATATATATATATATATATAAATATATATATATATATATATATATATATATATATGTCATAGAGATCATGTAAAAATCCTCGTACAAATTGGATCATATCAAGCTCTTAGTGCAATACAATCGCTACACACTAATCAGGCCCGATCTTGCAAATCCATGCACCGATCTTTACCACCTGCTAGCCTGCCTCTACTGCGTAATCCCTGCTGAAGAATGGCTCTGAATGAACTTGAATTACTCCATCATTTCTAACGCAATCCTCATAGGCATCTCCACTGAGTGTTGGATGTAAACAATGCAACACTATAGTCACAACTGATAGTCACACTTTCCCTTTCACCTATCTCTCCCCTAGTCTCCACTGAAACTGTCATGCACTATAGTTAACTGATTTATTCTTCAATTGATTAATGAGTTATTATTTAGTGAATTAATTAACTAATTAATTCACACCACTTTCACTAGTGTATCAATCAGTTAGACTAGATACAACTAGCTCAACTGAGTCTAACTGAGTTAAACTGAATACAACTCCACCAACTACTTCTATAACTCCACCAAACTCACTTCTACATGAGTTCAATCCTCAAGTCCTCTATAATAGCTCCAAAGAAACCCTTAGGAATAGCGAATTCCTCTCTTCTGCCATCTCAGCCACAACCAGGCACTCAATCAAGTGCTCCAAGAGAATAAGATAATGTTTTCAGAGTCCAAATATTATTAATATTAATAATATTCGATATATAATGATTTTATATCGGGCAATATAATATTTTGGTCTCGCTTTAATATGTCTAAAAATAAGTCCATCTATTTTTCCAACTTGACCAACCATCCACAAATAGCATCCTGCAACTCATAGAATATGATCGACATGTCTAAAAATAGACATAGTCTAAAAATAGACTTTGCGCCAAAAATCACTTGTGTGGGCCCCACCTAGTTTAGGTGATTATTTTCCAACTAGGATCAAGGATGATGTTTCAGGATGCCTCCTTCACTATTTCTTGTTGCAACCTTCAACATATTCTTCCAAGATTGCCTCAGTAGATGAAGTGGGAGACCCTCCTAACTAAATTTCTGATCTTAAAACTTTAGGAAGCCTATGACCAGTATAATATGGAATATGAGTTTGAGAGGGAGGTGTACTACTTCTTGGACTAGGTGGAGTGAGTGGTGTTGTAGGAATTAAGCTTTTGCCTCTTACAAAGCTACCCCTTGAGTCTCTTTCTCTATGCATATCATTGTTTTTGGGATGTAAGAAATAAGGCTACCTAGTTACACTTCCCTGGAAACGACGCCAAAATGTTTAGTCAATTTAGTGTTCCTAAATTGCTTCCATTAATTATCAACCAGGGCTTGTAACTTTGATGAAGTGTAGCGCACTATATGTGCCTAAGTGTCATTTTCCTTACTCCGTTTTTTTGGTGTTTTTCTTATTGTTTTGGGGGTTTTGTGTTTTTAGTCCTTAGTGTGTTTAACCTAGTTTGAAAGTGAGAATAAATCTATTTAAAATGAAGAAAAGGAAATGTTGTAAAACTAGTTAACTTCCTATAAAGAAATTAGAGTTTTATGGACAAGTTCTAAGTCCTAGTTCTAATTTAAAAAGATAAAACAAGTGTCTTAATTAGTGAATAAACCTAATCCATGGATATATGACTCAATTGAGATTTAGGAAATGCCATTTATAACTCAAACATTGCATTAAATCTAATCATTTAGCCATTCTTGCAAATCATATTCAAATTTAGTTTCAATCAGAATGTCCTTTAAAGAGATTATTATTTGCAATGGAATGAGGATCTTCTAACTACAAATATTTAAGTAGATGACAGAAAGAATGAAAATTCTTAAACAATTACTGTTTCTATAAGTCACTAACCATTTTAATATAAGATTTGGAAATAGGAAAAATGGCTTTTACTTGGTTGAACACAACAATTGTCAACTATGAAAGAGAGTAAATGAAATCTAAGCAATTAATGTACCTATAAGTCACTAACCATTTAGTGATAAAGATTTGGTAATGTATACAAATGGCTTTTACTCATTTGATACACAGTAATTGTTAACTAGGAAAGAAGTAAATGAAATCTGAACAACCACTGTACCTATAAGTCACTAACCATTTAGTGATAAAGATTTGGTAATGAAGAAAAATGGTTTTTACTCAGTTGGACACAGTAATTGTCAACTATGAAAATAGTAAATAAAACCTAAACAACCACTGTACGTATAAGTCACTAACCATTCAGTGATAAATATTTGGTAATGAAGACAAACGGTTTTTACTCAGTTGGACACAGTAATTGTCAACTATGAAAGCAGTAAATAAAACCTAAACAACCACTGTACCTATAAGTCACTAACCATTCAGTGATAAATATTTGGTAATGAAGAAAAATGGTTTTTACTCAGTTGGACACATTAATTGTCAATTATGAAAGAAGTAAATGAGCATAAGTAGATAGAAATACTTGAACAAAGAAACTGAAATAAACCTAGCTAGAAAGCATAAAAACCTCCTTAGCAGTAGGGGTCCTTTGCTACCAATTTGGTGAATTCCTTTGCTCCTCGAAGATGTGATCAAAACAGTATCAAAGAAATGATCTCCTATATTAAAAACAGAGTTTGATAAAACAGTGTATCACACTGTAATTCCGAACTTATGCTATTAACAGTTAACTTGTTCTTGGTTCTATAGAACCTCTATTTATAAGTAAATTGCACAACTAACTTCGAATAGGAATAGCTACAGGTGTAAATTAAAATTATAATCAAACTGGGACTCTTAGGGCTCATGATTTGCTCGAAGAAAATCAAGAATCCTAATTTCTGTGTAAAACGGTCTCTTTGAATTCAGCTTTGACTATTGGATTAGACTCATTCAATCATTGATCTGGTCCTCGTGGATATGAAGAAATCATGTAGGACGGATTTTGGAGCTACCCATATAAGCCATTTCTTTAACTAACACCTGTATCATATTCAAACACAAAAGTAGCTGCGGAACGTCTGACTAACTACAAAATGTTTGTATTCTGTAGCTATACTGCACAAAATTATTAAAACAAAAAAACCAATGAAAATACAACATGTTAATCAATTTCATTTATCCTTAAGACAATCCTAATGATTCTTCATTGATTTTAGGCTTATGAGTTGATGAAAGATGAGTGAAATGAGATGATGGTTTTGTAAAAGAAAAGGAATTTCTAGAGCTCAACACCAGTATCTGAAATTTTGCGATGATGTTCCTCAGGATTTCGGCTTTGCGCTCTAAAACTTTCAGCTTCTGAACCTTCGTAGAAAACAAATTATAGAAAAAATTCCACGATGACTGGTTTGGTGCAGAAAAACCCTAGAATCTAAAGCTCTGATGCCAAATGTTTTGAAACCAGCTCCAAAAAGAGAATAAAAGAGATATCAACGTCTTAGAAATAAGCCACTTTGAAGGGGAAACCTCCAATACATTACATGAATGAAAAATTGTTGGATGATAGAAAGGACAAAACCTCCTTTCTATATATAGGAGTCCATGGGGCCACAATGTAATCCTATCCGACCTAAAAATAATAATTTAAGGGCACAATAATAACAATATGGGGGTTACAGGGGTACAACAATAACAATAAGGGGGTTACACTAACAACAATAAGGGACTCTACTAGTAATATAAGGACCTAACATCTACTCTAATACATCTGACATGCCCATAACATGTTACAAAAATAAAAAGTGGGGGCACCACACACCCCTACATCTAATCACTGTCTAGAGGGTCCCGAGCTAATGGCTTCACTCCTGCAGCCCGTAGATCCCACACAGCATGTCTGTCCATCACCATGCGCCTCATGACCTTGTGCCCCTTAGAGGGTAGCCCTATACATCTCTCGATATACTGGTCCTCAGGATGATGCCATCAACGCTGAGATACGCCAGTCAACATCAGCTCACATCTGTGATGGAAATCCTCCAACACGGCTTGATATTCAGGTGCCTGGTCATCTCTCACTCTACTTGAATCTGCAACCCTTAGCATTGTGGGTCGTCCCATATACCCTGCCAGCTTCACCGGTGCTATATATTCATAACAAAAGTAATGAATCAATACCACATAGATATTCTAAAAGATTTAAATTTCTTTATAACTTATAGAAACTTTCACTTACCATATGGCCCCCATTCTCAACCCAGTGGAAGTGGCAAGTCAAGGTCCCCATGAAAGTTCATACCACTATATGGATAGTTGCCTATATACAATGGCATCTGATCCCAATGTGCAAAAAACTCATGTCAGAACACTCGACAGACTCCCCTGCCTCCTCCTCTCCATAGTAGCTTCCCCCAATGACACATTTTAGGCTTTTGTGGACCCTCATCCTGGATCTGTACATGAGGTCGAAGTGTGGGGATATTCTCGAATAAGAATGAGCACAACACTATACTGAAAGCACAGTCATGGTTCACCTGTGCTTGCATAACAACATTTTTCGTTTCACCGATGACAACATCATCTGGGCCCACCATTGTAGGTCCTACTTAGTACACTCTCAACTAACATCATCTGACCTCCGATGATGTGGTGCAAGGCCTGGTTGCTCATGATCCGCAGTATTATTGCGGTGATAGCTGATGTCTCTAGCCTCACTAGATCACCAATCGGTATGGTCGTGCCCTTAGTATGAACATCTAGTCTGTAGTGGCATTCCATGAACTATGATATGTTTCTCCCTCATGGTAACACCCAATTTATATCTCCCACAACCCCTAGTAGCGGCAATCCGATCAAGAAATAAACGTCATGTATAGTCAAGGCGATATGGTGTCCCTGCACTACAAAGGCTTCTTGGTCTAGGTCCTAGTAGCTGACTATCCTAGAAAACAAGGGCTCCCCTACCCTCATGAGTGGGTTCTCAATCACCTTGAGAACCATGTACCTAGCAAGTGTGCCTCAGACCACCTGATCCACCTGGATCCTGGCATGAAGTGAATCCAAATCACTCTCTCTCCAGTTGATCTTTAGCTCTTGCGTACCTACCCAAACCCAAAAAAAAATTCAGCTCAGAGAAAACAAAATTGCATCAAAATCATCAAGTCTTATTTCCCATCCAAAAAATAGGACAAATCCACTTTTTCATCCAACTCGCACTTTTCTAGCCCTGTATCTGTGAGCTTGCAGATTTCTCCTCTGGAAAATATGAGCCAACTCGCAGTATAGGGCCCAGGAAGTGTGAGCCAGCCATGAGGATGGGTAGAGTGGTGTTCCTGGTATCTAGGCACCTAATATGAAAAACTAATCCACTAAAAATTAGAGTAGGGTTAGGCCACCAACCTACAATTGACAGATCTTAATTACAACAGTTGGTTTGTCTGCAACTATCACTGCATTATTTAGGGCCTTCTCCTCCTCTCCATGTTCACCACAACTCCACTAGCAAATGAAACAAATTGGACGGAAATCACCTTGTTAAAAGAAAAAACCTAACTTTTATTTCGTCAATTGCGACCAAACGGTAGCTCAGTTTGATGAACTGTCAACACTGCTAGAAAGCTCTCACTGAGCTCTAAATGGATATCCTTTCTTCTTTGTTATTTGATATTTCACTTGGAAGCCAATTTTCCAAGAAGGGTCACTTCGTCACCTCTAAAAATCATATTTCTTCACTTCTGCTGCTTGTACTTGGGGAACCACTTTTCCTCCATACTTTTCAATGTGTGTGTTGATTTTCATCATGAGTAACCATATTTTTCTCATGCTTTTATGGTCCCCAGTGGGCCTATTCTGTGTGGTATCCTCGTCGAGTCACACTTGTTCAGAGCATCCGAGTTGAGTCACCATCATTCTCATGGAGTCTGTCTCGAGGCCCTTTTCCTCCTGTCACAGTATTCCATCCATTTTTTCCTTGTTCCTCTCTCCTGTCACCCATGTTTTCCTCCAGTCATATTGTCTCCCATCCCCTCTAGAGTCGCGCAAGTCGCTTCCAAGTCATCCATGATTTTTATGCTTTGGCAAGGGAAGTCATTTGTCTGCTACTTAGTTTCCCCCATTCCATCATTATCCCTGGTGTCAGTCCATTAGTCACGTTACTATGATCCCTTGTGCCTTATTTGAGGATTTATCATTACCTCACCTGTGGAAAACCTCCTTATGTCAACATCAACACATTCATTCCAAAAGACAGGCCTTGATGGTGGTGTACCTTGGTTCCAACTTCCATTCTTGTTCGATGCCTCGGATCAGGAAAAAGGACTCCTCATTGTTCTTTGAATTGGTTGTTTCTCATCCACTCTGCTTCAGCATGATTGAGATCGTAGAAGTCCCTTCATTAATAACAGTACGAAAGCAAGGTCTGTTTTTTAATAAGATTGGAATCTGGAAAGCCATTTGATGGGGTAGGTGGGGTGTACTATTCTCTAAATCAAAGATTATTAGGTTCGAATCCTGAATATCGATAGCTCCTATGGCATACAATAGTAATTTACGCTTTGCTGGGCACAATTGCAGCACTTCCAAAGCCGACATTGCTGAAGGGGAAATAGCTAAGTCCTCAACAATGTTGTAATTCTGAGCAGCTCTCGCATGTGGATTGAAAGCTGATTTACGAAGTACACCTTTAGCAGGCGGTTTGATTACTAAGTCTGAGTTGGGTTTTTCGATTTGTAGCAGATCAAAAATAGGAGGAGGTGTAGTTGATGTGTTTGAATTAGAAGATTCTACTTCTTTACCACCAACAGGTTTTTTACTACCATAATCTTGCGATCGCATCGCAATCCTGACATGAGACATCATCAGAATGGGTTCTTCTGAGGCGTTCAAGGAAGAACCAATCATCTTACTATCGTGATTAGGAAAAGGATCCTTCAATACAACAGGCATTTGAGAACCTTTAACGAATTTCGAAACTTCTGATCGATGTGGGCATTCTTTGGTAAAATGATCCTCGTCGCAAATGAAACAAGGATAGCGAGGTTTGTGTTTTTCGTCAGTAGATTATTTTTTATCTGTTTTATCTTTTGAATTTTTTTGGTTTTTATTCTTCCCCTTCTTTTTACTGCCAAATTTAGATTTGGTCGTATATGAATCTACGACATGGATGTCGGCAGAAACTTCAACGGAAGAATCTCATTTCGGGGAATCAGGTAAAGTTATTAGAGGAGAAGAATTATTTGAAGATTTCTTCTTGCTTTTAGTAATAATTGAATCAATAATACCATCAGCGGCATGAGACCCTGAAGGAGCTGCAGTTATTTGACCGTGTTTTGGAAGATCAGGGATTTTTTCATGTAAAGTACCTGACTGCGTATAAATGAGGTTGAGGTACTGAGCCTGAGAAATTACTTGCTCTTCAATAACAACTCTTCCCTTAGCTACATCTTCAGTGATTTTGGGTAATAATGATTTGATGAACCATTCTGCCAAAATTTGATCCGGAATGAAAACTTTCACTAAATGCCTCCTACGTCACCATTCGTGAATATAATCGGAAATATACGTGGACATGGATTGTTTTAGTGAATTCAATAGTTCCGTGCGATTGTCGTATTTGACAGGCAACTGAAAATGAGTTAAGAAAGTAGTTGCTAACCGATTGAAATTATTAAAAGAGCCTCGTGGTAACTCAATGTACCATTTGGCAGCAATACCAATAAGAGTTCATTGAAAAAGGCATAACCGAATTGAATTATCAATTATCGAATTAGACGCACACCAGAGGTGATAAGTCATAACGTGATTTGATGGATCCTCTCATGATTTACCCTCGAATTTTGGTATATCACTGGGCAAATTATTAGGCATTGGTGGCCAATACAGAAGATAGTAAATATGATCGTTCGTGAGGCGCAACAAATAAGGTAAATCCAAAGTCGCAATAAATGGTAACTGAAGGTTAGGGTCATCAAAACCTTGAGTAATGAGACCAGTTTTGGGAGGAGGATATCCAAGATAACTCGGAATTAGATTTGCATTAGGAATGGTATAACCTCTCAGAAAACTAGGATTAATCAAACCAAACTGGGGTTGTTGAGGCTGTTGATAAGTATAGCCAAGATATGGTTGATACTGATAAACTGGGTTTTGTGCAACAGGACCGAATTGATACTATCCTTGGTACGGTTGATATATGAATTGTGGTTGACTTGTGGCAATAGTAATTATACCAATAATACTTGTACCAACTTGTCCTGCAGGCATCTGGACCAAAGTCTGAACTGTGGGTCCTGATTGGGGTACAGAGACTTGAGGAATTTTCATGGATGTAGGGATAGAAGAAACCAGAGCTAAAGATACTCCAGAAATAGGTGTTGTAGGTTGAACAGATGTTTCAGTAGTTGCAGCAGTTTGAGGCAGAGTCTGAGGTGTACGAGGCCCAGGCTACTGAACAGAACCATGTGTAGGGACTTGAATAGTAGGTTGGACAGGTTGCTGGGTTGGACCAGAAACCAAAGGCTGTCTAGGTTGATTATCTAACTTCACATTAGGTTGCGTAGTCTATTGAATTTGAGATGGATTCCACACAATTTTCATTCTAGGGTATTGTCTCGTAGAAGGTTGTACATATGAAGGACCATAGCCTGGTTGAATGTAGGATTGATAATTAAATAGTAAATTTCCAGCTCCTTGTACAAATGATTGACCAGAAGGTGGTTGGAAACCTTGACTTGGGTACTAACCTTGAGGTTGATAACCCTGAGGTACGTACATAATCTGGGGTTGATAAAGACCCTAAGGAATATACTGAGTCTAGGTTTGACCTTGGGGTATGTACTGTCTTGAAGGTTGATAACCTTGAGGTATGTACTATCCTTGAGGTTGTTCTCTAGGTAAATAATACTATCCTATAGTTTTTCCTGGTAAAAAATTACCTTGAAGTTGCCCCCCAGGCGGTAACTGACTGCCTTAAGGTTTCCCCCTAGGCAGTAACTGACTACCTTGAGGTTCCCCCCAGGCGGTAACTGACTACCTTGAGGTTGAGGATTTGGGATATTACCAGACATCATGAATATTTGTTCTACATTCAACGTTTCAGTTTTAGCTCCATTAATACCAAATGATAAAACTTGTTCAATTAGTCGAGGAGTTGCTCCTGAGAAAGTACCAGAGAGAGCCTGGTACTCCGAAGGAACAAAAGGACCACCGTATAAAAATGTTTCCGGTGATTGGGAAAACATAGATGACTCTCCTGACATGATCGATGAAGGATAATAACCTCTTGGTGTAGGATGAAAAGGAATTCGAGGTGGTGAAAAACTAAGACCCGAGTTTTCTAAAAAATCTATGAATGATAAATACCAAGCGTCACTTCTAAAAGGACTGTTGGTTTTTGGGAAGAGTTACGTCTTTGTCTGGACTGACAAGTTCTTCAATAGATATGAGGTCAGAAGGAAGATTTTCAGTAATGATATTTCTTACCCTAGGTGAACCAGGATCACTAGAAGTTGGAGTAACAAATCCTAAAGATGGTTCCAAAATAGCAGGTTCAGTGTCAGGCTCAGAAATTTCAGGTTCTTCAGTTAATTCACTCAAAGGAGAAATACTACCAGTAACTTCAGAAACTGAAATTGGCTCTTGAATATGCTCTGTTGTTGGTATTTGATGATCAGGATGAACAATTATAGATGAATCTCCAACTTTTGTTGATCTAATTCTACTATCAATAAGTGATACTAGAGCTCGCAGCCCTTCAAGTTGGCTTGGTGTATACTTAGGGGGATTCCCCTGAAGTCTATGGCACTGTCTCGGTAATTTTTCCACGATTGAATATTAATTAATCACACGCAAACAAAGGAAATTTCAGTAAAAGCACCTAAAGTCTCTAAAGGAACAAAAAACTGAATCACACGCCTAAAAAAATAAATCTAAGAGTTCAAACCACGAACAAACAGTAACTTCCTGTACTAAAAACACTAGTTGGAGATGAAATCCAACTTAGTAGAAGTTTAATACAGAAAGAGCAGTTGGAATAGTTACCTCGACAACTTGCTTAATGAAACAGACTGGCACAAGTTTCTTCAAAAAACCATCTAGAGTGAAGAGAACCCCCCAGAGAGTCCAAGTGAGTCTAGTTGACGTCTGCTCTAGGTACAGTGAGATCTTTCCTTCACCGTCACCTTAGGAAATAATCTTAAGTTTATGGACACTAAGGTTACCAACAACAACAAATACAACTGGGGGAATAGTCTACGATCCAATTCTACGCGCAAGGGAAGAGTAACAAAGCTTACTCCCCTTGAAGGCTCCTCGACATGGTCAATCCAAGGTTTACCAACAAGTGACCCCAGGGCTCCTCGACAATGGTTAATCCGAGGTTTACCCTGTAATGCACACAAATCTTCTATCTTTCCCAATGAAATAGAATTGATTGTCTCAAAGGTTCTGCCATGATCTTGTGATTAACTCCTTTAAGAGAAGCTTCCCTGAATGTACCAATTACAATTGGATTTATTTCCTACTGCAAGATTTATCTACTTGTTTGTTTTTACTATCTTGGAGAGTTAATTACTCCATACTCCAAGATACTAGCCTAAGCTATATTGGTGATAAGAGCCCTAGAAATAGAAAAAATTACTAGATCAATTTTAATTAAGCGTTGTTTTTATGGGTTGTTTCTTTAAGTCAATAGGTATGGAAATGTAACTTTGATGGTGTGAAGACTCGACTCCAATCACACTAAAAAATGCACCTAAAATGATAAGCAATTCATTTTTCTTTCAATGAAGTCTAGCTAAAGAAAGAGTTCTAGAAATGCAATTTCTTAAGAGACAATTATTTCTTTCAACATGAAGAATAAATGAAAAGAAAATCTTTTTGTTTTTCAATAAGAACTCAAAATGAGACAAAAAATCAATGCTCACAATAAATCCCTTTCACTTTCAAAACTCGAAACTACAAAAAACAACTTTTCTTTCAAAAGAGATCTACAAGTTCTAGAAAAGCACTCAAAACTATGAAAAACTAATTTTTGAGATCTAAAAACTTCAAAAATCTAATTGAATAAAAGCTTCAATTTTTTTTTTGAGAATGTTTTTCTTAGTTGTTTAGTAAACTAAGGATTCATTTTCACAGAATAAAAAACAAATCAAAAAACATCCAGATATGTTTTCTTTTGTAAAAATGAAATTCAGAACTTATAACAAAGTTTGTTCAAAGATTTGCAAAGAGAAAACTAGATCTATTCCTCAAAAAGGATGGATTTCACAACCAAGTCAGACTCATCAAGAATACAAAAATACCCCAGTGTGATCTAAGGTATTTCAAGCTTATAATCTTTGAGTCACTACAGAGACAAAGTGAAAACCACTCCAAGTATGAAAAACTTCTAGAAAATCACTCAAAACAAAAATACTATTGGAACTCACTCACAAGAGATTTTTGACAGGAAAAATACAGATCCGGGTAGAAAATAAGAGTCCTAAATCAAATCTAAACTTAAACTGGAAGAAGAAATCGTGAGATTTCAAAAATTTTAACAGGGTCCGCAGGCCCCAGAAGCAACAGGTGCGGTCCCGCACTGGTTACTTAAGGAAAGTGCGAAGATGTCCACATTGTGTGTGAAGATAAAGTGCGGTCCCCAGAAAAGTTCAAGAAAAACACAAAAGACTTCAAAATTTTTTAAAGAAAAGTAAACCTAAGCTACCCAAGCAAGTATATGTCAATCAAAAACTAGAAAAATTCATTTTCTCAAGTCAAAACAAAGGAAAACCAAAAATCAAAAATCATTCCCCAGCAGAGTCGCCAATTTGTTGGACGGATAAATCAATCTTGCAGACAAGACCAATCTCCCTAGTATCAGAAGATAGTATAGCAACAAACAGACAATTAAATATATCTTTCTCTAGATATATCACGATTTATAAGTAAATGCTACAAAGGTGTTACGATCCTACCTCGATCCAACGCTTGTTTGTAGTAGTTGTCCTTCAGTCTCCTAAAAGAGTTACCTTCGAAGATCTGCAATAAAAAACAAAAAAAACATAAAATAGCACCTGCATAGCATATATTCATAAATCATATCTATTATGGTGATCAAGGAATCCATAAAATAAACAATCAAATGACAGCTTATTGAGAAAAAAAAAATTATTTGTATTAACTTTTAAATAGTAGAAGAACCTTACAACCTTTTCAGCCTTGATGTTGAACAGGTCTTCCTGGGGTCCGAAGCAGGAATTTCCTTTACTCTGACAAGCCATGCACTCTTCCAACCGAGATACATAAAGGTATGTAATCTTTCCTCATAAAATCTCAGCTAAAGGAGTCTAAGTTCCAATAACACTTTACCTCAAATAACACTAAAGCTTGAACTCCATTTGAGGCTACCCAATGCCTCTTTTTATAGTGCAAAAGAGGAGGTTACAGTTCCACCTATGAAGGGATATAATCCTCCTTCAAAGGGATAA
Organism: Pinus albicaulis; assembly: GCA_034641835.2. Taxonomy (NCBI): domain Eukaryota; kingdom Viridiplantae; phylum Streptophyta; class Pinopsida; order Pinales; family Pinaceae; genus Pinus; species Pinus albicaulis. Next base: position 1,406,339,794 of record CM076577.1, on the reverse strand, counting down.
GCTCCTCACATCAAGGGGTTAGCTCCTTAAGGCATGGAATACATGAACCTGAAAATAGCGGACTTGCCACTGCAGCATTCCTTCCAGAAGCTTCTAGAAATGACTGATAGTGAGATTTTTGAGTTTACTTGCACCCTTTTAATATTTTACAGGGTTTCACACCTTTAACACAGAGAAAGTGCAGTCAAGTACGTAGGAGACATGACCATTAGGTGCAGGACCGCAGGTAAGACAAAGAGAAAGTTCGATACCAGAGTTTTAGAGACTTTTGAGAGCTTTTCTCTTATTTTTAAGGCTTGACATGAGGAACTGATGTTTTTAGACTTTCATAGGAGGAAAATATGAGTGATAATGAGTTCATACAGATAGCATAATGTCAAAGTGACAATTTTCAGTGCAACAGTTGAGTCACCATCATTTTCATGGAGTTTGTACTGAGTCCCTTTGCCTCCTGTCACAATATTCCATCCATTTTTTCCTTGTTCCTCTATCCTATCACCCATGTTTTCCTCCAGTCATACTATCTCCCATCCCCTCCGGAGTCGCGTCAGTCACTTCCAAGTCATCCATGATTTTTATGCTCTGGCAAGGGAAGTCATCTGTCTGCTACTTAGTTTCCCCCATTCCATCATCATCCTTGGTGTCAGTCCATAAGTCACTTTACTATGATCCCTTGTGCCTTAGTTGAGGATTTATCATTACCTCACCTATGGAAAACCTCCTTATGTCGACATCAACACATTCATTCCAAAAGACAGGCCTTGAGGGTGGTGTACCTTGGTTCCAACTTCCATTCTTGTTCGTTGCCTCGAATCAGGAAAAAGGATTCCTCATTGTCCTTTGACTTGGTTGTTTCTCATCCACTCCACTTCAGCATGATCGCTATCCATATACTTGATGTTTTAGTGACCCAGCAAATTGTCCCAATTATTTCCGGTTGTGTGTAAGATGTTTTAGACCTCATGAGGGGGTGGACCTACAGGTAGCCCCCCACATTCCCAGATGACCTCATATTATGCTACAACCTCAGATGTATCTCTGAAGATTTAATGGGTTCGGTTCCTGCCGCTTGCAGCGCCTATAGCCTGCATGTATTACTTAGATGATCCATTAATATTTTCAGGGCATTTTCCTATTTATCAAGGCTTCTTTGGTTGTCATTATGTCTCATGTAATCATATATTATTGTATTCAGTCCTAGCTGTTGTCCTAGGTGCAGTATGTATGTGGGATCCATTATATATTTGTCTGGCCTATTTTATGCCAGCATATCATGTACTTTATAGCTTAGTCTCATTTTACTGGGTGCACCATTATTCTTTGTAATTTTTCATCTCGACGGGCATAGGTATGCCTCCCTCACCTCACTGAGAATAGGTACCCAAACATTAAATGAGACTTATATCATTTGTAGGTCTCGCCTCCTTGGTTATTGTCCTCTCTGACTTCACTCCGTCTATGTATATCTCTCTATCAGTGTCTAGTGATTGTGTTCTTACATCATACTTCAGTCATACAATTAGCTCCTAATGCTCGCATGTTGGGGGGGAATCTTTTACACCAATTTTTGGTCATATAACCATTTTCAATTATATGGATTGAAGTACACCATGTAAGACCAATTTTACCATATTAAAATTTCTTTCACTATAAGAAATAATTTAATAGACCATATTTCATTAAGTTATTTATGGTTCAGATATGAAACCCCATGAGGAATAATTAAATAAATCATTGTTTATTTTTCCTCTAGGAATAATTAATTAAACCATTGTTTAAATAATATTTCTAATCATATTTAAGCCAATTATGAGAAATAATTAGGTAAATAATTATTTATCTTATTTTTCTCTAGGAATAATTAATTAAATCATTATTTAGTTATTATTACTTGTTAAATTTAAGTAAATCACCTAGAAATAATTAAACAAATCATTATTTGTTAATTTATTCCTTAACCCCATTCTTGAAATGATAAATAAATCATTTATTTGTTTATTACTTCTAAATAAAGGTATTTAACCAATTTAAATGCCTTTTTCCCTCCAAAAAAATATGATTCCAAGTAGTTAGATCTATATCTTCGTTAATAATATTTTATTATTCACCATTATCGAGGATAAATCAATATTTTGTTATAAATGGGAGGGTTTTCCATTCATTATTAACTTTTATCACTTTCACTGTCATGCTTTGATCATTATCATTGCTACTACTATTTTATTTCTTTTTGAGCTCCCATAGAGTTCAACACGTATTGGGTTTTCTAGACCATTGAGAAAGAGAAACTTCTAGATCTGGAGCATTGAGGACAACCAAGAACCCATCCCATTGAGGGGGACTGGTAACATCATTCTTTTTTCCCTTCCCAAGTGCTACTACATATAAAATTCTTTATATATCTTGTCTTGTCCATTGGATATTTGGAGCAACCCTTATTTCTTTTTATTGTTTAACCGCTTTTACTACATAGATCTGGGTTTTTGTTGAATTTGTTTCGACTATCTATTGTAGATCTAAGGAATTTAAGAAACCATATTTTTCGTAAGTGTTGTTTGTCCCACACAGCTAAAGTGATCTCTTTTCGTACATTTGTGTTAAGAATTTACGCTAACACCCTCATCCACAAGAAACTGGTCCAATCATTTTCGAATATGATCAGCCCCCACATGTTGATTCCTCCATTTGGGCTTAATGCAACTTGGAACAAGATCAAACAAGCTTTTAGATTTGATATGATGAGAAAAAAAATCTGGAAGGGGATCAATTCTAGCATGAACGCCCCATGCTTCAGTTGCTCCCATAGATAAGTTTAGATCTCCACCAGTAATCAATTTTTCCACATTTAGAATAGACTTTCCAAAAAAATCATTCTATAAATCCACTTGATCCTCATTTTGGCCATAAATATTGATGAAAGTGATGATGAAATCCAACTCTACAAAGAAAATGACCATACTAAGGCCACTGTTGATACTCCAGACATTTTTAAATTTGATTTTTTGCAAATCCCATCCCAAGGCCAAGCTCTCTGACCAATAAAAAACATCCAAAGAAAAAAATTTCCTTGAGGGAAGGAAATATTCTAAATAATTTGTAATGGTCTCCCCACCATAAGAGTTTCTTACAGAAAAATTACATCATGATTTTCCATCTGAAACAAACTCTAAAAGGAAATTTTTTTAGGTTTACTTGTCAAACCCTTGCAATTAAAAGAGAGAACTTTCATTTTGGCACCCTATGAAGGCCTTATAATGTTATAAGAGCCTCATTAATATAAATTTTCTTACCTATAACCATATCCTTATGAGCCTTTTGATTGGCTTGAGAGATATGGGACCTCCTTCCCTTACCCTTTGTAATGTGACTAGAGACAAGGACTTGTCCCAACCCACTCGAAAGACCTCCAGACGCAGAGAGGATAAGCCTTGACTGAAGATTACATAAAATGTTGTGCTCCAATCTAAAATACTGCAAAAACCAGAGGGAACTGATGCCCATAGAGATGAGTAACCGAAAATCCCAAGAGGAATGGGATAAGAGGCTTTGACAGGGGAGAAAGGAGTGAAAATATTCTTAGAAACCTAAACATCCAAACCCATAAAGGAAAAATCCCAATCCTTTCCAAGTTCAGAAAAAGAACTAATATGAAAAGAGACAGGAGGAAAGGGGACATAAGTACCAAGAGTTGAGATGTGCTCCGCTGACTGAAAATATGTAGACATTGCAGTTGAGGCTCAGTCTATCAAACGAGAGACCACATGAGCACTCATCATGGAGCTAGGCACATGTTGGCTGGCCAAATAACTCCCCTCTCATTTTTGAAATGATATGGGACCCTATCTTTCTATTTGCATTTTGTTTTCAATTTTTATAATTAATGTTTGAAGCATGGATACTAATTTGGAATTTAATAAGACCTTATGTTTGTGGTTGACACATTATCTTAACCAAAATTCGATGCTTACTTTTGAGGAACAATAATTCAGGTAGTTTCAGGGGTATCATTTGCATTTCCACTTCCATTTTTCATAGGTGAAAAATATTCTTCATGAAACACGTCAAATATTTCCATTGAAGGTGCATAAGGAAATGCATCAAATATAAATTTCTCCAAATTTATTCCCAATATATTTCCATAAACAAAAGGAATTTTTCTCTTCTCCACCATATGATAGATATTGTCATTACTCTAATTGAATTGAAGACACATTGTCTCCTGTATTAGAGCATATGCCATGGAATAATATGTACCATTATATTCTATTACTCTAAAAGATGATCCTTTACTCTGCTAGACAAACACACCAATATATTCTTGTGAATGTACCTTAATATGAGAAACCTTGGTTGTAGTAGCTATGCCTTTATCAATATTGTAACCTAGGAACATTGGATCTGCAACATGGACCAAAGTATAGTAAACTCCATAGAAATCAACACATTTGATCCCTTTCATCATCATATCATCCAAGCGTTTTGATAATTTTAGTGCTGAATCAAAAACTCCATTCCCATGCTTTCTTTCGCTACCTAAAATATTGGCACAACTGCAACTCATTCATAGTAAATAAATAGATATAAGAAAATAACTACAAAAATAGTGCAAAGAACACTCACACCAAATCATTCTTCTATGCTAATCTACTTTTTTACATGGGAGGATTAGCTATCATGACTCTACATATTCTTAGCCCTCCCGTGAGGCAGTTAAGCAATAAATGGATCTAATAACATAATATAAGTTTGAGGAGCAGACATAGTACAAAAATTACACAAAACATTATTCATATATTTCTCATCAATACCAAAATACGTCCACTAATATAGTGCATATAAGATATAACACATTCTAATCTAGGATATTGTTGTTGAGAAAAGATGTCAACAAACTCCAATGTCCCTCAAAACAATTTATAAAATAAACATTATTCCAAACAATAAGACACTAATAATCCCACGTTTAGTGTTCTCCCTATATTTGTTGATATTAGAACCCTATAAGATGTAAAAATATTTCACTCTTATAGTCATAAAAATAAATAAAAATATAATCTAGGAAGATGTATAATTCTTATAATTCTTAAAAATATTTCAATATAGAACTTAAATAAACTATTTGAATATCCATGCTAGTTAAAATAATTAAAATATCAACCTCAATTTCATATATATAAAGAGAATAAAAAAATTACTTTTTTCATCATAATAAAATATTTCAATGCTCTAAGAGAAGAAGTAACGAAAAATTAAAAAGTTTAAATACCTCCTAACAAGAGGGATATTTCTTTCCCAAGGTGCTTGTATTAAATTATGGAAATTAAGGAGTTTTTCACTTTTGGGAAAGGTTCAATTCCCATGAGAGATTAACCTGAAGCCAAGAGGGAACCTTGAGGTAGTGGTTGAACGTGTAGTTTCACCTAGAGAGATTATATTGAATGATTGCGTGACCCGTGCACACATAAGTGGATCAAATACCACCCCCATGTTCTTCAAATTTTAAAAACCTCAATGGGGGTGTTGATGGATGGAAGAGAGGTGGATGGGTTGGCCATCCTATTTCCAAACTAGAAAACTAAGAAGGGTGGCATGGTAGCCATTGTGCACCACATGCCTTCACATCACAACATGTATGTAGCATTAAACATTATTTCATTATGTTAGTTTTCATGAGGCCTATAGCATTAATATTGATTATTTTTGGAATATTTATGGTTTATTTGATAATGAATACCTACCTAGAGCTCTTGTCCAAGTGGTGGAAGGAAGGTTCCCAACCTTCCAATTTTTTCCATATTAGAAAGAAACTATATGTGTTGCATCTTGGTGCTTTACTAGGGGAAGGTCCAAACACTCTTGGCCCATCCTCCCAAGTTTATTTTCTTGTGTTTGATAATTTTCATTTGTGCTTTATCTCAACTCTGGAAGAATAATTCCATTTTCTCTGGTGAATGTCAAGGTCGAGTGGAAATTTTCAAAGCAGGGTCAATTACCTCTTGCTTTCCCATTTATATTAAGCCATTCTCTTATCTCAATCCAATGTTAGTAGTGTAAATAAATTTTATTGGCTTGGGTGCATGTTGCAACTTTGTACTTGCTAGGTGATAATTTGGATCAAAGCTCAACTATGTAGGGATGGTCATAATTCAAAGTTTTAATCATTTCTTATTTCTTGTACTGACTTTTGGATTCTTTCTTTTGGTTAATGTGCCTATTATGAAGTATGCTGGACACAATGTTGGATAGTGTTGGACACAATGTGTGTTGGAGATTGTTGGACACAATGTTGGAGATTTTTGGACACAAATTTTGTTGGATATTGTTAGACATGGTGTTGTCATATATTGATACCTGTGATTGACCTTGGAGATCGATGTATAATCATTAGTGACAAGAGAAAATGTCAATGCTCAACTTTCACTCTTAGAGATTCCATACACTGGGCTACATAATAAATCACATCATTTTTCATCCCTAGCCAAGAGTATTGGCTTCTTATTGTTGCAATAATTTTTTGGTAACCAAGATGTCCCAAATATGGAACAATATGCATTTTTTTTAACCCCAAATTTTCCAATTCTCCAAAGTTAGGAGTATAAAATCTATTTTTATAAATAAGTTTTCCATTTTCTCTTAACTTAATCCTGAAATAAAGCTAAAAATTTAGTCTTCACTGGTTATAAAGAAGGTGTTATCACCTAATCTGAACCTTAGGCTGAAAGAAGGAAAATCAGGGTAACCTCAAACCACGCTCGGCCTTGTAGCTAGCCCTATAAGGTCAAGAGAGGGCTCTCTCCAAGAGAAATATTCGATGAAGAATTACTGTAAACTGATTTTAGGCTAGGTATAATAATTGGAAATGTTTTTATAAATTTCAGGGTTGTCTGGAACAGATGGGTTGGGCAATTTGAATCTGGGGAATTAAATCAGAGATACATGGTATGTCATGGGGCAAGGAAGGCAGGGATTTTGACAATTAATTTTAAATAATGACAGAATGTTTAAGACTGGTGAGGAGCTGAAAAGGGCATAGGAGATGGATCCTTTTCAAACAACAGAAAACATAGAGTATTGAATGATTTCCCAAGGCAGGGAATTATACAATGAATTCTACCTATCTATATTGAAAGCATTCAACCAGAAATGTGAATGAATGAATGAACATAACAATTAAAGATGAACACAAAAGGAAGAACAATGCTAAAATCCATACCACAAGGATCCCACAAATCAGAGCTACATATCTTTATTAATTCCCTGCCAAACTGTTACAAATGGAGCGTAGAGCATCCCTAATGATTTCCAACTTATTCCACACCTTATTCCTTTTACGATGATTCAGAAATTACATTAAATAGACAGAATTTTGAGGGAAGTAGATCCACAGAAAGAGGAGTTGTTTTACTAGCTCAGGAACTAAAATATGAACATAGAAAGAAGACCAACAATCTACCCCTGAAACGAAGGAGCAACAATACATTTTGAACATCTTTAGGATTTGCTGTTATATCCAATGAATGAAAATAGGAAATCCGAGGAACAGATCCCTTTTTCATCGCTGCTATAATGATCTATGTGTTCATATTTGGTTCTCAGCCTTGACTGTTTGTCTCTGTCTTTACTCTTTGAAGAAAAACCAACTTTTGGAGAAAAATTCCCTTTGAAACCATGAAAAACCATATTGTCATTCAGTGAAGAAAAATCTCTTTTTTAAGTGAAAACAAACAAAGGAAAGGATGGTGGGCCCAATTTGTGATCACAATTCACAATTGCAAATTGCAATCGGAAGGGAGGGAAGGTATTATATAATAGGGCAATGGAAATTTGCGATGCAATCGGGAAAGATTTGATGGGGCTGGGGAATCAAAATCGTAATTTGGAAAGGGGAGCGGGTTTATCACATAGCAGAGTAATGCGATGCGATAGTGTATAGGAGGAAAAGGGAAATTTCAATCGTAAATTGGGACGGAAGGGAAGCGGGAGCACATCGTAAAAACTTGCAATGCGATGAAAGCGGGTGTGATGGAGTAAATGAAGAATCCCTTTAAAACGAATAAAAATGATTTTTCCACATTTTACAAAGGGAAAAACCATTTTTCATTGAAAAGGCAGAAGGGTTTTAAGGTGGGACCCAAGGGAAGAATCACAATCACAATAGGGGAGGGGAGTGGAGGCAAAGTACCTAAGGGAACTGTCAATTGTGATTTGCGATAGAATAACTTAAGAAGTGCTTTAAGTTTATAATATTTGAAAAATCACTTTTTACAAAGGGAAAGCTGCTTTTGTTTTGAAAGGGGTGGAAATGCCTTATGGTGGGACCCAGGCCAATCGCAAATAGGAATCGGCGGATGAGTGGGAGTGAAGTGCTGGACATAAAATATGCGATGCGATCAGGTGATCGGAGGAGGGGACTTGCGATGAATCGCATCGGGGAAGGGTGAATCGCAATCACAAATTTCAATTGGAGGTAGATCAATCGGGATAAGGGTTGCGATCGGATCGGGGGTGGAAGGGTGCGATTTGGATCAGGAGAAGGGTTTTATAATGAAAGAGTTTAAAATTTTATGAAATAAATACTAAGGGACATATGAGAAAAGGGGAAAAGTTAGGCTATTGAGGACTTTCATTCACTTAGGCATATTTTCTAATCCAGGAGTCAATTTTGAGAAAATAATATACTTTTGGAAAGCTCTCTCTGGGCTCCTTCTGATGGAAATATTTAAAACATGATTTTACACTAAAAATGCTGTTGAAAACACCTTTGAAAGTTAGGGTGGTGGCTTTATAGAGATATAAGCTTTTGAAGTGCAACTTATTACATATGAAGACATAAAATTACATAAAAAATGATAATAAAAGAAAGACACCATGTTTTCACCTCAAAACATGGTTTTGAGGTGAAAATTACATCAAGATTGATAGAATAACTCTTTGATATTTCCAGATAGTGTGCCTTTGAGTTTATTTGACCTCCTCATGACCTTGCTGATATTTATTGATACTTGACTCATTAATTTTGACTATGATGAGACCTTAGGACCTAATGAGACCAACCCTATGACCTACTAATATGAATTGGGAGTGAAAGTGAATCATGAATAAAGACCATAGAGAGGAGAATCAACAAGTGTTACATGAGGGGAAACTGATGAAATATCACTACCATAAATGAATCCATGACCTAATGGAATGATGAAAATTTATGGTATGGGACTCCTAATATGCAAATCCAAAAGAGTAGGTTTGATCACTGATGGCAGTATGAACAGACTGATACTAACATTGGCTCCAATGGGGATGGTAGCTCCTTGGAGGTGCCAGGAACACCATAGACCAAGTAGCCTTATCCATTGGGAAAATATGGTCAAAATACTGAAAATTGACACAATGCAGACTGACTCTGACTCAAATTGTGACTGAAAACTTAAATAAAACCAACAAACCTTACACATATCATTCAAGTTTTATAGCCTTCACCTCGGGCCCCAAACTTGAATGACTGTGTAACTGAAATCTGACCAACAATGGCATGATATATACAATGATTGTGACATAAATTTGGATCCATCATCTTCAACAGTGGTAGTGCTTCAAAAGCCTACCATTCACTGGTCCTCCAGGGAAATCTTGGCCATCCATCTCTGAGAGAAAGAAAGCATCCTGTCCCCTGTATGCTAAAATATTGTATGGTCCTTTCCACAGGTTTTCGAACTTACCATGCTTCCCTTTTTCCTCATTTCATGCATCCCATATCAACACCACATCGTCCAACTGAAAATTTTCTGCTTTGGTCTTACGGTCATAGATTTTCTTTATCTTCTCCTGCAACTGAATAACGTTCTGAGACACTTCCTCTCTTGTTTGTTGAAGGTGGATCATTTGCTTGATCCTTTTCTAATTATCATCTTCTTCGCTGCCAACCTCTTGCAATAATATCATAACCTGAACTATGAGTGATGTAGGAAAAACAACGTCAATACCATAAAAAATTCAAATGGCGACATACCTATAGATTTCTTGCTGCTGACTCTATCTGCCTACAACGCATTGATGAGCTTTCGATGCAAGTTCCTCTTGTTTGCTTTGAACATTTTCTTGATTATGTTCATCAAAGACTTATTTGATGATTCTGCCAAGCCGTTGCCTTGTGGGTAGTACGTTATTGAATGGCCCAACACAATATTGTATTTGTCACAGAATTCCACCATCTTCTTAGATTTGAACACTGTTGCGTTATCTATTATGATTTTGTGAGGGAAACCAAAATGAGACAAGATATTTGATTCTAAAAATTGAATGATTACCGTATCAGTGGCCTGCCTTGCTGGAATGGCCTCGATCCATTTGGTGAAGTAATCGGTACCTGTCAAGATCCATCGATGCTGTGCTGATGATGCGGGATGGATTTCCCCTATGAAGTCAAGTCCCCACTACTGAAAGGGAGCATTTACTGAAACTGGTTTCAAAGGAATAGGAAGCAGTTTTCTTTTCCCTTGGAAAATTTGACACTCATGGCAACTCATCACTGTTCTGTACAGATCTGAAAATAAGGTGGGCCAATAATATCCTACTCTCAATACTTTGTTAGCTATAGTTTTCCAAAAAAAATGACCACCAAAATCACCTTTGTGAAATTCATTCATCACCTATTGAGCCTCATCTTCAACCAAACAATTAAGTAGAAAAACTCCTGGGTCTTTCCAATAAAGAGCAATGTTTAAAATACAGAATTTAGCAAACTTAAGTTTCAGTGATCGACCTTTGCTTCTAGACATCCCGGGAGGTTGTGAAAGATGCTGAAGGACATAAACTATGTCTGAATACCATGGGGATTGTAGAAAAATGTTTGAAACCGGAAAAAGCAAGCCTTCATCCTCATCTTTTGACATTGTTGCTATGAGATTTATATCCAAAGCATGCAGGTTTGATTGGGCCATTAGCTTTACCAAGCCTTGTCCTTTGATCAAATTTGTGGGTTTAATCTCCAAATCATATTCCAACATTAATGCTATCCACTTACCTCTTCGACCCTCCGGATCAGTTTGCATTAGGAAATCCTTCACTGTTGCATTAGAAACATATGTTATAGCATGTGAATGCAGAATGTATACTCTAAAATCCTTCAATGATTTAATAAGGGCCAATGCTTGTTTCTCAATGATATTATACCGCAAAGAAGCATCTCAAATGGTCCTACTGAAAAATGCAATGGGCTTTTCTATCTGATCTCTCTTTTGCATCAAAACTGCAGCCATATTATGCTCCGATGCAAATGAAAATATAATGAAATCTTGAGTGTAATCAGGACTGATTAAGACTGGGGCATTGGACAGAGAAAACTTTACCAAATTAAATGACTTGATAGCCTCCTCACTCCATTTGACAGTGCTATCCTTTTTCAACATGTTAGTCATTTCTCTTAAATGTTCGGCCAAATTGGGTATAAACCTACGCAAGAAGTTCATCTTACCATTGAATGCTTGAATCTCCTTTTTGTTACGTGGGAGGTCTATGTGTTGAATGGCTTCCACTCTTGAAGGATCAATGTGGATACCATCTTTGGAGATGATATGCCCCAGCAGCTTGCCTTCATCCATAGCAAACAGACTTTTCTTTGGATTGAGAGAAATCCCAAACTTCCTACATCACTGAAATACAATCCTCAAGTGGTGCAAATGTTCATCATCAGAACCAGAAAACATTGTTAGATCATCCAAATAAACAACAATAAAAACATCCTTTTCATTGGCAAAAGCAATATCCATTGCTCGCTGGAAAGTGGCTCCAGCGTTCTTCAGACCAAATGGCATTTTGGCATACTGGAAAGTTCCCCAGGGTGTTGTGAAGGTAGTTTTGTCCTCGTCTTTTTCATGCACCAAGATATGATTATAGCCTAAATAGCCATCAAGTAGTGACATCCTTGATGTTCCAACTACTCTCTGTAGAATATGGTCCATCTTCGGAAGTGGATAGTTATCCTTTAAGGATGCTTTATTCAGATTCCAGAAATCTATGCACAACCTTATTTCTCCTGTCTTCTTACGTACCGGGACCAAATTCAAAATCCATTCAGAAAATCTAATTGGGACAATGATAATAGCTTTATACAATCTGTTTACCTCTTTTTCAATGGACGGCAACAACTTTGGGTTGATCCTTCACAACTTCTGTCTAAATGGCTTCTGATCCGACTTGATGGGAATAGTATGCTGAATTATATTTTTGTCATACACCTTCAAATCTGAATAATCCCACGTAAACACATCAGAGAATTCAGAAATTAATTTAACATACTGTTCCTTTACCTCAGGAGACAATGCCTTTGATAACTTCACAAGCTTAGGCTTGTCAGCTGTTCCAAGGTTTACATCTTCAACTCCTTTATCGGTAGGCACCAAGCTTGGTTTCTTTGCTACATCATCTTGATAAAAAAGCTCTTCTAAAGGTATGAGACCTCTAGGAATCACATTATCTTTCAGCTGCAATACATCCATCTTATTTGCTTCAATTTCTTGATCATCGACATCATGATCTCCTTCTATGGGAGTATCCTTGAATTTTCCTTCTCTCTGTAGAAAAGCATTGATTTCATTGTCATCCCAAAATACTCGCCAATACCTTAAATTATTCGAAACAACATGCCTATGTTTGACATAAATTTCAAACTTGTTGCTGGAATTCATGGGAATCTTAAAATTTCTTGCAGTAGTGGCAAGAGAATCAGCAATAAGATTTTGTATTTTGGGTATTACTGTCAAAGTGTACTCAGAAAATGTCCTCAAAATCTTTAGGACTGCATTTCTATAGGCCCTCAATCACAGATGCTTTTCTTGATACTCTCATTTTACATATTTGATTATCAACTCCGAATCTCCATAGACATAAATCCTCCTTGCATTTAGCTTCTTCAAAATTTCCAAACCTTCAATCAAAGCTTCATACTCTGCTTCATTGTTAGAACAGTCAAAAGCCAACTTGTAAGCACATACTCTAACATTACTAGGAACCTTTTCAGGCTGGAAAATAGGGCTCCGAATCCATATTACTATACCAACACCGTCCTTACCAACAGCTCCATCAAAATCCATGCTCCAAAGGCCTTATTCTTCTTCTTCTAAATGCTGAAACTTTGCTTCTTTCTCTACTTTATCTGGATTGATTTCTACATATTTCTGATGTTCGTTGTCCTTTTGCTGCTGGCAGGCAGGAAGCTCAGAAAAGCTTGCTGCTTTAGCTTTTTCCTATTTAAGGACTTCCCTAATTTTTTTTGAAATTTTAGGTATCTCATCTAATTCTACCAACTGAACATTTTCATCATTCAAACCACCATTTGAATATAATACAAATGACTCCAGATCTATGTGGACTGCATTAATTGGACGATTTACTAGTTTCTCTTTGCTGGTGATCATGTATTTCATTTTCTTCTCCATATATAATTTTCTCAATTGACCAAACATGGGAATAGTGGCATAAGAGAAGTCAAGATGAATGGTTCCTTTAAGTTTTTCACCCCATGACCTGGACAAAAGCATTCCAAATCGTGGTGGAACATCAACAACAACTACATCCATTAAAACATTCTTAGCTGGGATTTTGTCTAAAGATACTACCAAATCTTTGATAATACCAATAAAATGGACCCTACCAAAGTCAAAGGAATACAAATCATGGTATTTATGAGTAATATCAAGTCCCAACTTCTCCATAATGGCCTTAGGCATCAAGTTATGTGAGGCACTGGAGTCCAGCATAGCGTTATGTCTCTCTTGTTTTATATGTTATTTTTGTGTTTGTGTTTTCGCATATTTATGTGTTTCATTGCTCTGTAATATATAATTTTCTAACAGACACAACAAAAGAATAGGAATTATAAGAATAAGAAGAACCTCTTTCTCTAGCATTGAGGATATCTATTTAGGAAAGAAGAAAACTAGAAAGGTATGCGCTGCCTTATTTTTATTTTAGTTTTGTTTTATCTATTTTTAAAGATAATTATATAATTGTTAGGGAGATAGTGGATTCAAAGGATTGCAAACATTTGAATAAGGCCAGATATGAAGGAATGAGCCCATAAGTTAAGAATGACACTTGATATCTAACTGGGTTGGTGGCTAGAAGAAATTCCATTGGTAACATATGGGTCTTTAGGAATAAGTTGAATGTAGGAGGTAAAGTGGAGAAGTACAATGCTTAAGTAGTAGAAAAGGGATATGGCCATGGTGAAATTTTGAGATTAGTAATTCCGAGTCTAAGAATCATGAGGATGAATATTCTAATCGTAACAGTTAGTAGTACTATGCGTATTTTTAGATTCTACAGGCCATTGAGAGCCTACTTGTTGATGTAATTTGGTTCAAAAATGTTTTACACAAAGTGTTATCTTGGCCTAATGGTTAAGATCATAATTTTTCTTTTAAAAATCACATATTAAAATCCAAAGGGGTTAGAGTATGTACTTTTTTGTAGAATTTAACAATCAAATATAGAGACAGATACTTCGTCCCACAAACAAAAAGGTCTCACAAACTAATTTTATATCTAAATTAGTTGTTCCTTTAAAATTACATTATTATTATTATCTTTAATTATATATACCTCTACTTTACATATACATATATATAAAACAATTCATTTCTATGTAGCAAATTATTTTTATCAAATTTAATCAGGTCCATATTTTTGAGTCAACAAGATCGAGAAAAAAATTGATCCCAACTTCATATATGATGTCATGTCATATGTCACAAGTTTAATGATAATAATTACACTGAAGGTGTTCCCTCTATGGACTTGGTTGGGTAATCACCATTCATCCCAACCAATCCTAACTCCCTATTTTCATCCTCCTCCATGAAGTAACAAACTTGTGAGTGGAAAGGATTTTGTGTTTGTTGTCATTTTCTGACTACAGATGCCAAATAGTTTTCGATGTTCATAATTTTCAATGCCTGTCTCATGGACCATGCACAACTAGGTAAGCATAAAAAATATAGCACATAATCCTCCATACCCAATCACTTTGCTGGAACATTCACTTCTTTATGGTTGTTGCCCTGGTGACCTTTGCACTACTAGGTTCATTATTTTCAAAAACTTTGATGAATCATATAGAAATCATCTGACACATGTCCCTCATTGAAAAATAACCCAATGTGTATGACATGTGTCCCTCACTGCAAAATAAACCAGTCAAGGATACCCAAAAAAGTTTTCAAAAACCATGGGTTTTGTTGGAATCATCTTGAAAACCCCAACATCTCCATTCAACCTTGGCCATGATCTCATAAAACTTGATAGAGATGTGGGAAGTGTGGAAATATAACATAGGGTCATAACCATATCCAATCTGTCCTGGATGATTCATAATAATAACCTGTTTGGTAAAGTTGGCAACTTCCTTTTTTAGATCCTTCTTGGAATCAAATTCCACATAACCACACTTCATATCCTTAACAATAACATTCTTGACGTTCAATCCCACATTGTTACCAGGAAATCCCTCTTAAAAAGCTTCATGATTCATCTCAATAGGTTTAATATTCTATTGGGACTAAAGTTAACAATTGTACCTAGATTTAATATTCTAGTTTCCACACGATCAACACGCATAGTCCCAATACCACCAATATTGTTACAAACATCTTGAAGATGCCACCTTAGAGGCTTTTTTGAAGGACACTTAGGCTCTAAAACCTGGTTAATAGATTCCAAGAGTGTTGGGCCCTTGTACCAATCAAGGTTGGAAGAACTCTCAATCATGTTATCACCTTCAAAACCATAGATGAGCACAAAAGGAATCTTGTATGGGTTGTATCCAACCCTCTTCAAATAAGAAGATACTTCCTTAAAAAATTCATCATAGTGAGCCTTATAGTACTCAAGAGTAGTGGAATTCATCTTGTTACAACAAAAAATCATTTTATTCACTCCTAAGGTGAATGCCAATAGGGCATGTTCACTTGTATGACTATCCTTGAAGATACTAGCTTCAAAACCTCTATTGGTGGAGTCAATGATCGAAACTGCACAGTTAGCCTAAGATTTTCCATTAATCATGTTCTTGATAAAATCATGATGGCCAGGGACATCAATCGCAATTCAATAGTATTTATTTATATCAAAAATTTAGGGTGTGATACCAATTGTGCTACCATGTTCAATATTTAGCTTTTCAATAACCCAATCATACTTGAATGATCTCTTGTTCATCTCAGTAAATTATTTCTCAAAATGTTCAATCACATGCTAGTCAATTCCTCCAAGCTTGTAGATAAAATTCTCAGTGGTTGTTGACTTTCCTGATTTGACATGGCCAATAACTCCAATATTGATATGGTTTTCTCCTTTCCCATAATGAATTAAAACCTCTTACAAAAATTCCTAGCTGAGTCTCGAGAATCATAAGCACCAGAGAATAGCTTCACAGCAACGTAGAGAGCAGAGAGACTCGTACAATATGAAGAGATATCATTAAGTTATATATGTCTCTCCATAATCATGAAAGCAGTTTCAACCACTTATTTTTCACAAATTCATAAGGGAAATGATATTTCCTGAAACTAGTAGCTTAGAATGAAACAAAGAAACTAGGGAGTATTGCCAAAGAATTGGAACATTGAGGACAACATTATCTTACTATGAATAATATGATGAGGATACTTACTCTATTGTTTCTTTGGATCTTGATATCAAGATATTTTGGGTACAAAGGTAGAGCCTTCTCTAGAGCTTATTATTGTTGCAAACGCAAATCCATATGAAAATGTGAAAGTCACGAATAAACCAATGAATTCCATTCATGTTGAACCAACAACAAAGTCATAATCTAGGCGTCTTGAGGGTTTGTAGGACTTAAAATCATCCTACGCCCCAATATGTGAAAGGCACCTCAACCATTTTGAAATCAAGAGCCAACTTGCAAAGTCCTTGTAACAATAACAACAAATCCAAAGTTTCATGTGACATGACATGAAATATCATTCAAACATTTGAACCCTTGTGATAAAGTATTTGTAAACATTGTGTCATAAATCGCCCAACAAATTGGAGAGATCAGGGAAATATTTGTAGAGCATCATGGTTTAAAATAGTCAGACCACCTTAAAGGATTTTTTTCCTCTATTGGAAGTGAGAAAGACATCCCTCTCCAATACCGTCACTGGTCGTATCATATCATATATTGGGCTAGCTAGTAGTGGAGCATAAAACCGTTCAACAATAATTTATGGAAATGCTAGCACAAACTCAGAGTCCTTCAATGTGGTGTAAAATATATGAAGTATAAAGCCATTGGGAGGAAGAAATGATTCCAGGAAGGGTGCCTACAAATATATACAATATACTAAAGGATTTCTAGAGTGTAATGTATTCTCCATAAGAACACTGAAAAAAATTCAGTGTGCGATGTTTTCGACATGCAAGAATGAAAGTCCCAGCTGGCAAGTGGCTTCACAAAAGGTGTGGTTTAGTCGAGAAGAATGCCTTCACTTTGGTTCATTGAAATTCTCGCAAAAAATATTTAAGACATCATGATGCTATGTTATGATACTTTTAATTTATTTACCTAGATTTTCTAGGTAGCCAAAATGTTTAGTATCATAGCCTTCTCTGGAATTTCAAATCCTCAAATGACCTGCCAATGAAATTTGATGAAGCCTTGTTTAGATCTTCTTATCACTTTATAGGATTGTAGTGTTTAAAGTATTAATATTGTTCATAATGAATATCATGGCACTGAAGACATGTGTTAAGAGACCTGACCTAGGATTTTTTACTATTTTTATGGTGTGTAGGTTAAGGATTAATTTATAATACATCTTTTATAAAAACAAACATTAGAATATAATCTATTGATATAAAAAGCATGATATTCATGCTTCTTTAGATTGTCAAATATGCAATTTAAAATAAACACATAAATATAATTGGCATCTCAAATTTTGTCATTCAAATTTTCAGGACAAATACACATGCACACATGATTTTTAGCTTATATTATTCAAAATTCGAATCAGAATAGTGTGAAACAATATTTAGCAATTTCAAAATTTTCCTTAATATTTCACAAAAATTAACATTGATTTCATTAAAAGTATTTAATAATTAAAAAAAATGTGTCCCTCTGTAGCGTTGGGTTGGGAAGACATTGTTCACCCCAACCAATCGTGAAACATAATTTTCATCTACCTCCCTCTAATTAAAATCTAACACATGGCTTTGGCATATTCGTAGGAATCACTACTGCAATGCACCAGAGAATGCCAAGGAGGAAGAGTGTGGACTGATTTTGGGGTATGAAAATGAGTCATAGGACCTCCCATTGGAATTATTGAGATCCCTAGAAGTGGATTGAACAATTTTATTAATCCTATAGTTGTCGCCTTCTGTTGTCACTAAGAAAAGTGGTAGTCCTATTTTTTATCTTTGATGAACGAAGGGATCTGGGATGGATCTATTGTTGCTTCTAGAATTCTTTCCCTTCAAGAAAACATAGCCCCTAATCCTCTTGGTCATATAACAGTTGGTCTTGTATTTCCATTTGATTCAAGCAGTGGACACTTGAAGAAAAAATGGGAGATTTTTGTAGGTCAACAACTACTTGGAGGTTAAGATGCACAAAATTAGAGAGCAGGAGGCAAGTTCTAGTGGAGTTGGTCAGCCAGTAGAGGGAAATTCATGTTGGGAAAATAATCAATGAGCGAAGGTTGGTGAGAACGGTATAAGGAGGGGTTTTATGGATGAGTTGACCTACAATGTCCTGTTATCGAAATGGGGTCTTAAATTTTTTATCATTTTTCAAGCTTCTTGAAACTTAAAGTGGCATCATCATTGTGTCCGACTCGTCGTGAAATTTTTGGTGATATAAAATTTCTTGAAAAAATAACATTTGAATCACAAGATATGGTCATTTGAAGTTGGACATTGATCCTCACCACATCAACAATGTGCTGCCATGTGGTACCCATGTGGCCCATATATTCTCTTAACTCCCTCGAAGACTTCAATATCATAAAAGGAAATAGATGTGGCCATGAAAACCTTAACACGACTGGCATGCACATTCTTGGAAAAGTCAAAGTAATCTCATACCTCACCTTCAGTCCTAAGATATTGAACCAAAACCCTGTAGAATTCCTTGGAATTATTGTAATCAAAATATTTCAAAACAACTTCAGGACCTGCATATCAAGGGTTCCTATTTGAATCGACATGGCTTCTTCCCGAACATTTCGTTTGTCGAGAAGAGAAGTGTTAAACACGAGAAATCTAGTGAGATATATAATCATCATTTGAAAACTCAAGAGTGCCTCCAACCTCCCTTGGGCAATATCTACTTGGTTAATCTTTTGTCTAGATTTTGGAATTTTTCCTCTAAGTTGTATTGACTTGACTGGTCAAAGCAAAGGTGTGAAAACTAATCCATTTTGTCTTCAAAATTTTCCCTACCCAACATGAAAAACATAATAAACCAACATTTTCCTCAATACTCAAGAATTAAATAATAAATTTCATAAATTATGTGGTCATTTAGCTATTTACCTGCGTAAATTTCCATTAGCCATCTTGCTCCACACATAAGCAAATGCTACAATGCCAACTTTCCATGAGTAAGTAAGCAACCACTGAAGTAGAAGGTTGCTCTTCACAATAGAGTTTTCTCTATTTTTTTTCAAATAATATTTTATCTAATATTTATTCTATTAGAAATAAGAGTTTTCATATTTAGTGATTTATTTTTTGAAGATGATGTTCACTAATCTTTATTTTTTTTCGGTGTATTTTGCACCTTTAGAGGCAATAGCTAGTATTATTACTCTATTAGTAGATGCATATTAATTAATATGCATCACTTTAAACTAAATAATGTGTCTTTTTAACACTAATTTGGGGGAAAATGAAATACGACGGATCACGATGATTTAAATTTTGAAATGGAGCATCATATAACATTAAATGCTTTATAGTTCACTAAGAATCCAACAATCTGTCAATGTCATCCAAGCGACCAAGGTGTGTTAACAAAGACGACATCAAGTTTGAGAGAGGATAGAGGGGAAATGAATTGTTGGAATTAGCGTCGGGATAGACAGAAAATGGATGATCGAAATTAGCTTTTGGAAATTAGTCAAAAAGGGTTAAATGGGGTTTTGGTCAGGTGTCGTTTATTTTTTTTTAATTTTTATTCTTAATAATTTGTCATGTATTTTTTAAATTTTTTTATTTTTATTCTTAATAATTTGATGTGATATGTTTTCTCTAAATTATAATTTATAGTTTTTCAACTTTGATTTGTCATGTATAAATGAATTTTGAAATTTTAAAAATTGTGAATATAAAATTTATTTTTAATATATAAATAAAAAAATTGAGATGTTTAAAATTATTTTTTAATATATAAATATTTATTTTTAATTGTTAAAATATTTATTGTTATATTTCCATATTTTCTTTTGATCCTCTTGTTTATAGTCTTTTAGAGAAATGTTTAAATTTTTCCCTTGCCCCTAGAAAAATCCTAGTGGAAGAGATTTTTTGTGACATTGAATTTGGGATAAGGTACTTATCGGATGCTACTAAGGATATCATAAGACAAGACTATGTGGTTATCCTGAGAAAGGCTAAATCCCTTAAGAATAACCTTAGTAAACCTGAGTTTGAGGCTCTCAAAGCTTTAAACAATAACAAGGACATCGTTGCTCTTAAAGCTAACAAAGGGGGAGCTATCGTTATCTTAGATAATGATTATTACCGGAAAATTATGTTATATAAAATTTGTAATAGATGTAGCTACATAAAAATTAATAAGAATATCTTAAAGAATATTTCTAAAACAATTTCTCTTGCCATAAAATCTAGTGACATTGTTAGCTCCCGGTTGAGGCCTCAAAATTTGCTACAACAACATGGGGGATGACCACTCGGTCCATACCTTAAAGCAATTCCTTTTCTGTTTGGAATGGTGGCTCCGATTGGTTTAACTAGGTCCCTTTACCTTCTCTCAATCTCCATTGGCTTAAAGTATGACTTTTATCTACCAATGGGAAAGAGACATCAGATCATTTCTCTTGTCGATCGGACAAGAAAGTGATCCTTAAGCTAATTTTGGCTTAGCCAAGCCAAAATTTAAAGTTTTGCCTCTTTTGGAAAAGGACTTTTTTGGGATATAGAGTTTAATCTAAATGAAATATTATTCTAAGATGCAAGCAAAATAAACTATTTTAATCCTATCTCAATTAGGCAGATATAGATCTATCCCAACTAAGAGCAAGATGTTTTAAATAATTTAGATTTAAATATGTTTGTTTTAAATGAATATCAAGCTAACGAAGTAGTTTAGTTAACCGATATTGTGAATACCAAACACATTCTATCTAGAGACCTCTTAACTGAAATAATTAATAAAAAACACACAGGAATTAGTTCTCAAAATGATATTGATCATTTAATCAGTAACTTGAATAATTAAATAATAACATGTGGAAATTAGTTCACAACATATCACTATTCGATAAATCAGTTTTATAAGACAAATTTCTAAGTAAATAGTTACTCGGATATCAGAATTCAACCCATAAGAGTAGAGACAAATAATAACATAAATTGAAGCAAATTACTCATACCGACATAAGTGCACAAGTATGCGAGTAAATTGACACATTCTTGTTATCAAAAAAATGAAATCAAAATTTAAAATAATAGTATTAAAAATACCAATTTATTAAGTCCATTTCTCCAGCTCCGGTCTCTGACAGTCTTTTACAATACCTGAACTTCTGATTCAAAATTAGAGCTACAGTAGTGCAAGACTCTGTTCATTATACATAACTCAGAATGTAAAATAAAAACCTCAATAATCTCTAGATCTAAGATTCCTCTGCTCTCACCCTACAACTCTAAATTCATATTACAGAACTGCTTTTAGAATTTCATAATTGCAGAGGAGAGAAGCCCTCTATTACATTTTGCAATCTGCTATTTATAATATTTAGAAAAGAATTCTTCATAGGAAAGTTTGTTGAAGAGTAGTTTTTCTCCATCAATTTTCATTGGTTTAAAAATCATATTCTTCAATTGTTGGAGCCTTCTCATTGATTGAGAGCTTCTTCTTCTCATCTCTTCAACTTTTTTCCTGCGAAAACAAATCAAAACAAAATCAAAATGTAAAAAATAAAATCAAAATGCAAAAAGAAATTAAATAAATCCAATCAAAACTTAATTAAATAAATAATTGAAAAAGGAAGTATAAGCTTTCTTTTGATTTCTATGCTGATATAATTGGCCAAGGATATCATTGACGAATTGATATGCATTTAGAAGAATTTGTGGGCAAATTAAAATGCAAAAAGTTAAACTCAGAAAATTAATTTTGTTAAAAATTCAGAGCATGATCTTCTGCTGAATTGTAGACCCAATAAATGATCAAATCTATAAATGAAACAACTTCAGAAATGTTCTCCATAATTTTATCTATCTAATGAGCTATCTTGGGCCTCATTTGGCCAAGTAAAACTCCATTTATGAGCTTCCAAAGTTGGCATATTAAAATTTCCAGAAATCTGGAATTTTTTGTTGCCTCGACTAAAAATCAGAATTTTTAAATTAAATTCTAATCCTAAATTAGATTATAATATTTAATTAATTAATGCTAAATAATTAAAATTGTGTTATTAATCTCAATTTAGAAATCAATTAATAAAAATAAACGATTTAATTTTTTTTTAAATATAAATATATTATATTAATATTATAATTTATTTATATTAAAATTATAATAAAATATTATAATTAAAATATAACAATTATAATAAAAATATAATATTTATATATTAAATAATTAAAAACTAAACATCCACGAGGGAGGGAGAGAGGAGGGAGGAGGAGAATGAGGATTACTAATAAGGGAGGAGGAGAATGAGTGGGAGTTATAAGGTTGAGAGAAGAGTTAGGTGAGGGAGAGTGAGGTGGAGGGTGATGTGAGGTAAGCGGGAGGTAGGAGAGGTGAGGTGGAGGGTGAGGTCACGGAAGTCATAAGGAGAATGAAAAACTTTGCATAAAACTTAAAATCCCATCATATAACCAAATCGCATTGGAGTTTCAGCACTTTTTAAATATATGCGTAAAAAAAAATATTTGTTATTTGCGATATGCAATTTACGATGTATCGCAATCGCAATATCGCATCGCATATTTTATTTCGACATTTTTGTAAGTTGAGATTTTTTCAGAAGAGTTAGTGTGGTGAGAATTGGGACCCACGTGGGATTAACCATCCTACATTTTGGACTTCAATTTTTTGCAATTTTGGGATTTTGGGTTTGGCAATTTATTTTAAAATAATGAGCTGGAGTAAATTACCAAAATCCTGAAATGTGTTTTAGTTCATTATGTAATTTAGTTGGGTCATTTTGTAGGATTGTTAGTGAAAAATGAAAGAAATAATAAAAATGAACTAAAAATTAATATTTACGATGAATGACTATTTTAACTATGAGAATTAAAATATTGGTACACTTTATACATTTTTTATCCCAAGCTAGAAAATGATCAAACTTCAAAATGGTTTCATTTACAAACTGGTTTACCAAATGAAGTGAAACAAGTATCGTTGGAAAGCTTGTAAAAAAAACGGATTCATTAAAGCAATAAAAATAAAATTTTGAGGAAGATGAAAAAAATGGAAAAAATGCAGGATAATTAACTTAATGAAAATCATAAAAGGTGTTTAGCCAAAAAAATGGTAGAAAGGGTCCCCATTATTTGAAGTGTATAAGTAAAAAATGGGGGTGTTGTGTTTTACCACAACACTTCCTTAGTCAGAAGTTGATTGAGAGCATCCCTCTCACTCCTAGGATTTATAGTATTCCAAAGATCCATAAGCAAGGGGTTGCTCCGCATCCCATTGTCAACACCATGAACGGGACGACCTATCTTCTTACTAAGTTTTTAGCTAATAAGATAAAACTTCTTGTTGGTCGGATTGAATCCTTATTCAAAGATTCATATTCATTTGTCAACGAATTAAAGAGTATAAAGTTGTATCCTCATGATAATTTGGTGAATTTCGATGTGGTTTACTTTTACACTAATATCCCCATTAATGTGTCCGTTGAAGTCATCAAGTGCATTATAGATTGTTGAGCATTGGAAAAGGTATGGATTCACTATGTATTTTCTCATCTTTTTCCTTTAAACATAACTCTTTTTATTCTAAAAAGATGATTTACTGGAGGATTATGAAAGAATTGCAAATACTAATGTTTATTGTGAAAATTGACTAAAGATTACCTTTTATTTTAAAAAACAGGAAACAAATGAAGTAAACCATCATTCAAAAGGCAAAGCTAAAATAGGAGCAATTGTTGTTCCTCCAGTAAAGGGTTGTATCCAGACAAGAAGAAGGAAATAAGAACGCATAGCTAAAGGAATACAGGGAACAGCACGGCTACAGCCTAAGAAGACCAAGAATTAGCTAAAAAAGAAAAGGAGTGAATCCCTCAGGATTTTTTGATCCCGAGGGATCGCTGTTTAGTCTTATCATTGTTTCTTGTCCTGTTAGCGGAATTGTTATAAAAGGCAGTGCCTGGAGAAATCGGGGGACAAAATGATTATTATTGAACTTATTTTGTAACTCTGTAATTTCTTAACTCTCGTGATCAGAGAGCGACTGTTGTAAATGTTATTTATGTCTGATTAATACAAGAATGTGTTGTCATTCCATTTCTTAACTCTGGAGTAAAGCCCAACGGTGTTTCACTGGTGGCTAAGGGCCCGACCCTAGTGGATCTATCTGCTATTTGTATCATTACCTTTCAGTTATCATTGTGTGACAGTTTTTATTTTTTTTCGTTATAGTTTGCAAGTTAATTCGTTTACTGTTTAATTTCTTATTGATATCGATGTGTTACATTGATAAATTGCATTGTTGTTCCGACTCTAACACGAATCTTAATTCCCGTATCATTTATCTTTTTATTCTTTACAGAGCTTCACTGTTCAGCATTTGACGTTATATTTCAATTTCTGTTTCAATCCAATTGTTATTTCGTTTGACTACTATTCATTTCAGAGTGTTGATCAAAAGAGTTTGTTGTAGACAGGATTTGTTGCTTAACAAGATTTGCTGCTCAATAGGATTTGTTGTTTAATAAAATTTGTTGCTCAATTCTCTTAGATAGAGTTTGTTGTTTAGATTCATTATGTTTTTGCTCAAATTCATTAGATAAATATTGTTGTTCAATTCTAGATTTGTTGTTCATTTCAATTCATTAGTTTACAGTCTGCATAGAGTTTGGTTTTTCTTTTGAAGAGCTTGCCTAGTTTACTTTTATTATCAGCGTTTAGTTCAATTTCCTTTTAATTGCTTTAAGCCAGGATTATCAACTGTCAATAATATTGGTTATTGTTACCTGCATTCTCAGATTGATTATCTTGTTTCCGTTTGATTTCAATCACATCAGTTTCTAAAGGAAAGAGTTACGATTACTGCATCTTTGATTGATGTTTGCTGAGTGAATGATTGGATTTCAGAGCATTTAAGTTCATGTCATTATATTTAGATTTCTTTTCCAAGCATCCGTTTACTCTTGTATTTACAACATTGTATTACATATTGCAAGGCATTACTCTTAGATTGAATTGCAGCTTCAAACTGGCTACATTGTTGA
This sequence comes from Pinus albicaulis, assembly GCA_034641835.2. Taxonomy (NCBI): domain Eukaryota; kingdom Viridiplantae; phylum Streptophyta; class Pinopsida; order Pinales; family Pinaceae; genus Pinus; species Pinus albicaulis. The sequence continues at coordinate 1,406,314,127 of CM076577.1, read as the reverse complement.
AACAAAAATTCGTCCTTGGATTGATGATTAATGTAGGATAAATAAGCGTTAAAAATACACCTTTTATACCTCAACATTTTGGCGTCGTTTCCAGGGAGAGTGTAGCCATTTACAGAGAGTGATGCATATTTGATTTTTTTTTTGCTAGCGAAGAATTGGGTATTAAAAACATAAGGTAAGAACCTGCGTACCAAGCAAGAAACATACTTGTTCACTGGCCTACTTCACAGCAGAATTGGGAAAAAATTATAGGTAGGAATGAATGCTTGTCTTTTTGAATGAATAGAAAAGCTAAACAGAACAAAATTCCTCCTAAACCTAAGGGACCGGTGACCCTTGGGTGAACAAATTTCATTGACGAAATCCTTAAGAAAACTGAATCTCAACCATCAGTAGGACCTGGGAAAGTTATTTCTAGACAACCTACTAGTTCCCTTCAGGCCACAAAATCACCATCTATAGCCTTTGCTGAGGTACATAGCCAAACAGAAGTAATTGAGCAAGATTCCCAAGAAATTGAGAATTCTCGCCTAATTTCTCTGCAAGAAGGGAACTCTAGTAATCTCTGCAAAGGAGGAGGAGAAATAGGGGAAAAAAAAGAACCAAAATCTCCTCTTGAAGTAATCCAAACAATGAGCAGCCCAAATAAGGGAAGTGCCGTCAACATCATTCAAAACAAAGCTAAAGGACTTGAATCTCCTCAGATAGTAGGTTAGCAAGGAACACTCATTATTCCAGATCAAGGGAGTGTTGTCAAAGTCATTCCTATTCCTTCTAATCACCCTAGGAATTCCTTTGAAATCCCATAAGGATATTGGCACATATTCGATCAAATGGCCCAGAACCAGAACCAACAAACACCTCAACAAACTTCCACACTGCAATATCCCATTGTGGACACTGCAGTTAATGCACCTATGAAGGCCATTCCTCTTCAGCATATTCCTACATTCCATGGCTTAACATCGGAAGATCAAGATGCATTTCTGTTTGAATTCAATGTATTATCAAGGGTGTATGACTATACCACCAATCCCCAAAAATTAAAATTATTTCCTTCCACATTAAAAGGAGCAGCTTTACGATGGTTTATGGGGTTAGGTGGAGGTGTTATAAATGATTGGGATTAAATGAAAGCTGTGTTTCTAAAGAAATATCAGGATTATTGTAGGTCCAGGGAATTAAAAGATGAAATATTTCATATGACAGAAAAACCTAATAAAACACTTGAGGAATATGTAGAATGCTTTCAATACAACCTCCAGAGATCACCTTATGCATATTTACCCTTACCTGATAATGTGTTAAAAACTACATTATTTAAAGGGATGAAGGAAAAATGGGTTGAAACATTAAACATTATGGGCAAAGGTGATATATATTAGGAAAATTTTTCTGACATTATTGATTTATGTATGAGGAGTTCGAGAGGCAACACAACGCTAAAGTTAGTAGAACGTGATATGATCACAAGAGATAGCAAGATCTCTGGTGAAAGTATAACCCGCGCAGAAATTGGCAATCTACTAGAATATTTTAAAACGGATATTCTAGGGACTCTGACAACGCAGTTCAACATTATGCAAGCCAAACAAAAGCAAGCAAAAGTAGATCAAAATCTGGCAATATTCTACCCTAAATGCAGAAAGAAACACAACCATAAAGAGTGCCCGTTGGATATAGTCAAATATTGTGCTATCTGCACAAAAGATCACTCCACAGAAGGTTGCCTCTCACTCCCTGGATTGAAAGCAGCTTAAAAGGAGGTGGAAGAAGAATTGGAATTGGTATGCCTACTCAATCAGCAAAGAAAATGGCAGCCACGACAAATAGGTATGCCAATTGATCCATCCTCTTCTTTTCAGTCTCCTCAGTATAATGCTTAGAAATATAATGGAATGTGGAAAAATCAGCCACCTTTCCCCAATTGGTCACAACAGCCATTTCCTACATCACCATGGCCAAATCAAACAAATCAAACCAATTCGCCAAACTTTCCTTAATGTCCACCATTTTGGAAAAATAATACTTATCCAACACAATGGTTCCCCTCCTCTTCGCAGAGTCAGACCTGGCAGTCGAACTGGAAAACACCTACAAATTAGCCAGCTGGAACAATCCCTCTCCCTCAACCTACACTGCCAGCACCTTATACATTGCCACAAAATCCCCAAACCAACTTAAGATCGCAACTCCCAACCCAAACCCTAATAATAGGTCGGTTCAGTCTGTTCAAATAATGGAACCATCAAAACCAGAAACTGAATTAAGGGAGTGCAATAACCTTGAATTAAGATCTGGGTGCATAATAGAAACAGAGGGAGACAAAAATGTTCAAGTTGAAGACCCGTTACCCACAGAAAAAATAGTGCACAAGGAGAATGTGGTTAAACAACAAACTTAGGAACAAGCAACCACCTCTTCTCCACCATTCCCAGAACGATTAATCATACCTCGCCCAACAGAATATCCTAATTTTGATCTTCCGGGAGAATTAAAAAAATTGTGTATAAAAATCCCTCTCCTCGAAGCTATCCAAGACATCCCTATTTATGCAAAAACCATCAAAGAACTATGTATAAGGAAGCCCAAGAAGAGAACAACAACTAACCCAACTGTCCAAGTAGTCGACACTCTATCTGATTTATTATCAGGAATGGAAACACCTATAAAGTATGAGGACCCAGGAAATCCTGTAGTGATGGTGCAAATCAATGGGCAATCATTTTCAAATGCCTTAGTTCATTTGGGAGCTGCAATTAATATCCTAACAACCACCACTTGTCAAAAACTTGGCATTACATCATTAGATGCAACAAAAACCTTATTAGAATTGGCTGACCGACCGGTATTCAAACTAGAAGGTACACTACATGATGTAATGGTATCAGTAGATTCCTGGGAGTCCCCTATTGAATTCCTGATTATCAACCCTAAAAACTGACTAGATGGACACTTGTTGATCCTAAGTAGACCTTGGCTGGCAACTTCCGATGCTTACATTGGCTACCGACAAGGTAGCATGACTATAACGAGGGGAAACTATGTCAAGAATTTAGCTTTATATCCCCTAGCCCAACCAAGCCTATCTATAATTAAAACAAGGAAAAAACCTGTGTCATACCTCATGGAAAGCATTAGATCACCATTAACCATAGAAGATGCCCTCAATTTTAAAGACCAAACAGAGGATGATATCATTAATAGTTTCATTAATAAACCAAAAATCAAATCCCATCTGCAATGTCACATGATCAAGGCAGCATTTGATAAAAAAGAAGAAGAAGATCCCATAAAAGACATTCATGATCAATCAATAACCACTACTTCTGTGTACAATAGAAAAATTGTATAAATTGAACCAGGAAAAACTTTAAACATTAACAAAAATCTGACTACTGAACAAGAAAAGAAGACGGTCCAATTACTACAAAAATATAAGGGAGCCTTTGCATGGGATTATCCAGACATGAAGGGAATTGACCCCCAGTTAGGTATGCACCACATCTATACTAAAAATATGCTAGACCCATTCACCAACCCCAACGAAGATTAAAACCTCATCTTAAAGATATTGTGAAAGCTTAATTACAAAAACTGTTGGATGTCAATTTTATTTACCCAATATCTGATAGAAAGTGGGTCTCTCCATTAGTAGTGGTGCCAAAGAAAAATGGAAAGTGGAGGATATGTGTCGAATACCAAGAAATAAACAAAGCAACCCAGAAAGACCACTTTCCCCTTCCCTTCATTGACCATGTATTAGATACATTGGTAGGAAAGAAATTCTTTTCTTTCCTAGATGGCTTCAGTGGATACAATCAAATTCAGATTTCCCTTGAAGACCAAGACAAAACCACTTTTACCTTCCCTTGGGGGACATTTTCCTATCGATTTTTACCCTTTTTCCTATGCAATTCCCCTGCTACATTTCAGAGGGCCATTCTTAGCATCTTTTCAGATTTAATAAATGAAGGGCTCAAAGTATACACGGATGACTTCACACCTTATGGAGATGATTTTGAGCCAGCATTAGAAACTTTGGAAAAGGTGTTGCAAAGATGTATTGACACTAGGCTTTGCTTAAGCCATGAAAAGTGTCACATGATGATTACCAAGGGACTCATATTAGGTCATTATATCTCAGCAGCTGGAATTTAGGTAGATCCAGCTAAAATTCAGATAATTTTGTTAATACCTACTTCGACCACACAAACAGAGGTACGTAGCTTTCTCCGATTTTCTGGTTATTATCGAAGATTTATAGAACATTATTCTCGAGTAGCTGCACCTTTATATGCATTTACAGGGAATGTTGATTTTAATTGGATAGATAAATGTGACCATGCTTTTGAGGATCTAAAAAATTTTCTATCAACAACTCCAGTGCTAAGGGGCCCAAATTGGGATTTGCCATTCCAAATTTCATCTGATGCCTCAAACACAGTTATTGGAGAATTTCTTGGGCAGGAAGAGGATAAGAAACCATATGCAATCTATTATACTAGCAAAAATATATCTCCTGCTAAATTAAACTATATTGTGACTGAGAAATAATTTTTAGCTGTGATACATGCTGTAAATAAATTTAGACATTATATAATTGGGTATCCTATAGTTTTATATACAGATCACTCTACCATAAAAATTTTAGCAAATAAACCTGTTACAAAAGGTAGAGTAACAAGATGGTTGATTTTATTACAGGAATTAGATATCACAATAAAATATCGACCTGGAAAAGAGAATCTTGTCGCTGATTTCTTGTCATGAATGCCAAAACCAATGGATGCAGTAGCAGTCGAAGATCACTTCCCAGATGAGAATTTGTTCGTTGTTACTTCTAGAACCCCATGGTATGCTGATATTTCAAATTACTTAGCAATAGGTAAATTACCTAAGCATCTAATGGCCAATGAACGAAAAAAGATAGTATAGCGTAGTACCCGATTCTCTTGGATTGGGGGATACCTGTTTCATATAGGAGTAGATATGCACATCAAGAGATGCGTCTGAGAGGATGAAATATTTGATATTATAAAAGCATGCCATGATGGGCCATGTGGTGGGCATTTTTCAGATCACAGGACTGGTCACAAAGTCTTACAAATAGGCTATTACTGGCCTACCATTTTTAAAGATGCCAAAAAATTTGTACAAGCCTGCGATAGTTGCCAAAGGGTAGGTCGCCCTGGACATTTTGATGAAATGCCTTTGAACCCACAGCGAGTAATCGAGCCATTTTAACACCAGGAGCTCAAATATTTTGGTCCTATTAACCCACCATCAAATCAGAAAACACACATCCTAGTAGCAACAGTGTATGTTACTAAATGGGTTGAAGGAGAGGCATTTTCGAGAGCTACAAAGGACTCTGTAATAAAATTCCTTTTCCAAATATTTGTGCGATATGGCCTCCCAAGGGATGTAATTACAGATGGAGGAGGACCACAATTTGTAGGTAACAGAATCGCTGCAACATTAGAAAATTACCACATTCAGTACAAAATCACAACTCCATACCACCCACAGGCAAATGGCCAGGTAGAGAGCATGAATAAAGTGATCGAATCTATATTGACAAAAATAGTTGCATCACACAGACGTGATTGGGCTTATAGACTTCCAGAAGCCCTGTGGGCGTACCAAACAACATGGAGAAATACCACTAAGTGTTCCCCATATCAGTTGGTATTTGGAAAATAAACCATCTTTCCAATAGAGTTTGAAATTCAGACATTAAGAACAGCCCAGGAGGTGGGCTTAGATTTAAATGAAGCCCAGGTCAGAAGATTACAACAAATCAATGAGTTAGATTAAATTAGGCTCTCTACTCTTCAACACACTGCATTAATTCAACAACAGAGAGAAAAATGGCATGATGCCCTCATTAAAGAGAAAATATTCCACGAAGGAGATTGGGCACTCCTATATGACTCCAGGTTTCAGGATTTTCCAGGCAAACTCTAGACACGATGGCTTGGACCCTACGAGATACAAAAAGTGCATGATAATGGCACCATCACATTAACCACCATTGATGGATCTTGACATTCTTTCAAAGTAAACGGTCATCGAGTCTGACTTTACCATAAACCGCTTAATAGGGAACCCTTTTACCAATGATTACAGGAAGATTCTACCGTGCAAATTCTTGCTGAGGGAGACAACTCCTCCTCAGCACCCATTCACTGAATAATTTTTTTTCATTTGGAAACTTATATATAAAAACTTTTCTCTTTATCTTTCTTTCCTTTTTTACATATTTTATTTCTTAAAGTTGTTCCTTTTTAAGGAACAACAACAGTTTCTCTCAAGAAACAACATGTTTGAGTGTTTCTTTTTGTTGTTCCTTTCCAAAGGAACAACAGTTTTTGTTGTTCCTTTCAAAAGAAACAACATTTTTTCGCTGCATTTTTTTTCTGTTCTTTTCCAAAGGAACAAATTTTTTTTGTTGTTCCTTTCAAAAGGAACAACAGTTTTTGTTGCGAGTTTTTGCTGTTCCTTTTCAAAGGAACAATAGTTTTTGACGTGTGTTTTTGTTGTTCCCTTCCAAAGGAACAACAATTTTTTTCTGTTCCTTTCAAAAGGAACAACAGTTCTTGCCGCATATTTTTGCTGTTACTTTCCAAAGGAACAACAGTTTTTCCGCCTGATTTTGTTGTTCCTTCCTGAAAGAACAACATTTTTCCCGCTTATTTTTGTTGTTCCTTCCCTAAGGAACATCGTTTTCCGCTGATTGTTTTTGATGTTCCTTTCGAAAGGAACATCATTTTTTTTTTCCGATTGTTTTTTTTTTTCCTTTCCAAAGGAACAACATTTTTGCAGATTGTTTTTGTTGTTCCTTTCCAAAGGAACAACACTTTTTGAGTGCATTTTTCTTATTTTTGAACAACATTTTGAGGAATTTTGTAAATTCTTCCTGACTCTTTTAAAGGAAACATACAATTTATGCAAGGATACACAAACTAGAGGTTATTGGAATTAGCAAATCAAGAGAAATTGTCATTTTTTAGAAATTTCTTTGTAGTTATAAGAAAAAATAAAGGACGCAACCATCTATATCACTTTTCTGTCTTTATTTTCACTAAAATTAATATGATCGGTTATCTTTATCATGTTGGTTCTTCCCTAAATTATCATAACTCTCTTTGATTTTTTATTTATTGAATAAGAATAAGGGCATATTTTCTCTATTGAGATGTTCAGACTTCTTCCACCATCCCTACTCTTAAGGAGTATTGAGCCATCCTCTATATATAAGTAGGGAAGTGCTATATGAAAAGAAAGAAAATAAAAATATCTATATGATTACTAATAGTTCTATGATATGGTAGATGGAGGATAGGGGGTCTCATCAAGAACCAGCCTACCATGATGACAAGGAAGCAGTGAAGTGGAATTCCCATTGTGGCCACCACACTAGGGATATGATCCAATGGATAACTCAGAAAAAATAATAAAAACTCCTTGGAAAAGGAGGTCTCATCACGAGCCGGCCTGCCCACCTTTCACTCCTTCTCGGTGAATGGCATTGTGATTCATCTAGTTCCCAAGCTAGCACAATGGCCTCCATCATGACATTACACAGCACTTCCCTAGGCATAAATAAAGGATAATGGTTCCAAGGGTGAAAAAGCAACTTTGTCAAGGTTATAGACACCTGTGGGAAACAAAGCTCTGTTGATGGTATTGGAGTCATATTTTTCACAAATCAATAGTAATGTTGAACCATTTTCTTATATATTTATCTAATATCAAATGAGAGTATGCCCCTAAACCCTTTGTTTTGAACCTATTATGCATGAAATATATTTATAAATTTATCATAATAGTTTATGTGGGTAATGACCGCATAATTACTTGTTTTCACATTAGCTGTCCCTTTCCCTTATTCTCGAATCATTACATAACGATTCCATATCTATTCACAATTTAATAATATGCATCAATTTTAGTAATTCAATAATTTTTTGATCATATCATAAGTATGTATGCTTTTCAATGATGTACAACTGTTGTGAAATACCTTGCTCTTCTATTCGATGGGTGAGGACGACATATCATCCTTCAGGGGGGGCGCGGATGCCTTTTAATGCCTGCATGCGGGTCGAATCCCTATATTCCCGGTAATAGTAAAAGCTTAACGGTATTGTTCTGAAATACAAAAGGTGCTATGTTGTGCTGTTCCATTACATTTTTGTGCATTTGTGAAGAATTAACAGTGTGCAGACAGAATGGGAGGACGAGCAATTCGTAGTGAGACACAGGTGCTAGCTGTTTCTAACGCTGCACGGGAAATTCTGGAGAGAGTATGGTGGATTACCTACCTCACAAGACTGCAGCAACCTCATGAAACAATAGCCATTGATTTTTTACAGAATCTGCAGGAAGGCTACTCCATGGTTAGAGGTAGGCAGATAGCAGTAACAAACTCAATAATCGTTGAGGTATCTGGTCTGCCAACGGAAGGGCCCATATGGATCCATAAGAAATTGAAACTCCAAAAAGCCATGAACATTTTCCGGGATGAAGGGCAGACCCTGGTCATCAAAGGGAAAGTAGTTCAGTCGGCGACATTGGGACAACCATGGACAGAATTGGCAAAAGTGGTGCAGAGCTATATAACATGCGATGGAAGAAAATATGTGGTAAGACCACGCCACCTTAAGCTATTAGCAGTGTTAAAACATAAATGTACCATAAAGATGCCTGCATATTTAAATTTTTTATTGCATGATGCTGCCCAAAGTATAATAAAATATCGTCATATAACCATGGTGGTAAGCCACTATTTTTTAATCAAATTGATAGTGAGTTACAGTCTTTCCCAACAACAGACTAGTTGGGAAGAACTGATATTCTCAATTGACGGAGGAATAGCTCTGCCTGCCCCAAAATGTAAAAGAATTACTAACACAGCAGCAGAACCATCAAAACGCAGACAATCCTCCAGGTTAAGGAGAAGTAGGGGAATGATAGAAGGTCTTTAGGGTAGCAGTAGCCAACCCTTAGAATTGCCAAGTTCGGAAGATGAAAAACCCCCACAACTCAAAGAAGGAAGTCACCAAACCGATGAGGAGGAAGGAAATGAGGAAGAAGAAGAGAGTCACCACACCAGTGGAGAATAACAGAGTCACCACACCAGTGGAGAAGAATAAAGTCACCCTACCAGTGTGGAAGAAGGAATTTATCACACCTGTGAAGAGGAAGAAAGCAATGAAGATGAAAGAGAGGGATCAGAACCTCTCGAAACCACCATTGCAAGTCCACCTCAAAGCCCATTGCAGGAGGACCAATTTGCCCAAATTTTGTCCAACACGAGCGAATACATACAACCCCACAACCCACTGAACTTCAACATTGAGATAAAACAATTGCAGGAACAAGTTGTTACTGGTGAAGATACGGTCGAGAGAATACCCGATGAAGTAGAAAAATAAAACCCTTAGGGAAAAGCAGAACTAGCTGGGGTTACTTCCCCTGAGAAATGCCACCAAGAAGGTGTGAACACTGAAGAAGTGTTCCAAACAGAAGACCCTCAGGGAACAGCAGAACTAGTTAAGGTTAATACTCTTGAACAACGTAGCCAGGAGCATATGAACACTGAAGAAGTGCTCCAAGCAGAAAACAAAGAAGCAAGCCTGAGTGAAGGAACGACTACTGAAAAGAAAAACCTACCTGAGCTATTCAGTACAGAAAAAGGAACAGTTTTTCCTCCCAGGAAGAAAAAGAAAATAACCGAACTTGAGAAGCTGCAGAGGGAATGGAAGAAGCTCTAAAAGCTAGTGGAACAACTCAGATAGAGTATTAGGGTTCCATAAATTAAGAAAACCCCTAAACGAACCCCAAAACAGAGGAACATAGCCACCAAAATAACCCCAAAGAAGAGGAAAGTAGCCACCAAAGCGAAGCCCCATATTGCAGAGACTATGGAAACCCAAGCTGAGCCCAATCAAGAAGATATGGAATAGTGGGCAGCTGTTCCAAATGCAACTGCCCCAACTGAAAGCGCACAGACCTACAGTAATTTTTTTTTTATTGAGCCTATTATAGAAAAACTCCAAAAAGAGTTGGCACAGGCTCAACAGGCAAGAGAAAAGCTTGAAGAAGAGACTCTCCCCAAAAATAAATATCAACAGTTACAACAACAACTAAAGGAAATCAGTGCATCAGAGGCTGAAGCCTATGATAAGTGTCAGAAGGCAGAAGAGAGAGCTGAAAAGGTATGGAATAAATTAAAAATGGCTCGGAATCAAATGGATACTCTCTGCTCCTTATATACAGATGTTATAGCATGTAGATTCCTTGCCAAGAATTATGCTTTGTTTTTAGTGGAAAGATATTTACAGTTGAAAATTAAAGCAGTTAGGGCAGGAAAGTCTATAGAATTAAACACTGTAGCTAATTTTGTAAAATGTTGCAAACTTTATGGGGTTAAAGTCCAGCATCTGCTTTGTGATTTCTATTTGCACAATTTTATATTAGCTGGGGAAATGGAGACAAATCGTAGCCCTTTTGTGGGCGATATCCAATTTCAAGCATTTATTTCATTTTCTCTCAACCAGCTGAAATGGCTCAAGGCCTATAATATTTTTCAGAGGCAACAAAATGGGTTAAACCTTTGGGTTAGGGGTGAACCAAAACACCCATTACAACTATGGGCTAGGCAAAAGAGTCTAATGAATAAAGTTTCTTTAAAAGATAACTATCCTTTACCAAAAATGGACCATATTCTTCAGAGGGTAGTGGGATCTTCTAGGATATCTCTACTGGATGTATTTTCAGGGTACAACCAGATTCTGGTTCATCCTGATGATCAGGATAAAACATCATTCACTACACCATGGGGTACGTTTAAATATGTCAAAATGCCATTTGGACTCAAGAATGCAGGAGCTACATTTCAAAGAGCAATGGATATTGCTTTTGCTAAATAAATACACGATTTTCTGGTTATTTATCTAGATGATTTAACTGTTTTTTCTAAAACAGATCAAGAACATTTAGATCATTTAAGGCAAGTATTTATAAAGTGCAGAAAATATGGGATTTCTTTAAACCCTAAAAAGTCATTATTTGGTTTGGAAGAAGGAAATATTTTAGGCCATATCATTTCTAAATATGGCATTAGGATTGATCCAGAAAGAATACAAGAAATTTTACAGATACCTCATCCTAGAAACATAAAAGAGTTGCAAGCATTCATAGGAAAAATTAATTTCTTGAGAAGATTTATTTCTAGTTTAGCTGAATTACTTAGATTGCTCACTAACATGCTGAGGAAAGATTCAAGCATTGGCTGGACCGTAGAAGCCAAACAATCATTTGAGGAAATTAAAATGGCTTTAACAAGGACACCAGTTCTTACCAGTCCCAAATTTGACAGAGATTTTATTATTTTTTCATTTGCTTCTGAACATACAGTTGCAGCTGTTTTACTTCAAAAAGATGACCAAGGGTGTGAAAAACCAATAGCATTTTTTAGTAAAGCACTTAGGGATGCATCTCTAAAATACAATATTATGGAAAAACAGGCTTTTGCATTGGTAAAAGCAATTAAAGATTTCAGAGTTTACATATTATATTCTCATGTGATAGCTTATGTGCCTAATGCTGTAGTTAAAGACATCTTAACTCAAGATGGCATTGAAGGCAAAAGAGGTAAGTGGATAGCTACCATTTTAGAATATGATATTGAGATTAAACCAACAAAACTCATAAAAGGTCAAGGTTTGGCACAACTCATGACTGAAACTAATTTCCAAGCCTTAGACATTAACGAACTGGATGACAATCAGGAGATGGCGACTCCACAGATCAGTCAAGCTTTCTTAGATTCACCCTGGTACACTGATATCATTCATGTTTTATTAAACCTACAAGCTCCTCCAGGGTTGTCCAGAACCAAACGAAGATTTTTGAAAATGACATCTTTAAAATATTGTATTTTAGATGGCACTCTATTTTGGAAAAATCATGAAGGAATCTTATTGAATTGTCTATTAAAAGATGAAACTGATAAAGTTCTTAATGAATTTCATGCAAGGGATTGTGGAGGACATCTCTACTGGAAATCAACTGCAGACAAAATATTAAGGGCTGGTTTTTACTGGCCAACATTATTTTCTGATGTTAAGAAATTTGTAACAACTTGTCATAAGTGTCAGATTTTTGAGGGAAAAAGAAAGTTGTTACCTTTTCCATTAAAACCAATTTCCACAGAAAGACCTTTTCAACAATGGGGATTAGATTTTATTGGAGAAATCCATCCCCCTTCTTCAGGGCAACACAGATGGATTCTTACTGCCACAGACTACTTCACTAAGTGGATTGAAGCTATCCCATGCAGACAGGCCAATGATTCTGTGATTATAGGGTTTTTAGAAACCAACATACTTTCAAGATTTGGCTGTCCAGAAAAGATTATAACAGATAATGTTGCTGCATTTAAGTCAAATAAAATGATTAGTTTCTGTAGTAAATATCATATTACTTTAGGCCATTCAACAGCTTATTACCCTCAGGGTAATGGACTAGCAGAATCCTCCAATAAAAGCCTTATTAATATCATCAAAAAGTTATTGGAAGAGAATAAAAAGAATTGGCACAAGAAACTAACCAATGCATTGTGGGCAGACAGACTTACAACTAAGAAATCAATTGGGACTAGTCCATATGAATTAGTTTATGGCCTTGAAGCAAGATTCCCATCATCTTTAGGAATTCCTGTTATGAAATTACTTCAGGAGGCTCAAGTGGAACCAAATGACATTCAGAGAAGAATTAATCAAACAATTCACTTGCAGCAAACCAGAGAAGAAGTATACCAACGATCTCAAGTCTTGCAGGAAAAGTTGAAGAAAATGTTTGACAGAAGAACTAAGGCAGAGGATTTTCAACTAGGAGACAAAGTCCTAAGATGGGATTCTAGAAGAGAAGAAAAAGGGAAACATGGGAAATTTGATTTCTTGTGGAAAGGGCCTTATATCATTCATGCCTTGCAGGGAAAAAACACATACTTTTTGAAGAATTTGGATAATTTAGAAGCTGAGGAAGGACCAGTCAATGGTCGAATGCTGAAGCATTATTTTGATCCTATTTACTAGGATGTTTTGATTTTTCTAACTTGTACATAATATATCCTTTTTTAATGCAGTTTTGATTAGATGGTGACTTCTTGGAGTTGAAGCCCGAAGTGAAGGCCCTAAGCTTCAAAAGTTTCACTATCATATGTACAATAAAGCTACCAGAAGAAGGAGATTACATGGTTCAGTTTAAGGCATTTTTGAGGCAACTGATCTGCTGTTCTTGACTTTTCACAAGGAAAAGCCATCCCCAAGTGGAGCCAGTGTTAGTCTCCTATACCAATAGGTGTCATTTTTCATGATTGTCTTGATTGAACTATGGAATATGTTCAAACCTTTTTCTTGAGAAAAGGTGTTCCATATTCTTGAAAAACCAAAAAATCAAAAATTTTAAAAAAGGTAAAGAGGGTATACCCTAAAAGAAAAATCAAAGGGTAAGAAAAATAAAATGGTCAAAAAGTGAAAGAAATGAACCCCAAACAAAAAATAGACCAAGGAAAGTGTGCAAATCCAAATGCCACTACTAGTTCATTTTTGTAAATAAGCAATTGTGTGCAGCTTGTCAAACTTTTGCCACAATTTGTGAAGAGTCAAACTATTTAAACTTGACTCATTCATTTTTCAATTTCATGTTGTAGAATAGAGAATAAATATCTGACCAAATTGTTTAATCTTGGCAGATAAGTAGATAGGCAGAGTTAATAAAAGGTGCTCAACAGTTTAATCTGAGCCCTTGGATGTAATAAGGGTAGAAATAGATAGATTTATCATGTAAAAAGAAAAGGTTGAAAATGGTTTGCAAGTCTAAATGCACCCTAATAAAGAAGAGAAAATGGTAGTAGTAGATAGGGTAGGTAGATGGTGTTGCAAAGTTTTATCTGATGAATGATGCTGCTAAATGTTTTTGATCATTTACTTTCATCACAAATACTGAAGCAGGAAATACACTGGAAACATGGAAGTTTTCACGCTTCTCATGGCTACTGACTAAGTATTTCATCAAGGTTTCTCTATATAATCTTTTAGGCTGACCAAATATTGAAATAGTTGCATATGACATGTCCAGTTGAATAGACCCTCCAAGTTTAGCACCCCAAGATCTAGACAATAACATACCATATTTAGGTGGAATATCAGCCACTACTATGTCCATCAAAATAGACTTAGCAGGGTATTGTACCAAAGTAACACACAAATCTTTAATCAAACCTAAACATTTTACCTAACTAAAATCAAATGAAAACAAATCTTTGTACGGTCTGGTAATATCTAGATTTAATCTTTCCATTAATGCTTTCGGCATCAAATTGTGAGATGCTCTAGAATCAAGCATTGCATTATGGAGTATCTTATCATGAACATTCATGCTTACATAAAATGGAGTTCCTCCACTTTTTGGTTTGCCATTTACCTCGGGGCCAAAAAGAAGTTTAGGTTGATCATCAAGAATATTTACTGAATCATCCAATCCAGTAATGTTAATGTTTAGGGACTTGGTAATTTGACTTCTATAGACATCATGTTTAGCCAATTCTGATAAAGGAACAACTACCTTGAGTTTGCCTATTTCAGCCTCTAGATTGAAAGGTTTTTCTGTTTGAGTTTTAGTGTTTTGCACAGTTGGGTTTTCTCTATTTTTTGGGTCTTCAATGTTTTTCTCTTTTTCATGAATGAAATTTTGTTTTGAAGGGGTATCTGAACTAATTTCTACCGTTTCTTCTACATTTCCCACAGGAGGAAAAGTATTAGATTGTTGTTTATTGTTTGTTTGGTTGTCAGAGACATCTTCAATTATTGGATTTGAAGGGTTGGGAGTTATCCTAGACAAAATTTGTATTTGGGGAATGTTTTGTATAGGGGGAATGTTAACTTTACCTTTGACATTTTGTTTTGCATTTTTCTGTTTACTATTCTCTGGCACATCAATTCATCTACTTCTCAAATTATACTGTTTATGGACCTCATAAATTGCTGTGTCATAACCTTCCTTAAAATCAAAAGTCTCACCTGAATGAGTTTGGAATGTTTCAAGGATATGATTCTCTTGATCATCCTGGGATTGGAAGACTTCTGGTTCATTTTTGTCATCAGTTACATTGTTTGTTTCTACATCTTTTGTAGGTTCTTCAGAAGTTGAACCTTCAACGAAGTTTTCTTGGAAAGGTGGCCTAATGTTTTGGTCAGGGACATTCTTTCCAATATTTTGATTCAGATTTCTCCTAAAGTTTGGGTTCCTTGCAACATTCTGATTATCAGTAGAAGACTTTCTTTCAATGGTCTCCACTCTGTCTCCTAATCTTTCCATGCCTTTAATGATTGCATCCAGCTTCTTTTCAAAAGCTGAAGGTTCTTCATTCATAGGAATTCTTCTTTCTTCTCTTGCTCTGGCTCGTTTTTCTATCAGATTTGCTTCTACACTCACCACTATGCTTTGCATTTCCTCCAATGTTTGGGGAGCTCTTTCCCTGAGGGAATAAGCAATGTCAGAATCAAAACCGTCTGGAAATTTAACCAATACGGAGTCAGGTGGAGGTCTTAGGTTTTGAGGAACTGCATTATATGCTTCATTAAATCTAATGATGTAATCTTGTACTGTTTCATTAGGTCTTCTTCTTAATTTTTCAAATTCTGACAGGATCTGAAGAGGATCCTTCTTCTTCTCCCATCTGTTCAAAAATGCCCTATATAAAGCTGGTAAATCAGCAATACTATTTGGAGCAAGGGCCCTAAACCATGTCCTAACTTCTCCAGTAAGACTCTGAACGAAAATTCTCATTCGGACATTATCAGTGTCAATTTCATAGAACTCAAAGTAATCAGTCATCCTTTTGGTGTGTTGTTGTGCTGTGTAAGTACCTGATCCATAAAAAGGTGTGATCTTACTCTGATAATCTTGGGGCAAAGCAGGAGGGTTGGCTGGTAGCTGTAAAGGGGCGTATCGATTGGCCATTGGAAGATATAGTGGGGTAATAGGAGT
Organism: Pinus albicaulis; assembly: GCA_034641835.2. NCBI lineage: Eukaryota > Viridiplantae > Streptophyta > Pinopsida > Pinales > Pinaceae > Pinus > Pinus albicaulis. The sequence continues at coordinate 1,406,298,062 of CM076577.1, read as the reverse complement.
TGATGGTCTGGCAGGAGGAGATGGAGGAGTAGAAGGGGTGACAGGTGTTTGAAAAGATTGAGAAAAATTAACTGAACTTGGACATACTTCAGTAATTACAGAAATGTTTGAATTTTATTCAAAGGTTTGTTCAGATTGAATAGAGTTCTGTAATTGTCTGTCAAGATGATATGAAACAAATCTGTATTGCAAATCTTCAAAGAACAATGGATCTGGGACTAATCTGGATAAATCGGTTTCAGAAAAATTCACAAATAAAGATGTTTCAAATCGTGCATCAAAAGGAATTTCATCAATATATATAATTTTCACAGGACAAGATGCAGATCTAGAAAGTGGTCTAGAACTTCCTGAGCTCTCTTGACTTCCTCTTTCAGAACTTTCTTGAATTCCTTGTCTTCTAAGAATCCTAGGAATCAGATTTGGATTTTCAAATATTGGTGGTGGATTGGGGTCAGGGTTTGACCTAGTATGTCGAATCCTTTCTGAAGCCAGTTTTCCTAGACTATGTGTTTTTGGATTTTTTGATTTTAATTGAAAGAATAAATACAACTTCTACAAATTATTCAAGAAATAATGATGTATGATTAAAATTTTCTCAAAGATCTGTTAAACTAGAGAGCCTGATTAAATATTTTGAAACTAAGGTTCAGTATATAAGCTAAATTAGAGATAGACTGAAGTAGCATTTATTTACTTTTGCAATTGCAGAGCAAAAGCAATTTCAAAGGCTACTTGGCTGATCTTTAGACTCTGTCCATGGCTTATAAATCAAACAATAGTATCAATAAAATGATTCAGATTCCCCAGTATGGTCGCCACTATGTTATCACTCAGGTTTTCCTTGAAGTTGTGGAAAAGGAAAGTATACCCGAGGTAACCACAAACCAACCTTCAGATGCAGAATCTAGCCAATCTGCATCCAGAGAGGGCTCTCTCTTTATGATTTATCTTTGTTCTTAGAAGGTTTTAGGCTAGGTATAGATCCAAGAGTTTGTTTGAAAAATGGTGGAATCCACAAACTAAGGGCAAGGTTGAAAGTTTTCAGTCTATTGGGCTATGGAGTCAAAGGATGGCTTTACTGTATTTCTATTCTACACACAAGATGGTTTTACAGGGCAAGATAGCTAGACAGAGAACACTCCTTAAAATTTAAAGCGGATGGGATGATCTTGAAGGGATGAAAGGAAGCTAAGAATCTTTCACCATGTTCAAAAGGAAGAAATGAGATGACTACAAACAAAGAGCAATGAAGAATTCTTTATTATAGTAATCAACAATGTTTAAATTAGCAAATCAATAGCGTTAAGAATTCATGCTTATAACTAATTTAGAGGAAAACATTAAGAACAATCACATCTGAAATCAGAGTACAATTAAGTAAATTCTGATTCAATCCTTTATGTAAATTATTCAGAAATGGACATAATGATATTATAAACTGATATAAAACTTAAGACAAAAGGTAGAAAGTCTTATTGAACTGCAGTCCAACACATGAATCCTGCAAAAAGTCCTGAGCTTCAAATCGTCATCCAGTAAGCCACGAATAAATTTCTCCAAAATGCTTTTATTCCGAAAATCTCAATGTTACAGCAAAGTAATAGAATCCACCCTCAATACTCTCTTTGAGGGTTTATTTATACAAGAAATACTTGAAAAAATCTCACACTAACCTAGCCAATAATCTAGGGTGACTAAGGAGTAATTTACAAATAAACAAGAGAAAAATGGTCTCGTGGATAGAATAATAGGTAACTGTTGATGTGCTGTTCCCTCATTTTGTCGATGTGCTGGAGGTAAGTGCTGAAATAGGGCTCGGTGCTGTCCCTTGGAGTAATTTCTTTGCTTGTTTGATACTCTTTGTCTTTACGGATACTCTTTAACCTGTTCAACTGATACTCTTTCATCTGTGCTCATTTTTATCTTTCACATAATAGTAAAAAGATAAAATTCTCATACTGAAGATAATTTTTATAGAATTTCCAATAGGTCATTCCACCATTGATCTTCTGGTATCATAGTCCTTTTAAGTTTCCTCAATGTCTCATCAGCCTCTGTGAGTTTGTAAAAAGTGGGCTCATTAGGAAACAAATACTTTATTTCATGTTCAAGATGAAATAAATTCTTCACCCTGTCATAAATATTTCTCCCTGTTGGCAACGTTGTTTTTGTCAAACTGATAGAACTAGCAGTTGTATTTTGAGCATGGATATCTATTTTCTTGACATAGGTTTCCAGTTCCATTATTTGGTCCTGTGAGAGCATTGGAATGGGTAACCCACTGTCTAACAAAACTTGAAATTTTTCTCTGAAAGCATTAATATCATCCAAAATATCTGAACACTTCCTTTCTAAATTCTGCATAAAAGTTCTTTTGATGAAAACTTTTTTTATCATCAAAATAGTGCCGGTCCTGTCTTCAATTCCTAGTACTGCAAGCTGTTGTTTTGTTCGGGTGTTCAAAAATTGAATAAGTTGATTGGCCTGCTCAGGTCTACCTCTTAGTTCATCTCTTGTTCTGTTTATTTCTTCCTGAGCTACTTTAATCAGGTCATTTTGTTCAAAAATTGCCTGAATAGAGGGCCAAATACTTTTTATTAACTCAATTATATTATCCCAAAGAATTTCATTTATTTCCTTCAAAGGCTTTTCTAATGAAAGATATTTTTCTAAAGCCTTAACTAATCTGTCCAATCTTTTAATTTCCCTGGTATTATCAACAACTGTCTTCTTATATGTATCATACTTCTGCTCCAAATCTTTTAATTGTAACTTTGTGGTTTGAAGTTCTGTGACTCTTAATTGTAAACTTTCCATTTGTTTTATTAACTCATCAGAACTTAAACCAGAAGTGTTTACCTGCTCTGGCTCTGTTTGTTGCTTTGCTGTTGTAGTACCTGTGGTTGTAGTAGCTTCTGTGGTGGATGCCTGCATGATAGCTTCCTTTTCCTGTAAAGCTTGTTCCAATTCCTTCTCTGTTTCACTTAGTTGCTCAATTACTTTTAAGAGCAACTCCATTACCTCTTCTTGTGAATTCCCCTTCAAAACTTCTTGGGTCTGGGGGTGCCTTGAGGCTGGCAATTTTAGCTGTTTTCTCAGTGCAGCTATGTCATCATCTTTCTTCTTAATTAATGCCTCAATGCTTTTAATATCTTTGGGGTTGTGACCCAAGCTGATAATTATGTCTTCCAAAGACTTTATTCTGTTATCTTTGGCCTGAGAGGAGGCCTTCTCAATTTGCAATTGGGCACTTGTGTTATTTAAAGAATCTTGCAGTGTTAGGGCTACCATGGCTTTATTAGTAAGAGTGGAATACACCATTTCCCTAGTTTGTTTATGCAGCTCTATCTGGTCCAAAGGATGAATATCCTTTGCCAGGACCTCAAAATTTGTTCTAATATAATCAGCTGCTGACATGGGTTTTGGCACCTTTGACTTGAAGTGGCTCATCATCATTTTGCCTTGTGAAATGTCAAATGCCGACATTAACCTTTCCTGATTATGTGGAGCCATTTTCAAATATTGATCATATACCTTCATTCTTAATGGATCATTATTTGCCTTTATATTGATGAAAGTTCTTTTTATATCCCCTGTATCTGTTTTTGGTGGCCTAAAGGAGGATACTTCAGTACTCAACTGCTTGTGCAAAGCTTTTCCTTTCTGCTCTGTATGGGTCACACTAACAGAACCAGTTAGTTGATTGTCTTCTCTTCCATCATCAAACACCTCATCTATGATTTCCAGATCTGGAAGTGGATCTGGTTTATGTTTTTTGGTTTGATGTATTCCTGAGGACTCTTTAGGAGGAGTAGTGTCTGGAACCTGCCTTTTCTTTCCTATTTCCATGTTGGATGGAGTTTGTAATTCTGAAACTTCAGGATGTTTTACCCGAGTGGGAGAAACTTGTGTTTGATCAGGTGCTCTGGAAGTTTGAGGTTTCTCTGCCATGACTAAAGTTTCAATGACCTGAATTTCAGGTTCCTTTCCTTTGCCTTTTGATTCTGCTGCCACTGGTGAACTGCCTTCCTGTAATGTCTGCTGTAGATTTGCTGCTGAAGAAGTGCCAATGTGAGGTACCTGCACTTGACCACAAGATTCTAGGTCATACTTCTTCTCAAGATCTTTCATCATTCTATTCATTTTTTCTTCTTCACTTTCTTCTTCAATTAGTGTTTCTGCCACCCATTCATCTTGATTGGCATATTGTTCTAATTCAGGAATCTTGTGGTTTATGTAAGGGGATGATTTGTTCTTTATTCTCTTTTCACAGATAAAACCAAATGGGTCATAAGGAACCCAACGAAAACTTCTTTGGAACTTGCAATGGTTTTGCAGTATGTTTTCTGCTTCTTGCTCGGCCTCCCTAGAGTTGCAGATGAAAGGACCTAATTGACTTTTGATCCTTAGTTGGGCTTTCTTCTTCACACTACAAAAATGGATCACATCTGAATTATTCATTTGCCTGAAATATTCCAAGGCAAAAATTCTCATGGGTACATATCTTGGAAACTTGAATGGATGTAATTCACATCCATAGATTCTGATCACTGAATGGTTTTGATATAAATACCAATCTCCAACTTTATAAGTCCTTGAAAGTTGCAAGGTCTTCTTGATTTCATTACTGAGCCTTGGAGGAGGGATTCCTGTCAACAAGGTAGTTGCAGGATATAAAAAATATCGATGAACTCAGTATAGGAATATGGAGATTTATGGGAAGAATGAATTATGGGAGACCAAAATATAACTGACCTAGGGTTTCCCTTGGCATCAAGCTTTTTCACAGGGAAAGGGAACTTTTCTGATTGATAGAAGATAATGAGATGATAAATAACTGAGGAATATTTAAAAACTTTCTCATCATATAGCCTCATGAACTGATCATGGATCTTATTGGCTATGAAGGAGGCAAAGTCATATTTAACTTCAGGAGGTTGCCCAGGAGAAAAGATAGACAGCAAAACTAGGGTTATCTCATCAACATATTCACTGGTATTGAAACCCAAGACAAAAGATATCATATTTAGGATGAGCCTTCCCAACTTAGTGAAATAATAAAAACCATAGGGAGGAAGTCCCTTAGGCTGATGTTCAGGCAACATGAAATTTTGGCAAATGGACTTCAATTTTTCTGGGGTCAATTGATTAGACTTTTCAATCAGTGCTTCTATAGACAAAGGTGCTAGTTCTTGATCTGGTTCAAAATGTAGCATTGCATTGATAGCCTGGGGAGTAATGTGGAAAAGAACACTCTGGTCAAGGGATATTACAGCTGTCTGAGTAGGATCATAGTTAGAATGGCAATAGTGGATAATTTCTGGGAAAGAAATGACTGAGGGGATGAGATATCTCGGGAGATTGGATTCCCACAACCCAATGAGATCTTGCCCCTTCGAGTACTTGTCTCTGCAGCGACAATAACTCAGAAGGGGGCTTTCATCAAAATGCAAGTCTTTAATCTAAAAATCTTTATCTACTAAAGGCAAATATTCTAACTCTCTGTGGGGGGCATTTAATGGAGTCACATTCAGGGCTGCCGGGGCTTCCATTTTGGTTCTTGTGGATTCAAAACGGAATTTTCTGGGTTTTCTTCATAGGCCGGGCGTGATTTCAATTTAAATGAAGGAAATTAACACAATTGCAGGTTTGGGGGGAACAATTCACAGTTTAAAACCTCAGAGAATGATCTCAGTGATAAGATTTAATCACTAATCCAGTGGAAAACAAGGAAAACAGACTTTCTTTTGAAGTTCGAAGCGCTATAGGATAAATACCTGTTCTTGGAGGAAAGCTGGATTTTAACAGGTATCAGGCGGTAGTAGGAGGATGCTTGAACACAGGTCTGGCGGAATTCTGGAGCAAAATCGAATGGAACAGTGGATTTTAGTGAAAATTCGAATTTCTTAGCGGAAAGCACAGTCGCGTTCAAATGATGAAATGACATAAAAACGCGAAAATTTGTTTTATTTCCAAAGTCAAAAGAGGGGTTTTTAGTTTTTCGAGGAGTGACGTCACTTTATTACGGGCTGACGTGGGGCAGGCGGGCCGGGCGGTAAGCGGTTAGTCCCTGCACCGCTTATGGACAAAGGTGGTTTTTTACGAGTGGGCAGTGATTCCATTGGAGTATCGACACGTGGACGGAGGACTAGTCAAATAAAACCAACCCCCCACGCGATAATGCTCTAACATTGGATGGCTAGCGGAATGAGTATTAGCCTTAGATTTGTGGAGGGGCGATCCAACGGTTGAAAGGACGGAGAGATAGTGGGGTGGTTATCGCGCGGGCCTGGCATAATTAACATTTAATTAATCATCCCGGGTGGCACATGATTGGCGAAGAAAAGGTTATTAATTAGTTCTGATAACTAATTAATCCCATAATTATAATGAAAAAAGGGGTCGCGGCGAGGTTTCGTTGGGCGCGGTATTAAAGTTAAAGTGTCGGGTGGGATGCCAGGTGGATGAGCCACGTTGGCATGGGGTTTTTCCAAAGTTTTGGTTTAAAAAGTAAAACTTCGGGTTTGATCCTTTTTTTTGTGTTTAAACATATAGAATTATATGTTTAAATGTTATTTTAATATTTTATATTTATATGGTAATAAATAAACATTATTTAATTACCATAAGGGGCGGGACTATGATATAACGATAAATTTAACCAAAGGGCTTGTATAGCGGGTTTTTATTTGAATGCACGGGGAAATAAATACTTTGGCTAAACTTTATAATAGATGGGTTTTTTGGGATATGTATGTAAAAGGAGTTATATACTTAGGACAAGGCATTTTCACTAGGGATTTAGTAAATAGAGTTAAATGTAAATATGACAAAGGGACAAGGCAACTCAAAAAACTTTGCACATCTAAGAAAGTGACTATTTCTGAAGTAAATTGCAATATCTCATCTTCAACACTTAAACTTAGAATAGTAAGTTATTTTGAGGGATTTTTATGGAATTTTGCATAATTTTCCTAAGCAAAATGAGATTTTACTTAGGAAAAGGCTAAAGATGAAAGATTATAATGATGAATTATCTCAAGTACTTAGGTATTTTTGATCATTAGGCTGAGGGTCCGGTCCCTCCAAAAGTCAAGGAAATGCCTTGAGCCCCTTTGATCTCCAAATACCTTAGTACTTTGGGGGAAATTAGTAAAAATTTGAAGGGGAAAGTGATGAGGGAAGTTAATGGTTTTGACTTTGCTTGCTGTGATTTTTCAGTGTATTTCCTGCTTCAGTGTTTGTGATGAAAGTAAAGGATCAAAAACATTTAGCAGCATCATTCATCAGATAAAACTTTGTAACACCATCTACCTACCCTATCTACTTGACACTACCATTTTCTCTTCTCTATTAGGGTGCATTTAGACTTGCAAACCCTTATCAATCTTTTTTTCTTTTTACAAGGCAAATCTATCTAATTCTACCCTTATTACATCCAAGGGCTCAGATTAAACTGTTGAGCACCTCTTATTAACTCTACCTATCTACTTATCTGCCAAGATTAAACTGTTTGGTCAGATATTTATTCTCTATTCTAAAACATGAAATTGAAACATGAATGAGTCAAGTTTATGCAGTTTGACTCTTCATAAATTGTGGCAAAAGTTTGACAAGCTGCACACAATTACTTATTTACAAAAAATGAAATAGTAGTGGCATTTGGATTTGCACACTTTCCTTGGTCTATTTTTGTTTGGGGTTCATTTATTTCACTTTTTTGACCAATTTATTTTTCTTACCCTTTGATTTTTGTTTTAGGGTATACCCTCTTTACATTTTTTAAATTTCTTGATTTTTTGTTTTTTCAAGAATATGGAACACCTTTGCTCAAGAAAAAGGTTTGAACATATTCCATAGTTCAATCAAGACAATCATGAAAAATGACACCTATTGGTATAGGAGACTAACACTGGCTCCACTTGGGGATGGCTTTTCCTTGTGAAAATTCAAGAACAGCAGGTCAGTTGCCTCAAAATGTCTTCAAACTAAACCATGTAATCTCCTTCTTCTGGTAGCTTTATTGTACATATGATAGTGAAACTTTTGAAGCTTAGGGCCTTCACTTCGAGCTTCAACTCCAAGAAGTCACCATCTAATCAAAACTGAATTTAGAAAAGGATATATTATATACAAGTTAGAAAAATCAAAACATCCTAGTAAATAGGATCAAAATAATGCTTCAGCATTCGACCATTAACTGGTCCTTCTTCAGTTTCTGAATTGTCTAAATCCTTCAAAAAGTATGTGTTGTTTCCTTGCAAGGCATGCATGATGTAAGGCCCTTTCCACAAGAAATCAAATTTCCCATGTTTCCCTTTTTCTTCTCTTCTAGAATCCCATCTTAGGACTTTATCACCTAGTTGAAAATCTTCTGCTTTAGTCCTTTTATCAAACATTTTCTTTAGCTTTTCCTGCAAGACTTGAGATCGTTGGTATACCTCTTCCCTGGTTTGCTGCAAGTGAATTGTTTGGTTAATTCTTCTCTGGATGTCATTTGGTTCCACTTGAGCCTCCTGAATTAATTTTATAACAGGAATTCCTAAAGATGATGGGAATCTTGCTTCAAGGCCGTAAACTAATTCATATGGACTAGTCCCAATTGATTTCTTAGTTGTAAGTCTGTCTGCCCACAATGCATTGGTCAGTTTCTTGTGCCAGTTCTTTTTATTTTCTTCCAACAATTTTTTAATGATATTAATCAGGCTTTTATTGGAGGATTCTGCTAGTCCATTACCCTGAGGGTAATAAGCTGTTGAATGGCCTAAAGTAATATGATATTTACTATAGAAACTAATCATTTTCTTTGACTTAAATGCAGCAGCATTATCTGTTATAATCTTTTCTGGACATCCAAATATTGAAAGTATTTTGGTTTCTAAAAACCCTATAATCACAGAATCATTGGCCTGTCTGCATGGGATAGCTTCAATCCACTTAGTGAAGTAGTCTGTGGCAGTAAGAATCCATCTGTGTTGCCCTGAATAAGGGGGATGGATTTCTCCAATAAAATCTAATCCCCATCGTTGAAAAGGTCTTTCTGTGGAAACTGGTTTTAATGGCAAAGATAACAACTTTCTTTTACCCTCAAATATCTGACACTTATGACAAGTTGTTACAAATTTCTTAACATCAGAAAATAATGTTGGCCAGTAAAAACCAGCCCTTAATATCTTTTTTGCCGTTGATTTCCAGTAGAGATGTCCTCCACAATCCCCTGCATGAAATTCATTAAGAACTTTATCAGTTTCATCTTTTAATAGACAATTCAATAAGATTCCTTCATGATTTTTCCAAAATAGAGTGCTATCTAAAATACAATATTTCAAAGATCTCATTTTTAAAAATCTTCTTTTCATTCTGGACAACCCTGGAGGAGCTTGCAGGTTTAATAAAACATGAATGATATCAGTGTACCAGGGTGAATCTAAGAAAGCTTGACTGATCTGTGGAGTCGCCATGTACTGATTGTCATCCAGTTCGTTAATGTCTAAGGCTTGGCAATTAGTTTCAGTCATGAGTTGTGCCAAACCTTGACCTTTTATGAGTTTTTTTGGTTTAATCTCAATATCATATTCTAAAATGGTAGCTATCCACTTACCTCTTTTACCTTCAATGCCATCTTGAGTCAAAATATCTTTAACTACAGCATTAAGCACATAAGCTATCACATGAGAATATAATATGTAAACTCTGAAATCTTTAATTGCTTTTACCAATGCAAAAGCCTGTTTCTCCATAATATTGTATTTCAAAGATGCATCCCTAAGTGCTTTACTAAAAAATGCTATTGGTTTTTCACACCCTTGATCATTTTTTTGAAGTAAAACAACTGCAACTGTGTGTTCAGAAGCAAATGAAAAAATAATAAAATCTCCGTCAAATTTGGGACTGGTAAGAACTGGTGTCCTTGTTAAAGCCATTTTAATTTCCTCAAATGATTGTTTGGCTTCTACAGTCCAGTCAATGCTTGAATCTTTCCTCAACATGTTAGTGAGCAATCTAAGTAATTCAGCTAAACTAGAAATAAATCTTCTCAAGAAATTTATTTTTCCTATGAATGCTTGCAACTCTTTTATGTTTCTAGGATGAGGTATCTGTAAAATTGCTTGTATTCTTTCTGGATCAATCCTAATGCCATCTTTAGAAATAATGTGCCCTAAGAGCTTTCCTTCTTCCAAACCAAATAATGACTTTTTGGGGTTTAAAGAAATCCCATATTTTCTGCACTTTATAAATACTTGCCTTAGGTGATCTAAATGTTCTTGATCTGTTTTAGAAAAAACAGTTAAATCATCTAGATAAATAACCAGAAAATCATGTATTTCTTTAGCAAAAGCAATATCCATTGCTCTTTGAAATGTAGCTCCTGCATTCTTGAGTCCAAATGGCATTTTGACATATTTAAACGTACCCCATGGTGTAGTGAATGTTGTTTTATCCTGATCATCAGGATGAACCAGAATCTGGTTGTACCCTGAAAATCCATCCAGTAGAGATATCCTAGAAGATCCCACTACCCTCTGAAGAATATGGTCCATTTTTGGTAAAGGATAGTTATCTTTCAAAGAAAATTTATTCAAATTTCTTAGATCAACACACAGTCTAATTTCCCCTGTCTTTTTCCGTGTTGGTACTAGGTTAGAAACCCATTCTGAGAATCTAATAGGAGCTATAATCCCTGCTTCAAACATTCTTTTAATTTCCTTTTCAATTGAGGGTAATAAAACAAGATTTATTCTTCTAAGCTTTTGTTTGAAAGGTTTCTGATCTGGTTTCAAAGGTATAGTGTGTTGAATGATGGATGTATCATAAGATTTCAGATCTTCATAACTCTAGGCAAAAACATCCTGGAATTCTCTCAATAGTTCAACAAATTTGACCTTTTGATCTTTTGGAAGAGATTTGGAAAACTATCCAAACATTGGGACCCGTCCACAAAGCAATTGTCTTGGATGGGGTAGAATATTTTCTATCTATCAGAGACCAGGCCTATATAGCAGCTAAACTCCGATGGAATATTTCCAATCGGAATGTTCAAGACAGAGCCATTTAATTATAGAAATTTTGGATTAGCTGCTGACCACTTGATTCTCTATAGTAACCTCATCTTGAGGGAAGGCCCATTCTGGATAGGTTGTAGGTTTCGAAGTCCCATTATATGGTATCCTGCAATAGACTATAAAGCCATTTATGAGTTACCTGAAGGACAGACAGGGCACATCTTTGAAGCTTTAGCTGCAAACCATGGTTTTAGACCTCTTAATGAAAATCCCTCTCCAGCCTATTCTCTAACTTCTTTACATGTAAACTATGGTTTTCATGATGACATGAAAAAGGGTAAGAAAGGGGGTGTGTTGAGCATTGGAAAATGTATGGATTCACTATGTATTTTCTCATCTTTTTCCTTTAAACATAACTCTTTTTATTCTAAAAAGATGATTTATTGGAGGATTATGATAGAATTTCAAAGACTAATGTTTATTGTGAAAATTGACTAGATATTGCCTTTATTTTAAAAAACAGGAAACAAATGAAGTAAACCATCATTCGAAAGGCAAAGCTAAAATAGGAGTAACAATTGTTCCTCCAGTAAAGGGTCGTATCTAGACAAGAAGAAGGAAATCAGAATGCATAGCTAAATGAAGACAGGGAACAACATGGTTACAGCCTAAGAAGACCAAACATTAGCTAAAAATGAAAAGGAGTGAATCCCTTAGGATCTTTTGATCTGGAGGGATCGCTATTCAGTCTTATCGTTGTTTCTTGTCCTGTCTATCGAATTGTTATAAAAGGCAGTGACTGTAGAAATTAGGGGATAGAATGATTATTATTGAAATTCTTTTGTAACTCTATAATTTCTTAACTCTTTTGATCAGAGAGAGACTGTTGTAAATGTTATTTATGTCTTATTAATACAAGAACGTGTTGTCGTTCCATTTCTTAACTCTGGAGTAAATCCCAATAGTGTTTCACTGGTGGCTAAGGGCCCGGCTCTGGTGGATCTATCTATTGTTTGTATCATTACCTTTCAGTTATCATTGTGTGACGGTTTTTATTTGCTTTTGTTATAGTTTTCAAGTTAATTGGCTTACTGTTTAATTCCTTATTGATATTGGCGTGTTACATTGATAAATTGCATTGTTGTTCCGACTCTAACAAGAATCTTAATTCTTGTATCATTTATCTTGTTATGCTTTACAGAGCTTTGTTGTTCAACACTTGACGTTCTATTTCAGTTTCTGTTTCATTCCATTTTCTATTTCGTTTGACTGTTGTTCATTTCAGAGTGCTGATCAAGAGAGTTTGTTGTTGACAGGATTTGCTGCTTAACAGGATTTGCTGCTCAATAGGATTTTTTGTTTAATATAATTTGCTGTTCAATTTTCTTAGATAGAGTTTGATGTTCAGATTCATTAAGTTGCTGCTCAAATTCATTAGATAAATATTGATGTTCAATTCCATATTTTTTGTTCATTTCAATTCATTAGTTTACAGTCTACACAGAGTCTGGTTTTGCTTTTGAAGAGATTGCCTAGTTTACTTTTATTAGCAGCCTTTAGTTCAATTTCCTTTTAATTATTTTAAGGCAGGATTATCAACTGTCAATAATATTGGTTATTGTTACCCGTGTTCTCAGATTGAGTATCTTGTTTCTGTTTGATTTCAATCCCATCAGTTTCTAAAGGAAAGAGTTATCATTACTGCCACTTTGACTAATGTTTGCTGAGTGAATGATTGGATTTCAGAGCATTTAAGTTCATTTCATTGTAGTTAGATTTCTTTTCCAAGCATCCTGTTAGCACCTGATCTGGACCCCAGGCTGAAAAAGGGAAAAACAGGGTAACATCTAAACCACTCTCAGCCTTGTAGCTAGCCCTGCAAGGACAGGAGAGGGCTCTCTTCGAAAAATGGATATTCAACAAAGTATAATAATGATTTGATATTAGGCTGGGTATAATGATGGGAAAATTTTAAATGAAATGAATGAATTTTTCAGGGATGTGTGACAAAATGGGACAGTTGAAACTGGGGAATTAAATCAGGATACATGGTATTTCATGGGGCAAGGTAGGCAGGAAAATTTAGCGATAAAGTTTAAATAATGATGGAATGGAAAGACTGATGAGGAGCTGAAAAGGGCATAAGAAATGGATCCTTTTCAAACAGAAGAAAAATACAGAGTATGAATGATTTCCCAAGGCAGAGCATAAAAATGGATTTTACCTTTATATCTTGAAAGAATTCAACTATAAATATTTATGGATGGAAGGTGAAACATAACAATTTACATATGAAACAGAGGAGAAAACAAATGTTAAAATTCATACCACATGGATCCCACAAATTAGAGCTGCATCTCTTATTAATTCCCTATCCAAAACTGTACAATGGAGTGCAGAGCGTTCTTTTCCACACTATACCCCTACTTCTGAGTTTTACAGACTGGTTTTCAAATGATTTACAATTACATTAAATAGACTGAAATGTGGGAACACAAATCCATAGAAAGAGGAGTAGTTTTCCAGCTCAAGAATTGAAATCTAAAGTTAGAAAAGAGAACCAACAATCTACTCTAAAGAAGGAACAACATTACATTTCACCACTTAGACAAATTCATTGTTACGTTGTTGAACAGAAAATAAGTAATCAGATCCTATTTTCCTACTGTTGTAGAAATATCTGTTTTATTTTAGCTCTCGGCCCTCTAACTTTTATTTCCATTATTTGTTTGATGAAAACTAACTTTTTAATAAAATTATTTTGAAATAAATTAAAGTGAAATTATGCCTTTAGTGAAAGGAATAACCGATTTTAAATGGAGGGAGCGAAGGGAAGTGGGGTCCATATTATAATCACAATCGGGATCGGAGGGGAGGGAAAGGGGATACAACATATAACATAATTGTGTAATATGCCAATAACAGAACTGTGTAATATGTCATGCGACAGTGCCATCACAATTGACGATCGGAGGAATAGGGAGGATGTTATTCAGAACGAAACCAAAAATCTTCCGATGCGATTGGTATATGGGAAATAGGGATAAAAGACAAGCCAAAGGGATAATGGAATAGTAATAAAATATAAAAGGTTGGGCACTTTTATAAGGAAAGAATGATTTTATAATTGAAATGGCAGAGGGCCTTAAGGTGGGACCGGGGTATGTGAATCGTAATCAGAATCGGGAGATCGAGGCAGTGTATTGCATAATAGAGTTTCTCTGATGCGATGGGAATAGGCAATGAGGAAGAAGTCCTTTGGTAAATTGAAATGAATTACAATTTGATTTTTACAAATGGAAAGGATATTTTATAATGAATGGGGTGGAAGTATTATGGTGGGACCCGAAGGTCCATCGGAATCGGGGGATCGGAGGAGCGCGGGGCAGGGTGTAATATAAAAACGCCCATGGCGATGAGCGCGATGGCTTATAGGTCGTCCGATTGGATTGGGTGATCGACGGCTGGGGAATAATCAGAGGGTATCAATCAGGAGTTATGGAAATTAGGGAGAGGCTATTTGGAAGTGCCGATGAAGTAAGGGTCGTCCGATCGTTGATCGGATCGACGGCCAGGATGTAATCGGGCGGGGTTCCATTGGAAGGGATTTGAAACAATCACATTGGAGTTTTTGTTTTTTGCTCTGGGCTAATTGGGGTGCACATATTAATATTTGCGATGCGATGGAAAGGGGAGGGGAATGCATTGGACCGGCGGGGTTTTATAATAACATTTTATTATAGAGCTTTCAAAGAATGGAGGGGAAGTGGTTTGGAACGGTGGGGGGGTATTTATAATATGAAACTTTGATTTTATTATAAATTTTCAAGGGCATGAGGGGAAGTGGTTAAGTTTAAATCGCATTTGTGTTTAAGAGATTAAAATAATGTGATTTTTCCATTGGATGGGGAAAAAGGGGTTTTATAAGAGAAATTAATAAACTTTAATAAAATAAAGTTTAGGGAAAGGAGGGAAAAGGGGGAAGGGTTAGGGTATAGAGGACTTTTTACTTCACTTAGGCATAAATTTTAATCCAGAAGTCAGTTTTGAGAGTGTAGTATACTGTTGGAAAGCTCTTTCTAGGCTCTTTCTGCTAAACAGACTTAGAACATGATTTGACGTTGAACATGCTATGGAAAACTCCTCTGAAAGGCAGGGTGATGACTTTGTGGATATAGCAGTTTCTGAATTGTGACTTATTACGTATGCTGACATAAAATTACATACGGATGATAATTAAAAGTAAAGTATCATGTTTTCACCTCAAAACATGGTTTTGAGGTGAAAATTACATCAAACTGAATAGAACATTTCTTTGATCTTTCCAGGTGCTGTGACTTTGAGTTTATTGACTTCCTCATGACCTTGCTAATATTTATCGACACTTGACTTATTAATTTGACCATGGTGAGATCCTAGAACCTAATGATACCCATCCTATGACCTTCTAACATGATTTTGGAAATGAAAGTGACTCATGACTAAGACCATAGAAAGGATAATCATCAAGTTTCACATGAGGAAAACTGATAAAAAATCACTACCATCAATGAATCCATGACCTAACAGAATGGTGAAATTTATGGGTATGGGACTCCTAATATGCAAATGAAAAAGAGAAATTTTGATCACTGATGGTAGTATGACTAGAATGACACTAACACATCCATTTACTCTTGTATTTATAACACTGTACTACATATTGCAAGGCATTACTATTAGATTGAATTGCAGCCTCAGACTGAGTACACTCTTGAAACAAAAAGTCGTTCTTGGATTGATGATTAATGTAGGATAAATAGGCGTTAAAAAGAAACCTTTTATACCTTAACATAGATCTAGATAAAACTTATTTGGTTGAAATTTTTTTTACTTCTACCTTTTTAGTTTTGAAGGTGAATTTTATGAACAAACTTGTGGTGTTTCCATGGGTACCACCCTTTCCCCTATAGTGGCTAATATGTTCATGGAGGAATTTGAATCTAAGGCCTTGTAGTCAACTCTATTCCAACCTAAGCTTTGAAAAATGTTTTTGAATGACACTTACATCATATGGTCTCATGGTCAGGAAAAGTTTGAGCTCTTTTTCCAACATCTCAACAATAAATGTAGTTCCATAAAATTTACCATGGAATCTGAAATCGATCGTAACCTTCCTTTCCTCGACGTTATTATTTCAAAAAGAGATGGCAGTGGTTTCTCCCACCAGGTTTTTCAGAAGAAAACTCACACTAAACAATATCTTCATGCTAATTCACATCACTTCCCTGCTCAAAAATTAGGTGTTTTCAACACCTTAGCCACTCGGGCGTTAGGATTTTTTTATGAAAACCACCTCAATGATGAAAAAAATCATCTCCTTAATATTTTTAATAAGAATGGTTATATTAGGCACTAGTGTCTTAAAGCCTTCCTTAAGGCTGAAAAAGGTCCTAGGATTAAAAAATATCTTAAAGATAATTTTTCAGGGGTGCATCTTTCATTTATCCAAGGAACCACAAAGAAGATTGCAAAGATATTGAAGAAGCATATGATTCCTTTGACACTTAGGCCCCTAAACATTATCTGAAGCTCGCTAAGATCAATGAATGACCCTGTTGTTAGGGTCCTATAATAATAGTATTCATAATTTTGAATTGGCTATGATTAGTCTTGTAATATGTACATACTTTTCTTTCTGCAAATTTTTTTCCCATATTAAAAAATGTAAAGAGGGTAAAATTCCTAAAAGAAAAATCAAAGGAGTAAAGAAAAGATAAAAAAAGAATATAAAAAATGAACCCCAACAAAAAATAGATAAAAATATATCATGAAAGTGATGCAAATTCAAATGCCACTACTCTTTACTTTACTTTCCAAAATAAGATTGTGTGCAGCTTGCCAAAAATGCCACAATCCATGAAGGTCAAACTACTTAATCTTGACCTTTCATGCTTTAAATTTCATGTTGATAGATAGAGAATAAAGATCTAGCCAAGCTGTTTAACCTTGGTAGATCAGTAGTTAGGTAGAGAATAATAAATTCGCTCAACATTTTAATCTGAGCCATTGGAAGTAATAGGGTTAGAATTAGATAGTTTGTTGTTTAAAGAAAAATAATAAGGGCTTGCAAGCTTAAATGCACCCAAAGAAATGAAGAAAAAATGTTAGGGCAGAGGATGGGTAGGTAGTAATAATTTTCATATGGCTTGGACAATGGAAATTGATCATTTCATATTTACTAATTTCCCTCTAAATGCAATTTCCCTTTAAATGCAATTTCCCTTGTGAAAATACCCTTCCCCTTCATTTTAACCCTTTCCCCTTACTTCACTCATTTTCCCTACAAAAAACCACTTTTCCTTAGTTAAAAAAACATATTACGTTTGGAAAAGTAAAATCCCTTTCTTAACTTCCATTTTCATTCAAAATACCCCCAAAACCCCCTAAAATACACTTATGCTAAGTATTTGTTTAAACTGATGTATCAGATCCCACTATGAAACATCCCTCCCCGATATCATGTTTTACATTAAAATCTTAGTGTATTTTAAAATCCTGACCATATACTAGTCTTAGTTTTAACTTTATTATATTAGCTCTCGTATATAAACATTTACCCCGTATATATTAATCCCTTATTTAAAAGTCCCAATCCACATTATATCATGTTATATTAACCCGCTTATACATCTTTCTCGTTCCACTTTCCTCTAACCTCATTAGTTATATATTAAACCCCCTTTCATATAAACCTGACCATCATTATATCACATAACCCTGTCCCATAACATTATCACGGGCCCCACCGCCTGTCAAGTCCCCAACAGATCTATGCTATTTGCCTAGCTGTCCGATCACGATTGATCAAATCTTGTGGCCAATAATCACTATCACACACCCGAAAGCCCGATCTTTAACCACTCCAAGACCTTGCAATATGAGCAGTTTTCGGAGCCTTTCTCCCTGCTAC
Organism: Pinus albicaulis; assembly: GCA_034641835.2. Taxonomy (NCBI): domain Eukaryota; kingdom Viridiplantae; phylum Streptophyta; class Pinopsida; order Pinales; family Pinaceae; genus Pinus; species Pinus albicaulis. Next base: position 1,406,280,104 of record CM076577.1, on the reverse strand, counting down.
ATGGCAGTATTTCATTGCATCGCATCCTTAGAAATAATACTGCCTACCACCTTCCGTCGATGCAAAAACTGCCAAACGGTATTTCCTCTTGTTATTAAGACCACCACTCCCATTTGAATTGACCCCACGCATTAATTTAAACCACTTCTAGTTTAAAATGCATAAGACCGCCCTTTGCAACCTTTTCACTAATTTCTGTTACATTTTTGCGCAAAGAGAGCTATTACTGACCTATTCCAGAGCTAAAGAATAACTATCGACCTATTTTTAAGCCCTTTTGCACCATAATTTGAGACTCTTGTTGCCAAAGACACTACACAACCTGTTTAAAATAGTATAAATACAACTAAAGCCTCATAAAGCCTTCGTTGTGTCAAGAACCACCCCTACAGGAAGAAAATCACCCTTCCCAGGTATTCCTCAGTGCAAAATCCTGTTCCTAAAGCTATAAGAAAGTAACAAATTAATTGATTCATTTTAGGAACCTTTGCAGACCAAAATAAAGCCTCAGTTTCATTCTAAACCCTGTTGTAGACTATAAATAATCTTTCATAGGTGCTCCTATAGCCCTGATACTATTTTCTAAGCCCAGAGAGTAATCAATTGATTAAAATTAATAAATATGGTTTCTTAAAGCATTGTATCAGTTAATCCCCTGCATCCTCGAGTTGTAGATGTAGAAAACACTCCCTTATCAGACATAGACTTTAAAATTAGTGACCATGTCACTGAGTTTAACCTTCTTGAGCTCCACTGTTGGAGCCATGACAAGTCGATTGACCAATTGGATGAGGTTTTCCTTTGGGAGTCCAATTTTGCCGAGTACATTGTCCCACAGACCTTCCAGTGTCCAGAGGTCATCAGAATTTTCCAAAATTTCTATTTCCTTGATCAAAGAGCCATTACAACCCCTGGAAAATAAATCTTATTCACCATCATAGCTGAATCAATAAACCAGATGCTGCAAGTTCAACCTAGACCTAATGAAACCCCCATGTCTATAGAGATCCTTACTGAGTTATATTTTAAACTCAACTTCCCCTAGAGGTTCTAGATATTTCAAACATTCATCCCCTCATCAGTAGAGACTCCCAAAAATAATCCTCCTTATCTAGCAGCCATATTTTTTGAAAGGACCAGGCATATTATTAGCATGTTGTCTTTTATTCAGGGTTATTTTACGGATGAGCATGTCGATGCTTCAATCCTAGCGTTTCTATCTATTTTCAACCTTGGTTAGCCTCCTGCTACCATATTCAATTTTTCCTAGTACCTTGCCGATACAATCCATGAAAAGTTGGTCAAATTACCTGAAGAAGGTGTCTTCAAGTATTCCTCTATTTTATTCCACATGTTTCTGTACTTTCAACCTCAAATATTTTCCATCAACTTTCAGAAACTGGATGTTGAATGTAATCCACAGTTAGTAACATTTTAGACTCCATTAATTAGGAAAGACTCCACACAGTCCACATACACGGACTTCATTGACTCCTTTATCCATCCAATTGTCAACATGCTGAACAACAACAGTCAACTAAGAGTAAGTGATGCAATAAAAATGTCTTGCGGTATCAGAGCATAGTAGGAAAAGAGATTGGTACCTTTATCAGAACCACATAGAGATTAGGGTATATGGATCTAATATATTTCCATTAAAGTGCCCAAATACCTCCCAATGAGGTTATTTTCCTTGAATATATCAAGAATATCCTTAACTCTAATGGAATAAATTTCTTGTCATCCAAAAAGAAGACACAGTTTAAGATAAAGAATCATATTGGTCCTTTTATTTGCAATAGTAGAGATGCAGGTCAACAAGAAGAAAAATATTTGTAGGAATTTAAGTTCAGCCAAATTTTCCAATGGTATTATGATCCTTTAGGAGTAATTAAGCAAGTTAAGAGTCAAATGTAAATAAACTCCTTATGTACATGAATCCAAGCCAGACATAGAGAGGTACTCCAATCAGTTTGAATGGTTGGAGAACACTTTGAAAGAGGCAGCGAAAAAGGGTGATACTATCTCCATCTTGCATACTTGAGCCCCATAGGATAGGAAAGAGTCATAGAAGAAGGATCACACTCAGCACAAACTACAACTGAAACAAAATTCAAACTAATGTACAGGAAGAAGCCAAAATTAAAAACTGTAAATGAAGAAGTGGAAACTATTGAAGTGATTGACACAGATACAGTGGTAAAAGACAATGCACCTCCTGTAGTGTCTAAAGAAACTCACCAACCCTCAACATATAACACTCAGATGATTCAGAAATAGCATAGTGTTGAAGTGTCTTCATCTAGTAAGCTAACAAAAAATGAGAAGGGTATCATGCAGAAGTATAAAGAAATCGAGCTAAGAAATGATATATTAAAGGCTGATACATATACCCAAGACTGGAAGCAGTCACCTAGTGACCAAAGAAGATTGATTTTTGAATTTGACTACAAGACTAGGAAGATGCAGATGACCTTCCTACAACCCACAGTCAAGCATCCCAAATCATCAGCAGATTATAAAAATACATCATATGAAGTTCAAGAAAAATATCTTCGTCCTATAGACCAGATAGAATTTCACAAGCAAGCTGGTGAAATGTTGTATTCTACCATGAAAAACAAAGCCATGAGTGTACAGAAGCTGCAAAACACTCTAGCAAACATCAGAGATCAACTAAAGCTAGAAAAGGATTCCTCACAGGCTAAAGATAACAAAATTAAATCTCTAGAAGATTTGGTTATTGAAGTAGGATATGATCCTAATAATGTCGAAGATGCAGAAGATCTCATAGAGAAAAAGAATGCAGACATTGTTGCATTAAAGAAATAACTCAAACTACCTCCTACTCAACATCTACAGGAAAAGGAAGTGTTAGGATATGAAGGAAAAAAAGATTAGATGATGAACCTCATTCTTCAGTCAATTGCTCAACTGAAAGAAATGGAAAATGAAATGGATAAGTTAGTACAGGAGGAAAAGGCCAACTCAGAAGTAGTCCCTGTCACTGTTATTCCTATAGTCACTACATCTGTTCCTTCTACATTAGCAGAATCATTGGCCCCTTCAGTTCCAATAGCTATAGCACTTCCTATTACATAAGTAACTACTTCAGTAACAAATTCATCTTCAGTAGCAGCATAGCCCAGTGATGAAGCAGAAAAATTAGTTAAAGCAATGTAGGAAATGTCCATTCAGACAAATGAAATCAATAGACTTAAAGAATAGCTGAAAAGTCTGGATGATGAGAAGACACTAGTTCAGATTATGAAAAAAAATGAAATACAGAAGACAAACATATTGACAGAGAAATTGAAGAAGTTAGAGAAATATTTAACATTGAAAGAACAAATGGCACAAGCCAAACAACAGTCATGGGCCAATATAATTGAATCTGTCAATGATATTTGGCCATCCATTCAGGTTATTTATGAGAAAAAAGATTTAATCAAAGAATAACTTGGTAAGAAGGCATAAGAGGCTAATGAAATCATTAAGTTTCTTAATTCCAAGAATAATTAGGAATTGGAAGAAACTGGAATTAGTGACAGGAAAAAAACCATTCTTGAAGCCAGGAATGTTATTTCTAAGAGAAACTTAATGGTACAGCTGGAAGAAAAATGCCAAAACATGAAGCTTGCCATAACCAGATTCATGATGAAGTTTGATATTCTGGGACATAAAGGTTTGCCAAATCCTCTGGTTATTAATGACAGGTTGATGAAACAAGAAGACTCTGATAAAAAAAATCAGAGAAGTAGCAAAGGAACAAGCCAACAATTCATCCATGGAAGGAATTCCAACAAGGAAAGTACTCTACAAAAGTTTGAAAGCTATTTTACCTACAACATGAAGTAAAAAATTTATTCATCAACAAACCTACTTTTTCAAAGTATACAATCTTTGATGAGATATTCAAAAGGATGGTAAAAATCAAGTTACCAGATGTAGAGAATTGGGAAAATTTGACTGATTTATTGTGAAAGTAAAACAGTAAAAAAAGTAGTCAAAATTCGAAGTGAAAAACAACAGTTATAGTAAAGAGTATCAGATGAGAATAAAATTGGTTAAAGTCAAATCAGAGTTGAAATTTAAAGCTAGCCAACGTAAATTACACTCAACAACACCCTTCGTTGAGCAACAGTCAGAGACAAATCAACAAAAGATCAAACAGAAAACAACATCAAATCAATAAAAGCAGGGAAAACTTGCATTAGTTAGATAGTTGTATCTATCTTCTTACGTGATGATATTTATTTTTTCTTGAATAATTCCTAAGTTTCTTTTAGGATATTTTGTAATACGTTTTGTATAAATACTTCACATTTCCAAGTATTGAGGGTGGATTGTGGATTTCTAAACATTTCTATAGATTTATTGATCTGAACCAGAGGGTTCTTTGTACCATTTTCAAGTCAGCAGATTGGATTTAGCAATAAAGATATTATATTACAGGATTCATGTGTTGGGCCACTTCAGTGAAGTACTCTCAATTGTTCTTTGTTTTTATCTGAAGTTTCCACATACTTGCATGTTTTCTAAATCTAAATGTATAACAGGAATGTTATTTCAGAATATGTTTAAAAACACTCTGTCTTGAAATATTATTTAATTTTCATGTTTTCTACTCATATCCAGATTAGGTAATTCTTAATTTCTCCCTAGTTTCAATTTACCTCTATCATTTCCCTCATTATTCGGATCTGAGAACCCTTAATTTCTTTCGCATCCCGATTGAAATCATCTTCACCATTAGCCTAAAGATTTGAAGTTACTCAACTATCTTGCCCTCTGAACACTTCCCTTTAGAACCTTAATTATGCTCTGATTGCTTGAAACATTGACTTCATTAGCCCAATGGAATTTAGACCTACATATATCCATCTGAACTAGTGATTCCACCACTAAACCAAACCAAAAATAAAATTCCAATCAAACTCAAATAAATAGCCTAAAATCAACTAAAATCAACAAAGATAAATCATATAGAGAGAACCTCTAATATTCTTTAAACCAAAATGACTAACAACCCTGAGAATTATTGGAGTGATAACGTACTAGCGATCGTACTGGGAAGATCATTCCTCAGTGTTTAAAATAAAACTTAAAGGAGATACTTTTACTTATCCTTTCACCGTAAGTTTTTTAAGGGTTGTGAGTATATTTTTCATTAAAAACTAAAATTCTAGCTTCCAGAAGAACCTACTATACCAGGTCTAATCCTAATCTAGAACCTGCTGTAATAGTAGATGATCCCGACAGAATTTTAAAGAAAAACAAAAAAGTAGAAAGTTTAGGTAATAAAAATTCATTGATCAAAGAAAATTCCCTCCCCAAAAAATTATCAAGTTTACAAGACATTGAATTTGATTTAGCTTTTGAGAAATATTTATTTAGAACTAAATTAGAAATTTCCATCTATGATAGTGTAATATATCTTGATTTCATTTCATTTATGGAAACTAAGAAGGAAAGTGTTTCACTTGATTCAGATCAAAAAGCTCTAGAAACTTATGATAAACTTGATGCATTGACTGCAACTTTGATTAAGGAAATTGATGAAGCTTATCTCCAACATTTTGTTGAATTGACTGCTTTATCTGCTTATACCCCTAAGCCTTATACCATTCATTCAGAGTCTATAAACTAAAATTTATTTAGTACCACCTCATATATTATTTACACTACACCTCATTCCACAGAATCTTTCATCCCTATGCTTCCTCTTCAACCTAGAGTTTTATTTCCATCTCCAAACACTTAAAATTCACCTTCTAGCAATACTGCTATATCTTCAAGCACTTAAACCAAGTATTCAAGTACATATTCTAGTGTCCCAACCTCATCATTAAGTACCTCAAGCTCATAACCAAGTACCACCAATTTACCTCCCAGCCCAACTAGAATCTTAGCCATGGCTACCAGATATGCACCATTAGTTCTACCCACTCAATTACATAACATCCCCCAGGATTACTAAAGAAAAATCCCTCAATTTGATGCAAATATTCAATACACCACACAACAACATGTTAACAAAATGACTGATTATTTTGAATTGCATGAAATTGATGAATATGATGTTCAAATAACACTGTTTGCCCAAACTTTAGCTGGAGAAGAAAAGAAATGGTTTAAAGCTTTAACTGCCAATCATATTGTAGATTTAGAAGATTTCCATAGATTGTTTATCAATAGATGGGAGAAAAATAAGAATCCTATATAAATTTTGTTTGAATATGAACACATAAAAAGAGGACCTAATTAGTCATTTTAGGACTATTGTACTAGATTCAATAGTATCTATAATGCTATTCCAAAAAACATTAAACCCCCACCAGATTTAAATTTCTCAAATTTCCTGATGATTTTGATATGGATATGTCATACCAACTGAGGAAAAGTAACCCATAAACACTAGAACAAATGAAAAGCATTGCAGTTAGTGTAGAAGCAAATTTAGCGAAGAGAGCAAGAATGAGAAATGAAAGAAGAGTAACAATAAAAGAGGAAACATCTACACCCAAGAGTAAAAGAGTTAGTTTAGCCAAAACTATGGATAAAATGATGGATAGATTAGAAAGTATGGAAAGGAACCCATAGTGGGATAATCAGCAAAAAGGTCCTAAAATAAAAAATTTGAATTTTAGAAAAAATAACAACACTAGTAAATATAGAGAATGAGCACTTGATCAACAAATAAGACCACCTTTCCAAGAGAACTATGCTGAAAGTTCTCACCAAAATGAAGAAGATGAAGACACTCAGATTAACTTAATGGGAAACAATGATGATAATACCATTTTTCTTACATAAGAAGAACAGGAATTATATGAGCTACAACAATTATAGTTAGAATATGGAGAGTCTTTTGATTATAAGCAAGGTTATGAGTTTGTCATTAATGAAGTTCAAAAGCAATATAACCTTAGGAGTAAGAAAAATGTGGAAGCCCCTACTAAGAAAACTGCTCAAAATCATACGAGAAAATAGTAGAAGCTCCTATAGCTAAAGTACTTCAAATTATCTCTAGAGAAACCTAGCAAAACTCTAGTTCAAATCAAAAAAATTCAAGTCCTAATTAGAAAATTCCTAGCCCAAATATTGCACCTAGTCCTAAAATTGTTGACATTACAGATACTGTTGTTTTAAAATCACTTGATCCTAAAAAATCCGTTGCTGCTAAAACGACAACCTATGCTAAAACAACATCTTCTGCTGATAAAAAATCAGCCGATCCTAAAATAACTGCTGCCAAAACAGCTGTTGAAACTTCAAAAGTTGCCAAAAATACCATTGCTACTCAAGTTTTACCACAAAAGAAAATTGAAAATAGTAAAACAATGGAAACACAAACAAAAAAACCAATTGTATATAAAGAAGAGAAACACATTCAAATTGTAGTTAGTAAAGAAGAAATAATTTAGTTAGGAAAAAAACAAGCATCATTTAACATCCAAACTAAAATTTCCCAATTGAAAATACCAATTCCTTTGACAGAATTGATAAAACACGATTTATACAAATCACATATCACTGAAACTTTGAACATCAATGAAGGATAAGACTCTGTAAATCTAAATGATGATAAACTAGGACTACTTTTTGGCCCATAGGTAAGTGGAAAACATCAAGAAGGTGGTGTTCCTTCTTTCTACGTTAGCTTGATTATACATGATCAAATCCTACACAATGCTATGATAGATTCAGGAGCATCCCACAATTTAATGCCAAAAGCCATTATGGAAACTTTGAATTAAGATGTTACTAGACCATATAAAGATCTCTTCTCTTTTGATTCTAGCAAAGTGAAATGTCTTGGTTTAATAAAATAATTGTGTGTGACTTTAGTCCAATACCCAGGAAAAAGTATAATCATGGATATTGTAGTAGCTGACATCGCTCCTAAGTATGGAATGCTATTATCTCACTTATGGGGAGAAAAAATGCAGGTATCTCTATAATTAGACATGTCATATGCCACTATTTCAGTATTTGGTCAACCGAAAAAGCTTTACAAAGAGACTCTAATGAAGTACATGGTCAGTGGTATAGAACAACCACAGAACTATCACATTTACTCTGTGCATTCTGATATGGATTCCTTCATTTTATGTAAGTTTGATTATGATATAGATAAAAACACAGTTTTAAAAAAGAAAAAGGAAGTTGACAGTGACAATATATTTTATGAATCAATGTGGCACTTAGACTTTGATGGCTGAGTGAAAAAACTAGGAGTATGGGTAGGAGTTTGGATTCATAACATGGAAAACAATCATTCATAAGGCCATACCTTTAGATTAAACTTTAAGTGTACAAACAACATGGCTGAGTATGAAGCTTTAATCTTAGGACTACATATTGTTAGAAATCTAGGAGGCAAAAGAGTTTCTATCATGGGAGACTCTGACTTAATTGTAAAACAAATTAGAGGAGAATATTCTATGTATAATCCTAGATTAAGCCAATACATAGAAATTTTTTTAGATCTAATTAAATAATTTCTTGAAATTGACTTTGTTGTAATTCCTAGAAAACATAAATATAGGCACACAGTTTAGCAAATTTTGCTAGCACTTGCAATCTTCCTTTTTAGCCAAATACAGCAGAGGTAAGACACATGCCTACTATACCAGATAACTTAAAATATTGGCATATTTTTACACAGGATACTCAAATCTATGACTTTATGAATGCTGAGGAAGAATTTCAAAATTGTAACATAGATACAGATTGTACAGTAGATGATAACATAGACAGTGAGATAGATGTAAATAATTTATACTTAGCTAAACCCACTAAATTTACACAAGTATAAATAGATAAATTAAAAAAGGTAGAAATAGAATAAATAGCAGATGATGATTCTGACATTCTAAACCTTAAGAAAAACTTAGAAGACCTTTTTGATTCAAATGATGTTGCAAGAAAACCAAAAATGGAACCATAAAGATCAGACATAGAAGAATGCAATATAGGAACAAGATAGAGACCTAAGCTTATCGAAAATTCCAAAGAATTACCTTAGGAAGAAAAACTGAAATACATAGCTTTGTTTAAGGAATTTCAGGATGCATTTGCATGGACTTATGAAGACATTAAATCTTATGACACTAGCATAATATAACATAAAATACCTATAAAAGAAGATTAGAAACCATTTAAACAGAAACTTAGGAGAATAAATCCTTTCTTATGCCTTTAATTGAAAAAGAGGTAAAAAGGATGTATGAAGCACAAATCATTGCACCTATCAAATATTTTGATTGGGTTTCAAACTTACTTCACACTAGGAAGAAAACAAGGGAAATTAGACTTTGTGTTGATTTCCAGAATTTAAACAAGGTGTCCCTAAAAGATAACTACCCTCTCCCCAAGATGGATCATATTTTACAGAGGGTGGTTGGTTCATCCAGGATTTCATTGCTTGATGGATTCTCTAGATATAATAAGATTTTAGTTCAACCAGAAGACCAACCAAAGACTGCATTTACTACTCCTTGGGGTATTTTCATGTATTTGAAAATGCCTTTTGGATTAATGAATGCAGGAGCCACATTTCAAAGAGCTATGAAAATATCTTTTTCCAAATAAATTCATGACTTTCTTGTCATTTATATAGATGATATAATTTTATTTTCAAAAACTGACAATGTACATCTAGATCACCTGAGACAAGTGTTTATTAAATGCATAAAATTCAGTATTTCTTTGAATCCCAAAAAGACGCTCTTTGGACTTGAATAAGGTAAAATATTAGGACATATAATATCAGAAGAGTGAATTAGGATAGAACCAGCTAGAATAGAAGCAATTTTGAACATAAATCATCCTAGAAATATCAAGGAATTGTAGGCTTTCTTAGGTAAGATCAATTTTCTCAGAAGATTCATATCAAATTTAGCAGAAATAATTAGAGAACTGAATAACATGTTAAAGAAAGACTCAAAACTTAAATGGATAGTAGAGGCCAAATATTCATTTGAATCAACCAAACAAGCCCTTACAAGAACACCACTCCTAATAAGTCCTGATTTCAAAACTTATTTTATTATTTTTTCTTTTGCTTCAGGACATACCATTGCAGTAGTCTTGTTGTAAAAGAATGATCAAGGCTATGAACAACCCATTTCGTTTTTCAAAAAACTCCTAAGATATGCAACACTAAATAAAAACATAATGGAAAAATAGGCACTTTCTTTAGTGAAGGCTATTAAAGACTTTAGAGTGTACATCTTGTATTCACACATCATTGCATATGTCCCAAATTTAGTCATTAAGGACCTTTTCACTTAGAATGGGCCTGATGGAAAGCGAGGCAAATGGATCACCACTATTTTGGAGTATGACATTGAAATTAAGCCCACCAAACTCATTAAAGGCCAAGGTTTAGCCAAAATCATGGCCGAATCAAACTGTTAGGCCTTAAATATAAATTTTATTGCTCAATTAGATGATCAGGAAGAGATGGTGACTCGACAGATCAATGAAGCTTTATTAGATTCACCTTGGTATGCATATATCATATTTTTTTTACTAAACTTACAAGCTCCTCCTAGATTTTCAATAACTAAAGCTAGATTCTTAAAGTTAAAAGCAATGACGTATTATACCATAGATAATGCTTTGTTTTGGAAATATCGTGGTGGAATTTTATTGAATTATTTACTTAAAGATGAAGCTGATAAATTTATGGAAGAGTTTCATGCAGGTGACTGTTGAGGACATATTTACTGGAAACCAACTACAGATAAAATCTTGAGGGTAGGTTTTTACTAGCCCACTCTTTTTGCAGATGTAAAAAAGTATGTGCCTGTCACAAATGCCAGATCTTTGAAGGGAAGAAAAAGCTATTACCTTTACCCCTTAAACCCATCTCCACAGAAATTCCTTTTCAGCAATGGGGTTTAGACTTCATTGGTGAAATTCACCCACCCTCCTCATCCCAACACAAATGGATTTTGAAAGCCACTGACTATTTCACCAAGTGGATAGAAGCCATTCCTTCTAGACAAGCCATTGATTCTGTGATAATCTCATTTCTTAAAAATAATACACTGTCTAGATTTGGATGCCCCCAAAAGATTATTACTAATAATGCAACTGCTTTCAAGTATAAGAAAATTATTTACTTCTGTAACAAATACCACATTAACCTTAGCTATTCCACTACCTATTACCCTCAATTTAATGGACTTGTTGAATCCTCAAATAAAATCCTTGTTAGTATCATCAAGAAACTGTTAGAAGGCAACAAAAAGACTTGGAAAAAAAGGTTAGTTAATGCCTTATGGGCAAACAGACTCACCACAAAGAAGTCCATTGGTACATCCCCTTATCAACTAGTATATGGAATGGATGTTGTTTTTCCATTCTCTTTAGGAGTTCCAGTGATGAAGATGATCCAAGAACTACAGGTAGAAAACAATGATATCCAGAGAAGGATAAATTAGACCATACACTTGCAGCAAACTAGGGAAGAAGTCTATGTCAAATCACAAGTTGTCCAAGATAAGATTAAAAAAATATTTGACAAGAAGACAAAGGAATATGATTTTTACATAGGTGATAAAGTACTTAAATGAGATTCTATAAGAGAAGAAAAATGTAAACATGGTAAATTTTATGTCCTATGGAAAGGTCCCTATATTATTTATGGTTACAGAGGTAAAAATGCAATCTTTTTGAAGGAGTTAGATGGATCAGATCTCCTAGGTGGATCTATTAATGGTAGGATGATGAAGCATTACTATTCCCCATAATAACAATAATTCACTTTGTTTACTTTGCTCATTGTACATAACATTGCAAATCATAGATTGGATTAGATGTTTTTCTTGCAAAGTTGAAGCCCGAAGAGAAGGCCCTAATCTTTGAAAGACAAGATATCATAAGTATGAATAAAGAAGAGCTCGGAAAATGGTTCCAAGACAAGCACTGTCAAAATTCAAGGCTACTAATCTTAAAGCTGTTGACATTTCATCAGTAAATTCCATCCCCATGTGGAGCCACTGTTAGGGTCCTATCATAATAGGATTCATAATTTTTAATTGAATATGATTAGTATTGTAATATGTACATACTTTTATTTTTGTAAATTGTTTTCCCATATTAAAAAATGTAAAGAGGGTAAAAGTCCTAAAAGAAATATCAAAGGACTGAAAGAAAATATCAAAAAAGAATATAAAAAATGAACCCTAACAAAAAAGAGATAAAAATAGATCATGAAAGTGATGCAAATTCAATTGCCACTACTCTTTACTTTACTTTCCAAAATAAGATTATCTGCAGCTTGTCAAAAATGTGACATTCCATGAAGGTCAAACTGCTTAATCTTGATCTTTCATGTTGATAGATAGAGAATAAATATCTAGCCAAACCGTTTAACCTTGGCAGATCCTTAGTTAGGTAGAGAATAGTAAATGAGCTCAACAATTTAATCTAAGCCATTAGAAGTAAAAAGGTTAGAATTAGATAGTTTGTTGTTTAAAGAAAAATAATAAGGGTCTGCAAGCTTAAACACTCAAAGAAATGAAGAAAAAATGTTAGGGTAGATGATGGGTAGGTAGTAAAATTTTTCAGAAGGCAGGGACAACATAAATTGATCATTTCATATTTCCTAATTTCCCTCTAAATGCAATTTCCTTTGTAAAAATACCCTTCTTCTTCATTTTAACCCTTTTCCCTTTCTTCACTCATTTTCCTTACAAAAAACCCCTTTTCCTTAGTTAAAAAGGAATATTACATTTGGAAAAGTAAAATCCCTTTATTAACTTCCATTTTCATTCAAAATACCCCAAAAAAACCGTAAAATATACTTATCCTAAGCATTTGTTTAAATTGATGTATCAGGTCCCACTATAAAACATCCCTCCCCGATATCACGTTTTACATTAAAATCTTAGTGTATTTTAAAATCCCACCCATATACTAATCTTAGTTTTAATTTTATTATATTAGCTCCCGTATATAAAAATTTACCCCATATATATTAATTCCTTATTTAAAAGTCCCAACCCACATTATATCATGTTATATTACCCCTCTTATACACCTTTCTGGTTCCACTTTCCTCTAACCTCATTGGTTATATGTTAAATCCCCTTTCATATAAACCTGACCATTATTATATCACATAACCCTATCCCATAACATTATCTCGAGCCCCACCACCCTTCAAGTCCCCGATAGATCTCTTCTATTCCCCCAGCCATCTAATCATGATTGATCAAATCCTATGGCCAATAATCACTATCACACGCCCGAAAGCCCGATCTTTAACCACTCCAAGACCTTGCAAAATGATCAGTTTTTGGAGCCCCACTCCCTGCTACGTGGTAGTATTTTATTGCATCGCATCCTCAGAAATAATACTGCCTACCACCTTCCACTGATGCGAAAATTTCCAAATGGTATTTCAACCCATTATCAAACCCACCGCTCCCATTTGAATTGACCCCGTGCATTAATGTTTAACCACTGCTGGTTAAAAACATATAAGACCACCCTTTGCAGTCTTTTTGTTAGGTCCCTATATTACTAGTATATTCCCTTATTGTTGTTAGTGTAACCCCCTTATTGTTATTATTGTACCCCTGTAACCCCCATATTGTTATTATTGTGCCCTTAAATTATTATTGTTAGGACGGCTAGGATTACATTGTGGCCGCATGGACTCCTATATATACAAAGGAGTTTTTGTAATTTGTATCATCCAAGAATTGTTCATTCATGTAATGTATTGGAGGTTGCCCCCTCGAAGTGGCTTATTTCTAAGGCATTGATATCTCTTTTCTTCTATTTTTGGAGCTAGCTTCACAACATTTTGTATCAGAGCTTTGGATTCTAGGGTTTCGCCGCTCTAAACAGGTCATCGTGGCATTTTCGCTATAAATTTTTTTCTACGAAGTTTCAGAAGCTGAAATTTTTAGGGTGCGAAGTTGAAATCCTAAGGAACATCATCATAAAATTTTAGAGCTTGGTTCACAATATTTTCAGAGATATGATCTGTGGAACTTAGGTCTTTCTGCAGGCTCCTCAATTTAATCTAAACAAGTCATCGTGGAATTTGCGCTATAACTTTTTTTCTGCGAAGGTTCATAATCTGAAATTTTTAGGGCGCGAAGCTGAAATCCTGAGGAAACGCTTCACAAAATTTCAAAGCTTGGTTCGCAATATTTTCGGAGACATGATCTGTGGAAGGTAGTGCTTATTTAGGCTCCTGAATTTCATCTCAAAGAGGTGATCATGGAAAAATATTCATAACTCTCTCTCTGAGCATTGAATATTTTCTATCAATTTCTCTCTGGTGCACAATTACATGGACTGTAGTTTCTTTGCTATCAATTTCAGAGCTAAAAGACGAAATAGTGACACGCGGAAAGTCGTACAAGTTCGATCTACTGAAACAGTCCATAATTAGGCCATTGTGGGAGGTTGGACATAAATTTACCTTGAAGAATCCAAATTAGCTCAGACCTATGGCATTCAAAAGAGGATTCAGAAGGCTACCTTAGTGCCAAGTTTCACATATTGAAGAGCTGTAACCACAAATATAATCCAATTTAAATATCAAGCTCTTCAAAAGCAAGAAAAAGGTGTGTAATTGTTTCTGAATTGCATAAGTCTTGTTTGAAGAATCAATTTGAATTGATTCCAAGGGCATATTGTAGAATAGATATTAGTATTGGGTTCTAAAAAATGCCCCGTAAAAATAATTTAACAGACATTAAGCCTCCATAAAGCTTTACTATGACTCATGAAGATGAAGAATTGCAACATGATCTATCAAAATTACAAGAGCAAGTGCACCAAATTTCGCTCTCGCAAAGAGCAATAAAAAATGAAATGGGAGTTTTAAATAAAGGCGTGGAAGCGAAGATGGATGGTTTGAAGAAAGGCGTGGAAGATAAGATGGATGGCATGGAAGCTGGCATGGAAGGTAAGATGGATGACATGGAAGAAAAAAATGAAAGACAACATGGAAAACATGAAGAATGATCTAAAAGCAGACATGGAAGGTTTAACAAAGTTGATACAAGAAAGGTTTCCTAATGGTGAAAAGATAGTAGAAGAACCTCATGATGAGAACAAAATAAATGTTAATTGTGATTTCATAAACTCTAATGTTGGCGGGAAGAACCACCATATTCCAAAGATGGATATGAGGAAGTTTGTTGGAAAGGATCCTGTAACATGGATACTACAGATGGAGCAATATTTTGATCTCCATAACGTGCAAAACACACAAAAGGTACGCATTGCAACTTTACATTTAGAACAAAATACATTTGTATGGTATAGATGGCTTTGCTCCCGTAAAAAAATTGTCACTTGGTCAATTTTTACGGAGGAAATGATAGCACATTATGAGGATACAAAGAGCAACACCTTCTTTAGCCAATTGATAAATCTCAAACCAAAGGGTTTAGTGGGGCAGCACATTGAGGACTTCCAAAAATTGAATATAAGGGTAACTGATATTCCAGAGGAACACAGGATTGATCTCTTCATAGGTACTCTAAAGGATAACATCCAACATGAAGTTCGTGTTTTGGAACATGATTCATTGGAGAAGGCATTCAGGTTGGCAAGAAAAGTTGAATGTAAAATTATGGCGACAAGGAAGCCTACCACTCAATTCTATAAAAAAGGAAGTGTTGCTACGCCTAGATTTCCACAACCTACAAGGTTGACACCACAAAAATTGGAAGAAAAAAGAGCAAAAGGGCTTTGCTACAGTTGTGATAGAAAATACACTAAAGGTCATAAGTGTGCTGAGAAGAAATTATGTTACATAGATTGTGAAGAGGAAGAAGAAAATGAACAAGAAGAGGATATACACCAAGAACCAGCCCTAGAAGAGGAAGAAATGAATCCGACCATATCGTGTAATGCACTGGCAGGAATTACCACTCCTCAAACTCTCAAGATAGAAGGACATTTCAAGAAGAAAAAGGTAATAGTGTTGATTGATTCAGGTAGCACCCATAATTTTATTCATTGTAAGGTAGCCAAGGAATTAAATTGTTTCCTATACCCAACAACAGAATGTCAAGTGATGGTTGCAAATGGAGGAACTATAAATTGCTCTGGAAAATGCCATAATATCAAGCTAACCATGGGGGAATATGTATTGAATACTCCAATGCTTTCCATTCCTATGGGAGGTGCTGATGTTGTACTAGGAGTACAATGGTTACAATCTTTGGGGACGGTAGCTTTTAATTTTCAAGAACTTTTCTTGAAATTTTTTTCAGAAGGAAAGGAAGTCGAATTACGGGGTATTGCAGGGAAGTCAGGAAAGATAATAAGCTCTAATGTCATGACAAAGCTTCTAAAGAAATAACAACGAGGCGTAATTGCACAATTATGCTCACTAGAAGTTCCAACATCAAAATCATCTATTTCTGCAGATCTCCAACAAGTCTTGGACAATAATTCCAAGGTGTTTGAAACTCCCAAAGGACTCCCACCTATTCATGATCATGATCATGCTATTCATTTGATTCCAGGAAGTGTTCCTCCAAACATCAGGCCTTATAGATATCCTTACTTCAAAAAGAGTGAAATTGAACGTATGATTGCAGAAATGTTAGAGGCGGGTATAATTCAACCTAGTCAAAGTTCTTTCTCTGCTCCTGTAGTATTGGTACACAAGAAGGATGGATCATGGTGCATGTGTTCGGATTATAGGGAGCTCAATAAGCTCACCATTAAAGATAAATTTCCCATTCCTATGATTGATGAATTATTGGATGAATTACATGGAGCAATTTATTTTACCAAGTTGGATCTTCGTTCAGGATATCATCAAATTAGAATGAAGACTGAAGATATTCAAAAAATAGCATTTTGAACTCATGAGGGTCATTATGAATTTTTGGTCATGCCTTTTGGCCTTACCAATGCACCTTCTACATTTCAAGGGTTGATGAATTCCATTTTCAAAGGCTTCCCTAGAAAATTTGTGCTAGTATTTTTTGATGATATACTAATCTATAGTAGGTCTTGGAAGCATCATGTTGAACATGTTGACAGGGTGCTCAAACTATTGCAGGAGAAACAATTATATGCAAAAACATCCAAATGTTTCTTTGGAGTACAAGAGGTGGAATATCTGGGTCATATTGTATCTCACAAGGGTCTTAAGGTAGACCCTATCAAAATTAAAGCCATTAAGGAATGGAAAGTCCCCACAACCATAAAGCAGTTGCGAGGATTTCTTGGGTTAACAGGGTATTATCGCAAGTTTGTTAAGAATTATGGGAGAATAGCAGCACCTCTAAAAACATTATTGAAGAAAGATGCATTTTCATGGACTCCTGAAGCAACTAAGGCCTTTGAACGTCTTAAAGAGGCAATGTGCCTAGCACCGGTCTTAGCTACACCAGACTTCACAAAAACCTTTATTGTAGAATGTGATGCCTCAGGAAATGGAATTGGTACAGTTTTAATGCGGGAAGGAAGACCCATTTCTTTTGAAAGTCGTCCAATCAAAGGAAAGTATTTACAGAAACCTATTTATGAGAAGGAAATGTTAGTAATACTGCATGCACTAAAGAAATGGCGAACTTACCTAATGGGAAGACACTTCAAGGTAAAAAATGATCATGATAGTCTTAAACACTTTTTGGAACAAAGACTATCTTCAGAAGAGCAGCAAAAATGGGTCACAAAGATGTTGGGTTATGACTTTGAAATAAACTACAAAAAAGGAAAGCTTAATGTTGTTGCAGATGCACTCTCAAGAAAGAATGAAGAGGTGGAAGCATTGCTTTGTGCCATTTCTATTATCCAACCGGATTGGATAACCGAAGCAAGAGATGAATGGAAGGACAAAGATGTATGGACACTCATTCAAAATTTGCAGCAAGATCCTAGTACATCTGATACATTTAGTTGGAAAAATGATTCCTTATGGTACAAAGATCGCTTATATCTTTGTAAGAATTCCCAACTAAAACAAAATATTCTTCTGGAATTGCACACTTCTCCTTTAGTAGGACACTCGGGATTTTTAAAAACTTACCACAGGGTGAAGAAAGAATTTTTTTGGGATGGCCTTAAATCTGATATTCGAAAGTTTGTGGCGGAATGTTTGGTTTGCCAGCAGAATAAAGTGGAAACAATTAAGACCCCAGGACTTCTACAACCTTTATCCATTTCAAGTCAACGTTGGGAGGAGATTTCAATGGATTTTATCACAGGTTTACCTAAGTCCGAAGGAAAGAGTGTCATCATGGTGGTAGTTGATAGACTTACCAAGTATGCATACTTTTGTGCATTATCTCATCCATTTAAAGCAAGTACAGTTGCTACTACATTTATGGACAGAATTCAAAAGCTACATGGAAGCCCAAGGGTTATTGTGAGCGATAGAGATCCCATTTTTACTGGAAATTTTTGGACGGAGTTATTTTCTTGTTTGGGTACTCAATTAGCTCATAGCTCATCTTATCACCCTCAATCTGATGGTCAAACTGAGATAGTAAATAAATGTTTGGAAGGATATCTTCGTTGTTTTGTATCTGATAAACAAACACAATGGGTCAAATAGTTACCTCTCACTGAATGGTGGTATAACACTTCCTTCCATACTGTAGCAAAAATGAACCCATTTATGGCACTTTATGGATATCATCTACCATCCATCACATCATCTTTAAGAGAAAATTCGAAGGTTCAAGCAGTGGAAGATCATATTGAGCATCATCAAGAAGTTCTCCAACTCTCAAAATATAACCTAAATTTCACACAAAATCAAATGAAACAATAGGCAGATCAACATCGCAGCGAGAGAATTTTTGATCTAGGAGACTGGGTATTTTTAAAGCTACAACCATACAAACAAATGTCCCTCAAGCAAGCTAAGAAGGATAATAAATTATCGCCAAAGTAATATGGTCCTTACAAGGTGTTGCAAAAGATTGGTACTATGGCATACAAGTTGGAGCTTCCTGCTTCTTCACGAGTGCATCCAGTTTTCCACGTTTCATGCTTAAAGAAGGTTATAGGTGAAAATATTCCAGTTCAAACAATATTTCCAAAACTTGATGAGGAAGGAAAAATCATATTGGAACTTCAAGCGGTCACGGAAGCAATAACTCAACAGCTACGAAATCGATCAATTTCAGAGTATCTCATCAAGTGGAAGAACTTACCCACTGAAGATTCTACATTGGAGGATGAGAATTATATACAGAATCACCCAGAGCTACTCAAGCATTGAGGACAACACTTTTTTGAAGGAGAGGGGCATGTTAGGTCCCTTTATTACTAGTATAGTCCCTTATTGTTGTTAGTGTAACCCCCTTATTGTTATTGTTTTACCCCTGTAACCCCCATATTATTATTATTGTGCCCTTAAATTATTAGTGTTAGGTCGGCTAGGATTACATTGTGGCCCCACTAGGATTACATTGTGGCCCCATGGACTCCTATATATAGAAAAGAGGTTTTGTAATTTGTATCATCTAAGAATTTTTAATTCATGTAATGTATTGGAGGTTGCCCCCTCGAAGTGGCTTATTTCTAAGGCATTGATATCTCTTTTCTTCTATTTTTGGATCTATCTTAACAACACTTATCACCAAATTCTGTTACAGTTTTGTGCAAAAAGAGCTATTGCTGACCTATTCTAGAGCTAAAAAATAGCTACCGACTTATTTTTAAGCCCTTTTGCACTAGAATTCAAGACTCTTACTGCCAAAGATGTTGCACAACCTATTTAAAATAGTATAAAGACAACCAAAGCCTCAGAAAGCCTCCGTTGCGTCCAGAACTACCCCTGCAAGCATAAAATCACCCTTTCAAGGTATTTCTCAGTGCAAAGGCCTGTTCCTAAAGCTATAAGAAAGTAATAAATTAATTGAATCATTTTAGGAACCTTTGCAGACCAAAAGAAAGCCTCAGTTTCATTCCAAACCTTGTTGCGTACTATAAATAACCTTTCATAGGTGCTCAAATAGGCCTGAGACTATTTTATAAACCCAGAGACTAATTAATTTATTAAAATTAATAAATATGGCTTCTCAAAGCATTGTATCAGTTAATCCCCTGCAACCTCCAATTGTGGATGTAGAACACACTTCCTTAGCAGAAAAATACTTTCAAATTAGTGACCCTGTCATTGAGCTTAACCTTCTTGAGCTCCACTGATAGAGCGATGACAAGTCAATTGACCAAGCTAATGAGGTTTTCCTTTGGGAGTCAAATTTTCCCAAGTAAATTGTCCCATAGACCTTCCAGTGTCCAGAGGTCATTAGACTTTGCCAAAATTGTTATTTCCCTGATTAAAGAGCCATTATAACCCCTAGAAAAGAAATATTATTCACCATCACAGTTGAATCAATAAACAAGTTGCTATAAGTTCAACCTAGACCTAATGAAATCCCTCTATCTATAGATATCCTTACTAAGTTATATTTGAAACCGGACTTCCCCAAGAGGTTCAAGATATTTCAAACATTCATCCCCTCATTAGTAGAGACTCCCAAAACCAATCCTCCTTATCCAACAACCATATTTCTGAATGAACCAAGCATATTATTAGCATGTTGTCTTTTATTCTGGGTTATTTTACTGATTAGCATGTTGATGCTTTAGTCCTAGCCTCCTTCTACCATATTAAATTTTTCCCAGTAACTTGCTGATACAATCCATGAACAATTGGTCAAATTACCTGAAGAAGGTGTCTTCAAGTATTCCTCTGTTTTATTCCACATGTTTCTGTACTTTCAACCTGAAATATTTTCCATCAAATTTCAGAAACTGGATGTTGAAGATAATCCATAGTCAGTAATATTTTGGACTCCATTAATCAGGAAAGACTCCACACAGCCCACATACAAAGACTTCATTGACTCCTTTATCCATCCAATTGTCAACATCCTAAACAGTAGTAGAAACTAAGATTCAGTGATGATATTAAAAAGGTAATGCAGTTATCATAGCATAGTAGGATAGGAGATTGGTACCTTTATCAGATTCACACAAATATTATGGTATATGGATGTTATCTCTTTCCATTTAAGCTGCCTGAATACCTCCCAATGAGGTTATTTTCACTTTAATATATCATGAAGATCCTTAACTATGATGGAATAAATTTCTTGTCAGCCAAAAAGAAGACATAGTTTAAAATAAAGAATTACATTGGTCCTTTTATTTGCAAGAGTAGATATTCAGGTCAACAAGCAGAAAAATATTTGTAGGAATTTAAGTTCAGTCAGAGTTTCCAATGGTATTATAATCCTTTAGGAGCAATAAGAAAGTTAAGAGTCAAATTTAAATTAACTCCTTATGTACATGAATCCAAGCCAAGCATATAGAAGTACTCCAATCCGTCTGAATGGCTGGAGAACACTTTGAAAGATGCAGAGAAACAAGGTGATACTAGTTCCATCTTACAGACTCCAGCCCCACAGGATAGGAACTCTAAAAGAGTGAAAGAAGAAGAATCATACTTAGCACATACTACAACTAAAACAAAATTCAAACATATTTACAGGTAGAATCCAAAATTAAATCCTGTAAATGAAGAAGTGGAAACTATTGAAGTGATTGACACAGATACAGTGGTAAAAGACAATGCACCTCCTGTAGTGTATGAAGAAACTCACCAACCCTCAACATCTAACACTCAAATGAATCAAAAACAACATATTTTTGAAGTGTTTTCATCCAGTAAGCCAGCCGAAAAAGAGCATGATATCCTGCAGAATTATAAAGAAATCAAGCTAAGAAATGAGACATTAAAGGTTGATACATATACCCAATACTGGAAGCAGTCACCTAGTGACCAAAGCAGATTGCTTTCTTCATTTGAATACAAGACTAGGAACATGTAGATGACCTTCCTACAGCCCACACTCAAGCATCCCAAATCATTAGTAGATTATAAAAAGACATCATATGAAGTTCAAGCAACATATATTCATCCTATAGACCAGATAGAATTTCACAAGCAAGCTAGTGAAATGTTGTATTATACCATGGAAAACAAAGCCATGAGTGTACAGAAGCTGCAAAACACTGTAGCAAACATCAGAGATTAGCTAAAGCTAGAAAAGGCATCCTCACAGACTAAAGACACGGGGGCATCACTGACAAACCAATATTATATCACGTGCATTCATTTTGGGGTAAAAAAAATCAAAAAATAAAAAAACATTATATTGCCTCTATAACTAGAGGGGAGGGGGTTTTTTATTTATTATATAAAATATAAATATTTTGAGGTATTTTTTTTTTAATTTTTCTAGCCAAGCAGGGTTAGGAAGGTCGTGGGAAGGTGGGAAGGCAAAGAGCGCAGAGGAGGAAAATGTGATTTTGAGCTTTGGTTGGAGTTTCGGTTCGACTGGTGTAGGGTTCGGAGCAGAGCAAGGTGGGAAGGCAAAGAGCGCGGAGGAGCACGGGAGGAGAGGTAGATGCGATTTTGAGTTTTGCTTGGAGTTTTGGTTCGATTGGTCCAGGGTTCCCATCAACCATCAGGAGCAGAGAACATGAGCCATTTCACCATCAATTTCACCATCAGGAGCAGACATTCATGAGCCATTTCACCATCACAGGGAGAAAGCTTCAATCTAGACTTGACGTTGGCCCTAGCTAAGAAATATTGGGCGGAGGACTGGCTTGGACTGGAGGAGCGGGGTTAGGGAGGTAAACATGATTCTGAGTTCTCAACTACGATTTCTTCAATTGGTATGTGAGAGTGTTAAGGAAATATCGTGCAGAGGAGAGGGTTGGTTTGTGATCCTTCAGCCAAGGTTCATCAACGATTATTTCTAAGTATCTTACCCTTTCTGTGAATAATAGAAAGATTTAAAGCTGTGTGGCATCCCTGCAAGTATAGAGTATGTGTCTCCTTTACACTTATTTCGGTCTCTCTCTATGTAATTTGAACCTTACATGTTTTACTCTACATTATGATGCCAAATAATTTTCTGCAAACTTTGTCGAGAAACCTAAATTTGTGAGTTCTTTTTACTAGGTTGAATCTAGGTTTTCTAAGCTTCATTTGCATAATTTTGTACTTGCTTGGAAATTTTATGTGAGAATCCATAACATTTGAAGTAACGTTGTGCTAAATATTAGGTTTATTTGGTTCCTCTGCGAGAAATACTTCACTGCGAATTTTTATGCTTTTCTAATGATTATTATATTTATATTGTAATGATCCACCCACTATTTACGCTATATTTCTAGATGTGTGCTTAGGCTTCATGAATGAGAATTTTGATTCAAAGTGGTGAATTAGGGTTTGAACGTATATGTGTTCCACTGGAGAGTTTTCCATTTCTTTTATAATTTTTGAATGCTCACAAAAACCAGTAAGAAATTTTTTTTTGAATCATTGTAGTACTAGTTTTTTTAATCACTCTAGTATCAGTAACTTGCCAAAATTCAGTCACAAACATTATAAAGTAAGATGGTAAGAATTACTAAAACATTATAGCTATTGGTATGGGTATTGAAGATTTGAGTCCCCTTACACAAATATACACCACAAAGTTTGTTTGAGAGAGTCATGCAGCTTTTCAGTTAAACCAGTTCAACTAAAGCAAAGATAGTCATCGTTCTACATAACAGAGTGATCTTTCTAGGTTACAACTTTTCTAAATAGCAAAATGCATATGAATATTGTGATATCTAGGAGTCACTGAGTGGTCACCACGGGGGCGTCACTGACAAACCAATACTATTCTGTGGGAGTGATCTATCAAACAAATGATACATTCATCCGTGTAAACCAACTACATTCCTAATACATGAAAAGTAGGTAGGCCAATTTAGGAATGTGTGCATAAAGGGTGGCATGTTATCCAAAAATAAGTTAGAACCATATGCCTTCTTCCATAACGATGAATTCATATCCAAGAAGTGTGCCATGGCACATGTGAACACACCAGCAATAGTCAAGACACTCATCATGCTAAAAAAAACCCTTAGCAAACATGTAACTCCTCCAAATCCACATACATTGGATGATGTGACATGTATCCAAATATGTGAAAATGAATGGATCCATGTGAGAGAAACATCCAAAGGTGGAATTTACACTAGGATACCTCAAAAAATAATGCTTAGTGTTTAAGGTAAACATCCTAGCAATCCTCCAAATATGAAATGAAGATCCTAAAAGGTGGTGGTCCATTAACACATATGCATGAAATAAATAATGTATTAGCTCCAAAACAGACTTC
This sequence comes from Pinus albicaulis, assembly GCA_034641835.2. NCBI lineage: Eukaryota > Viridiplantae > Streptophyta > Pinopsida > Pinales > Pinaceae > Pinus > Pinus albicaulis. Next base: position 1,406,255,895 of record CM076577.1, on the reverse strand, counting down.
TTCCAAACATGATTTTCTTGGACAAGGCCTCGTGTTATGTGAGGGGTAACACTCTCCACAAACTCTCAAGCACTATGGATTGACCAAATAAATGTATATATTTTAATCCCTGACTTCTTTCATGATTGGTCTTAGCTATGTTCTTCCATTCCACTAAGGGGATACCCTAATTTTATTTTTGCATGTCCACAAATCCATGAGCATTTTTTCTTGATATTTTACAAAACTCCTTCTAGGATAAGCCAAGGAATGCTAGAGTACTACAATTACTACCAATATAGACTTCCAAATGTCAATTTTCCTCTAACTAACAACCATCTATCACATTAATGCTTTGTTTAATCTTTAATATTTTCTAATAACTAGAACCAATCCCTCTTCCCATATCCATTTGGATTTAGAAATATTCCAAGGCATTTCAATGCTTCCTTGAATTCAATATGAGGGAAAAAATTGTAACTAACTTTCTAGTTTAGTTTCCAAGCATATTGCAATTTCTTGAACTTTAACCTCCACAATCATAACAACACTTTATATATCTAGAATTTCGTATAGTTTTTGTTGCTTCTCTTGGGGATCCATTACTTAACAAGAGTACATTATCTATGAATAAAAGATGAGATAAGGATGATACCCTTGTAATCTTGGTTTGTTAGTTGGGGTTCTAACTTTTTGTTAGAGTTTTATTGAGAAGTGTTGTAGCTCAAATGTTCCGGGTGGGTTGGGATATCGAGAACCCACTGACAGGGAAAAGTGTCTGCACAAAATGAAAAATCCCCTGGGAAGCAAATGCCAGAATTGAAGGCAAGTCCCATGCAATGCAGCTGTCTTGGACTGTAAAATAACCTTGACCTCAACTTTTGGAGTTGGTTCTATTTTGTATAATTTGTCTGTTGATTTAATTGTGTCTGAGGTCACTTTCGACCCGTTGATATTTCACTGTGGGATTTTCTTTTTGTGTCCACTAGAAGGTTGAAGCAACTGATCTTGATGGGGTATTGAACTGTGGTTCAGAATTTTTCTGAATCGTAGATTACTTTGTTGAGTTAGATGGCTTGTCAAAAATGAGTATGATCTTTAAATCAAAATTATATCAGTGTTCTGCAATGTATTGATCTATTTCTCTATTGGGTAGACTTACATTAACATCGCTATTAAAAGGAGATCTTGTTTGAGGAATTTTCTGAATCATAGCATACTTTGTTGAGTTAGAGGTTTTTTTTTACATATAATTTTTAAATAAACAACTACTGTTAATATATCTATCTATATATATAATTTGTTATCTTATAATGTATGTGTAGGTTGTAGGTTGGCCTTTTCATCACGCTATCAAAAATTTACATCTGATATGTCGTTGTGTTACTGGGCTGCCTGATTGTTTTGCCTAATGGGAAACCAGACTAGTAGAACAAATTTATAGTCTTCAGATTGCTGAGATTTTGCGTTACAAGAGCATCTGACATGACAAAGACTATTGAGGATAGGCACGCAGGCCTTTTCTTACCGATTTCCCCTCCATGATATGCATTGACACAAAAATTGAGTGCTCAAGACCCAAGACTATAGATTTGACTATAAAAGCCATGCTTTTATGGGTCAACGCCCTTGGCTGGTGTTCCCATACTGCTCTATCCCCAAGCGCGTTAGAGGGCTTGTTAAAATTGAGTATGATCTTTAAATTAAAATTATAGAAATGTTCTGGAATGTATTTTCCTGTTACTCTATTGGGTAAACCTACATTAACATAGCGGTCAAAAAGGGTATTTCTAAGAAGGCATTGCATCAACAAATTTGAGAATCACATGGCTATGTTCAAAATATATTTATAATTTGAATGCCTCATTACATTGTTTCTCAAACATAGGAATCCTCTGCAGGTCTGCAATCTATGTATCAAGTTCCATATTCTAGATGATCTGAAGGAATGAGAAATGATTAGTGCATTGATTGACTAGATTTTTACGTGCATAAGATGTATGCTGCTATTATTTGATTTTATTAGTAGTCTCTTTCAAACTAGGCCTTGTTTTAAACGTGGTGTTCATTCACTGGTGATATTTGCTGAAATATTAAGCAGTGGCTTTGGAAATCGATATTATCTCTGCCCTATCTAAATGATATGAGTTTCAAAGGGGCGAATATGTTTGCAAGCAGGTCCCAAGTCCATGTTTATGTCCTAAAACCTAGTGTGCACCAGATGGAAACACTTACAAAAATAAAATAAACCAGGCTATTAAATTCTGTCATTTTGGCAAGAGCTGGATTTTGAAATCTCAAGGTGGCCTTATTCTGTTGTAGTGTAAAACACCTAGGATTGGTTTCAAAACATTCTGATATTTTCTTGTTTGTTCTTGTTTTTGCATATCCTCCAATGGTAGTAGGTCCAATACAATGATTTCTACAGGATGGGCTAAGTGTTTTCTCAGCAATCAACTTTTGGGTATAAGTTAGTATGGTGTTAAATACTTCCAAAGCTTCAATGGGAATATGAGTGCTCAAATAGTAAGGCATACTGATTTGTGTTTTCCCTGAGCATCTTCAATTCAAAATAAATATGGAGCCTACCAATGTCACAAAAAATTCAATATGTATTTGTGACAACTATATATTGCTTGCTAATAAGTTAAAAGACAATACTTCTATCACGCAAGCGTGCACTAAAAATATTCTGTTGGTTTGGTCTGTTAGATTGCAATTATACGAGAATATGACTTGAACTGTTTCTTCAACTCCATTTATTCCCAGCCTTTAGATAGCGGTACCACAGCTGTATTGATGAAATAATCCACTGGATTCTATCTTCTAAAAATTGAAATAACTACTTATCTTTACTTTAATGATTAGGTATGTGCATATAACATGTCCATTTCATACGTTTTCCTCTTCAATGTGAGATTGTGCATGCCATAAGTTCACATTCATTATGTACCTTTACATGTAGCACAACATAATTCACAGCTCCTCTTTTCAGCGTTCCCTTGCACCCCGGTGCAATTGCTAGTTATTACTTCATAGTTTCAAGTTATGTACATAATGATTTGCACGCCACAAGATTTGACATTAAAGTTTTGATTATTTTCTTAGAGGACACAACATACTAAAGGATAAACATGTAATAGACCTTCTTATATCAAACAATTTGGATCATGTTGGATTAGGCAATGAATATTTTTATATGCAATCATTTGCATTATGCTATGCTAGGTATTTTCATTGTGCTATGTTAGGTATTGATTCAGACAATCAAACTTACTATTATAAATGTGATATAGATAAGAGATATAATACATTTTATTAATGTCCAAGAATAAACCACAAAATTATGTCGGAAGGACTAAAGACAATATATCCATTGTCAGTACAAAGTGGTTGTGCCAAGTCAATATGGTACACAAGAGTAAGGATTATCAAGGAATGTAAAAGCTGATTCAACTTAAAAATTTACATCAGGTCACTGCATGCATAAATGAGCACTTAATATTTGTATCTTGCCTTTCTATTTCTTTTATTCTCAATCAGCAAAATACGAAGAATTTCTTTATATATCAAAGAAAAATCAGAAGTGGGAAACTAAGAGCCAAGACCTAGATGAGTAGAGTCTCAAAGAATTCAAAACTTTAGAATCCATTTCATACCAACGAACAGTAAAATCTATGATGGTTTGGTTTTGACACGGTTTTGACCTCTTTAGGACACAAAAAATGATGTAAATAAGGCCAAAATTGAGGCAGATTTAGGGCCTAAGCTTGCTTATAAGTTTGTCAATGTTTGACTCAATAAATCAACTCTCAAATCTATTTTAGTAATCTGTTTTATTTTTGGTTTTAGTTCCATTTGAGGAATCCATCGATAATACATTTTGAATCAAAGTGTTTCATCGCAATAGTAAGAGTTATTCATGTTTTTTGGAGATTGGAATTGAAAGTGCATACCTTGCTTCCTTGCTCTTTTTTTCATAATAAACCAATATGTTTGTGGAATTTTACTTACTTTTTCATTTATTTATGTGCAAAAACAGATGGACTTGTCTTATAAAATTACTATTGATGAAGAGAAACCTGTCATTGGCATTGTCAGGTGTTGAGAAGGTTGTACATTTGCTGAAATCTGTGATGAAATTGTGGATGATGGAATCGTTGAATACCCTTTTGATTTTATCCACTATGGATTAGCTCTAAATCCAAAGCAAGAGAAGAAATAGAAAGTTTATACAGCACTTTTAGGCATCAAGAGGAAACTAGGTGCATTTGATGTGGAAACAAGGTGTTCAAATGCAGTGGAAGAAATACCAATCTTTGAAAACATTGAAGAGAATGTGGAGGAACCTATGCATAAACAACCAAGAGTTGAAAATATGCCTTTGTCAGTGGAAGAAGCCACAATTGTTGATTCTTGTGTATTGGCATCTTGGGAAAAAAAAGTGAAAAGTTTATTGGAAGAGTTTGTCAATGAGAAACTTACTCTCAAAGTATATTCAGAAAAGAGAGAATCTAAAATAAAGATCCATTGTGAAATTTGTGGCATTGATTATGGAATAGGTGATGTATCCTTGGTAGCGCGAACAATGCACAACTTCAAAAACCATCATATGAAAACAACGTCCCATCAAAAACGCCTTTCAATGCCAAGTGGTAGTGAAATTCCTTCATGTAACAAAGTACAACAAACAACGGTGGTTGGAGATCGATTTCATATTGATCAAGCAATCAAAATTCTAGATGATTTCAACAAGACACAAGAGGCTTATTTGTTCAAGGTGGTGGAAGCAACACTTGCAGACTATAAGGACATGAAAAAAGTGAGAGTTGAATGTACACGATGCAATAAATGGTTTTGTTTAGTTCCGATAAGTGGTAATATTGTTAGTTCTCTAAATGAACACATGAAATCAAAGAAGCACACTACTACTACAACAAATGAGGCTTCATATCAGGAGATTACGCTGAGGAGTGGCATAGTTGGGATACCTAAGAATCTTACCAATGATAAGTCCCAACAAAGTTTGACTAGGTTCTTAGTGCCATCATCACCATCAGTATTACATAGGGGTTCTACAAGTGCAAATCCTACTTCAGGTGTGTTAATTAGTGGTTAATTAATAGTTTAGACTAAACTTGAATATGAATTTGTATATTATTTTATTTATCGTACTTATAATTATTTATTGTGTTGTCATCTTATTATAGTTCAATTGTCTCCCTTGTTACTACAATGTTGGGGGTATTGGTATCCTTATATTGATAGAAATGGGGAGAGATTGGAAATAAAGGTCCTAATGGATGATCAAAGGGGTGGAAAATTATGGGCCATAGAGAAGCATACCAAGATCATGCTATGTTATGAGGGTATTGAATGTCGTATTGATGGTACATATAGGCATATTCATTGCCAGAGGGGTTCTGAAACAGGGACCCCTTTTGATTCATTAACATGTAGATTTTGTAAGTTGGTTCCAGAATGTAATGACTTCAGGATGGGATTATATCATGAATTAAGGTGCACCAATAAAACAAGTGAACAAGATACATGAAAATGTATAAGATTGGACTATTTGACTCAAAATGAATTGAAGAATGTTGCAAGGGTTACAAATGCTAACCATAGATCAACAATGTGAGCTCTTTGGTGGGAGAGGAGAAAGGTTGCTACACTCTCTATTAGAATGAGATCTCTAAAGGAAAACTTGTTTGAATCGGCAGAAAGGAAGGATGTCTTTAGGTTTTGTAAGGATGTTTGTGAGGCACATAAGCAAGGAAAATTACAAGGTAAAGATGCAGTTTGGGAATTTTTCAAGGATATATTTCATAACTTGATTCATGAAAAAGCAGGGAGAAGGTATAGTACATCCACAAAATCCCTTTATGACATGATCAAGTTATGGGGAGGTTGTAGATTACATAACTTTATTAGCTTGAATATGGATGGTCCTTCAATATCTACAACTTTAAGGCAAGTTAGAAAGTCATTGACATATATTCCAAGGGAGCACGAACACATTTTTGAGGCAGTTGGAAAAAATTATGCTTCTTATAAAGCCAAACATGGTATATATGGACCAATTCCCGTATGCCTTGCAGAAGATGAAACAATTTTGAAAAAATATGTTAGGTGAGTAGAAAAAAGCGATACCCTGGTGGGGTTTTGTGGTTTGAAATAAGAACATCAATGCCAATCACATTTCTTGGTGACAGTTGGTGAGGGAGATGCAGGTTATGAGATTATAACAAATTCTTTAAAAAACAATGTTATTGGTGTTGGGAAAAATACTGAGAGGGGGGGGGGGGTGAATCAGTATTTAGGGCAAACTGAAACTTTTTACTTTTTCATGCTTTAAAACCCATACGCTACTTTGATGAAGCCAACTAGCGTATACACACGGATATCCTTCATAAAACTTGCATATACACAGATATCTAAATATGCCATTAGCTCTTCAGATATATCATTCCATCATTCATTCATTAGATGTTCTATAAACAGTAAACATGTGCAGTAAGAACAGAATAAACCATCACACATAAGCATCACACATGAACACTGTGATGCAGGTGAAAACCTAAGACTGGAGGGAAACCAATCATCTGCAGTTGCCAAGCCTCAGTATTTTAACACAGAGAAACATTTTACAACATATGTGGCTGGTGCAGACAGCTGAAGACGTGTGCACCCACCGCGCCACAAGAGCCTCTCCCAGCGGGAGCTCCAACCCCCGACTCGCTTACAATCGGGGGTAGCGAGCCAATGCACCGATCGCTATTAGCCTCACCCGGAAGGAGCTACAACCCTTGACTGAAGGCCACAACCTCAAGACTCTATGGTCCACAAGCCATCAATTTTCACACTGATCCAAAGCTTTCTAGGATACCACTGCAGCTACGTTTCATCATATTTTCAGACTGGACCCACTCCATACTTTTAAGCACAGTCAACCATGAAACATATACATATAACTCACTGACAGATATCAGTAAACCAGCTGAACAGATCAGACATTTCTTACCATAGACTTCAGCAAAAACTAGTTTGCATACGCGCTTTCCTTTCTCTAATGTTGTGTATATACGCGCTTCCGTTCACATAAACTCGCGTATACCTCTGTACATATTATAGAGCTCATTTCATTGCGCATACGCGCTTTCTCTTCAGCGAAGCTGCGTATATACGCGCTTCCTCTTCGGCGAACTAGCGTATAGATCTTCAACTATTATAGAGCAACATACTTCTTCAGATCAGATATTCAGTTCATATTTACCCTTTTACTTCAGACAGATGTTCGCCTCATCTCAGATCTAAGCCTTCCATAAACAAATCTAGCAAATACAAATACATTCCAGATCTAGATATTCCGTATCATCATTTCTTCATAGGTGCATCATAGATTCAGATCTATTATCAAACCTTTACCCTTTCCATACAGATATACTTCATAGAGAAGTATTCATTCAAGCTCAGACATCTTGCTCCACCTCAAATATTTGCACAATAAATTTCTTTTCCTTATATAGGTTTACCCTTTTTCAATACCATGAGCCCAAAACTACATTACTTCCGATGGTATTCCTGGACGGTGTCATTTAAATGAATCATTACCCAATACAATGGGTCAATACCATGGTGGTTACCCCTGGTTTTGCACTTTATGAGCGCTTTTTCCCATACGCGACTTGGCACGTTCTTTTCCGCGTGCATACGCGACTTCTCCTAGGAAAATCCGCGTATGCCTTGAGACATACTCTTTTCATCATAGATCTAGCACATATTGAATTCCTTTCTTCATTACCTTCTGTAATCTCTCGTAGATACATCGACTTTCATCTTTAAACAGTTCATCAAGACATATTCTATCAAGCACAACTTCATCAAGTAAGTTGCCATCATCTTCATCAGGTGGGTTGCCATTCAAGAAAAACTCTCTACATCATATTGTCAACAAACCTCATATCACATCAGATTTACATCATTTACCAAGTCCATCACATCAAGAGTAACTTCATCAGGTGGATTTCCATCAAGGACAACACATGTCAACAATCTCATGTCTTCATCTTCATTCAGTGGGTTGCCACCAAGGACAACACTCTGCATCATATTTCCAACAATCTCCCCCTTTGGACTTGATGGCAACCACAATGGTGTTTGATCATTACAACAGATAGGTACATTAAGAATACAATGACACCATGTCACATTTCCCATTTTTGACACCATTCTTTCAGAGAGAGATTGTGAAGTCGCCGAGAGAATAAGAAAAGAGATATCCATTTGGGCCAGTAGCTATCAGTGGGAAGGGATGAACCGGATCGATAACTGGGTGATCACTTCTTCATTCAAACACCATGTCACTCTCCCCCTTTGACATCAAGGGCAAAGGGTGGATCAAAACCAACATACTCTCCCCCTTTTTTCCACATGTGGAAGAAACGTTCTGTAGATATGATATATACTGAAGTGACCAAGCTCCCCCTGAGTTCATGTTGAATTTTCAAACATATTTTCCAATGAAGTACATGACTCTATGAATTTCCTATCACCAATGACTCATACTTACATCAAAGATACATCCAAGTGGATTTACATATGAGACTCAACTACCCAACCAAGTGGGTTTACAATATTTGACAAGTCCTTACATGACTGAATATTACAATTTTACATCATGGGTCTCAACAAGACCTTTTCATCAAATTCCAAATATGACCATTTATGACCAACACCAGAAAGTCCTCAAGAAAGAGAACATGTATCAGAACCATCATAATGCCAACAATGCATTATACTCAGCAACGCTAATGCTCCCCCTGAATCTGTGCATCCAAACATCCTTTCCATATGACTAAGGCTCCCCCTTAGTTTGTGCATCCTGAACACTTTCACTAACAAATCATCAAGGCATCTTTATCGAAAACATTTAGAAATAGAATTATGAGAACTGGAACACCACCAGAGATACCAAACAGTATCAGAGATACCAAACAGCACTGCAGCTGTGCTGAAGAGAGATGACTCCAAATAGAAAAATGTCAGCAATCAGACATACGCGGTTTTCTGTGCATGAACTCGCGTATATACGCGACTGTGTTTCAGGAAACCCGCGTATCCAATACCATCTTCTAAATTTTAACCAGATCTGATTCTCTGTGAGAAAAAGACAGTGTTCGGCTTCTTTCTGGGATATTTGAATGCTTCCCTGGACTACAGATAGATAGAATAGTGTAGTTGTGTCTTCAAGCGTCCTCCAATGGTTGTAGTATAAGCACATTAATAACCAAGCCTTCAGATTATTTGCAACATCAATACAATCTTTCCAAGAGAGATTATCATACCAGAACAACATCTTCAAATATGTGTCAAGCAATCATCCATGTGTTCCAATATCATCAAGATCTTCAAGATTTAACATGAAGTAACATATGCAGACAAAATATCTCAACCATAGTAACAAACTCTGCATGATCTATTCTTATTTTTGAATCAAACGACATCCAACTCATCCATGTGTGAGCACAAAAGATACTTATCAGCAACCAGGGCTCAAAAACTCATCATAATAAACCATGTACCAAGTCATCATCATTTGAGCATGAGTATCACAAAAACCAAAGAATAAGCAGTCATATTGCCAACAATGCAATCATTAGTATTCAACCTGCTGCTCCTCCTGAACCAGTGCTCCTTCTTAACTTGTGCAACCTGAATACGTTCATCAGCAAGTCATCAACAATAATCTCTACATGAACTGCCCTTATCTCCGAATTATAAGACTTTCATCTCAATAATGAATACTCTTCATCAAAAAGCAAACAGGACTCATCCACAATCTTCAACATAAGAGACCATGTATCATATCATCATTATTTAGAACTGAGAAACTAAGCTGATATTGAGTCAATAATACAGTTATTAATAGTCAGACTGATGCTCCCCCTGAACCTCTGCTCCAGATCTTCAGCTATCATATAAATTCTCTTATCATCAATGCATATGCGACTGTGTCTGATGGAACTTGCATGTATACGTGACTTTTGTTAATAGAACCCACGTATGGAAAGTGAAGCATAGAATTTTTTCACATTCCTTCATCTCCCCCTGAACTTGTACTTCCTGTACCTGTCTTCTTCATATCAGATGCTTTGTCAGAAATACATATAACCAAAATAATCAAATCAATCATGAGAGACATCATACATTGCTCCCCCTGTGACGATACATTACTAAATCTCATAATGTATCCCACATCATTCCTGCAGTCAATCAGAGAAGTAAGCTTCAGAAGCGGATGACTGCAGTAGGGTCAAAATTCCCTACGTTTCTGATCGGTCCTCCATCTTTTTCCAGATTTGTTTGAACTTTCTATTTGTGTGTTGGAAGTTATCCAATTTCTCATATCTATTCAACCTGCATTCTTTTTCTACATGTCCATACTTGTTACAAGAATAACATCTCATGTGTCCAGAGAAATAAGCATAAGAATCATAATGAGTATTTCTAATCTTCCTCCTTTACAATCAGCTGCTTTATGTCCATACTTGTTACATGAAAAACAATATCCCTTGAAGAAACCAGAGTACCTTTCTATGTAGGAACTGTTTGATTGAGGCTGAAATGATCTCCTCCTGCAATTTGCTGCAACATGCCCATAATTATGACATTTAAAGCATTCAACTTTATTGACTGATTTCCTTTGAGATTTCATCATTGTTGGTTGACCTTTTGTTTCTTTCAACACTTCAGGTTTTGCATTGACATCCTCTGAATTTTTAGCACTTCTTTGTGAGCTAGATTCTCCTTTAACTTTAAGAATTTTTACCTCAACTTCCAAGGCTTGACATTGCTTTGTCAAGCTTTCTTCTTTCCTTCTTCCATCTTCTACTTGATCCTTCAGATTTAGAATCTCTTCTTTCAACCAATTTTCGTTTTCTTCACATGTTTGTTGCAGCTCTTCATTCTTCTTATTTGATTTTTCCAGATCTTCTTTGATAGAGATGATTTCTGCTTCAAGTCCTTCCTTTTCAAATGGAAGGGGTTCTTCATTCTTCTTATTTGAATCTTCCAGATCTTCTTTGAGGGAGACGATTTCTGCTTCATGTCTTGCATTCTTCTTGTTTTATTTTTCCAGATCTTCATTTAGATCGTTAATTTCTGCTTCAAGTCTTGTCATTCGATTGGATGCATAAGCATGGAACCTTTGGTACTTGTCTATCTGTTCATTCAGTATTTCTATCTTTTCTTTCATTTGAGAGATCATTTCTTTGTAGATAGAGTCTTTCTCTTTAAGTGATCTTTGTTGATCTTCAACTTTGATCTTGATAGCTTCCTCTAGACCCAAAGCATTACTTTCACTATCTTCACTATTTCATACACAAGAACAACTATCAATACCTGATTTATCTTCTTCATTTTCTGCTGCACATGTTTTCTGAGCTATCTCCATTTTAGTAGCCTTCTTCTTTTGCTTTCTTCCCATTGCGACGGATCTCCTTCAAGCGATCAAGCTTCTGCAGAAGAACCTGGCTTTGATACCAATTGTTGGGAAAAATACTGAGAGGGGGGGTGAATCAGTATTTAGGACTTTATCAAACTTTTTACTTTTTCACTCTCTAAAACCCATACGCTACTTTGCTGAAGCCAACTAGCGTATACACACGGATATCCTTCATAAAACTCGCGTATACACAGAGATCTAATTATGCCATTAATTCTTCACTTATATCATTCCATCATTCATTCATTAGATGTTCTATAAACAGTAAAAATGTGCAGTAAGAACAGAATAAACCATCACACATAAGCATCACACATGAACACCAGGATTTTTAGGTGGAAACCCAAGACGGGAGAAAACCACCACTGCAGTTGCTCAGCCTTCAATATTTTATTATAGAGAAAACATCTTACAACATATGTGCTGGTGCAGACTCTACCAGCACGCAGGCACCCACCTGCGCTCGTTTACCAGCCTCTCCTGGAAGGGAGCTCCAACCCCCTTACTCGTTTACCAGCCTCTCCTGGAAGGGAGCTACGACCCCCCGATCTCGTTTACCAGCCTCACCTGGAAGGGAGCTACGACCCCCTGACTGAAGGCTACAACCCTCAGCACCTCTATGGACCACGTTTCATCAATTTTCACACTGGATCCAAAGCTTCCTCTAGGACACAACTTGCAGGCCACATTTCATCATATTTTCAGACTGGACCCACTCCATACTTTTAAGCACAGTCAACCATGAAACAGATACATATAACTCACTGACAGATATCAGTAAACCAGCAGAACAGATCAGACATTTCTTACCATAGACTTCAGCAAACCCTAGTTTGCATACGCGCTTTCCTTTCTCTGATGTCGCGTATATACGCGCTTCCGTTCACATAAACCCGCGTATACTTCAGTATAAATTATAGAGCCAATTTTATTGCGCATACGCGCTTTCTCTTCAGCGAAGCCGCGTATATACGCGCTTCCTCTGCGGTGAACTAGCGTATAGATCTTCAACTATTATAGAGCAGCATACTTCTTCAGATCAGATATTCAGTTCAGATTTACCCTTTTACTTCAGACAGATGTTCGCCTCATCTCAGATCTAAGCCTTCCATAAACATATCTAGCAAATACAAATACATTCCAGATCTAGATATTCCGCATCATCATTTCTTCATAGGTGCATCATAGATTCAGATCTATTATCAAACCTTTACCCTTTCCATACAGATATATTTCATAGAGAAGTATTCATTCAAGCTCAGACATCTTGCTCCACCTCAAATATTTGCACAATAAATTTCTTTTCCTTATATAGGTTTACCCTTTTTCAATACCATGAGCCAAAAAAATACCATGAGCCCAAAAATACATTACTTCCGATGGTATTCCTGGACGGGGTCATTTAGACGAATCATTACCCAATACAATGGGTCAATACCATGGTGGTTACCCCTGGTTTTGCACTTTATGAGCGCTTTTTCCCATACGCGACTTGGCACGTACTTTACCGCGTGCATACGTGACTTCTCCTAGGCAAATCCGCGTATGCCTTGAGACATACTCTTTTCATCATAGATCTAGCACATATTGAATTCCTTTCTTCATTACCTTATGCACTCTCTGTAGATACATCAGATTTTCATCTTTAAACAGGTTCATCAAGACATATTCTATCAAGCACAACTTCATCAAGTAAGTTGCCATCATCTTCATCAGGTGGGTTGCCATTCAAGAACAACTCTCTACATCATATTGTCAACAAACATCATATCACATCAGATTTACATCATTTACCAAGTCCATCACGTCAAGAGTAACTTCATCAGGTGGATTGCCATCAAGGACAACACATGTCAACAATCTCATGTCTTCATCTTCATTCAGTGGGTTGCCATCAAGGACAACACTCTGCATCATATTTCCAACAATTTGACATTATGCATGTGCTATTATTGCAAACCCTTTACATGAAAAACTTCATCGTTTGGTTGTGGTTGTTCATCCAACATTAAATAAATTCAATGCAATTTTTTTTTATCAACAATGGGAAAAGGTAGAATTTATGTGGAAGAAACATGTAGAAAACAATTTGGGACCTATTGTTGGTCATTCCTCGGATGGGGATAGCAGAAGAAGACAACTTATGTTGAAGGATTATTCTTCAACATCAGGTCTTCGATATCAAATTCCTTGGGAAGGGTGGAGGCTAACTGGGTTGTACAATGGTTGCAATGTAACAGGATTGCATGATCAAGATTACATCCACAACGACAAAAAGCTAGTGAATCCTTTGTTTAGCAGTCGACGAGAATTGGTTTTAGGAAATGAGTACATAAGTTTTGGCCATGTCAGAATGGTTTATCACAATTTTAAAGTGGATGATCACAAGCTTAAGTGTGAAGATATAGAGAGGATGGATCGAAAAAATTTGGGTTCCCCACAACGCATTGCTTTAAGGCATGTTCAGAGGTGTTTGAAAGAGTTGAAAAGTACAACAAGTGGAAAGTTAGAGAGGACACTAGCTACAGAGACTTACCTAATGATTGTTGCTGACTACATTGACATCTTTATGTCTCATAGTTTGAGCCTCTGGGAAAGAGTGCGAAATGCTTCACGAGTTCATCATTTCTTCGCATTATGGTTATGTTGGGTAAAAAAACAATCTCATACTAATGTCAACATAAATTTCATCAACAGAGAGGCATATCAAGATGTGAGAATTTCTTGTCATTTTGCAGTTTTTTTGATGATATTGTTTCAAGATAAATACTCTAACTTGCCATGTGTTTTGCACTTGACTGGGTCAGATGTAAGTGAGAACTTCTTTAGCAAAGTTGGTGGGATGGTTGGAGTGGAGAGGGCCTATGATGTCACTGACTTGCGTCATGCTGTTGGAACCCTTAATAGAGTTGTTGAAGAAGAATCAAATTCCAAATGGCTTAATTTTAATAAATCCCATAAGAAACAAGAAAACATTTGGAATAAATTGCTCCAAGAAACAATACAAAACATTGACATATTGTCGCAATATGATTCAATATCCACAAATGCTAAAATTGTAGAAGCCCTTAAGAATGGATTGAAGGATGCATAAAACATTTTATCAACTCTTGGAATGAAACCAGAAAATTACACTCAATGTTCTTGGTGGGTTAAACCATGGACAGAGGATAAATATTATTCAACATTCCAAATTGTGGATGAAGTAGTTGATGATTCTCCATCGAGATGTTCCAACTCTATATTTCAATCTTCATCTTCATTGGTACACAATGAAAGTGAATTGCAAATAATGGAAATTGAATGGAGACACGAGTTGGATGAAATTTTAGATTCCACTGATGAAAATGTAAGAAAAACCATAAAACCAGTGGTGAATCTTGATGGTAAGGATATGTTCAAAGCATGTTTGGTTAGTCAGTTGAATGGAAATCCAACATTATCCAAAGATAGGTTGACAAAAGTGAGAAGTGGGGTCTATTTTAGGCGAGATGGGAATACTCTACAAAAGAGTGTTTCAATTGGCTTTGGAATTGGGTCAGATTGTGGGGTGTTGTTTGAAAACAACTCAATTCCTCCCACTGAACGTACTGCAAGAAAAGGTGTTCCTCGAAGTACAAAACAAGGTGTTTCTTGTGGAATGTGGTACATTGGAAGGGTTCAAAGAATAAGGAAGAAGGATGGTAATAGGGTGTTTTATTACCATAATGACATCGACCTTTTGGATAGATTAGAAGGCATCGAGCTTAAATTCTGTTGGTATAATAGAATAAAGGGGAAACGCGTGTATAAGTATGATTTGACTGATCATGCTTTTGTACAACTTAAATCAGTTATAGCAATTGCAAACTTATCGTACAATGCTAAGAATGATACATACAAATTAGAAGAAAGTGATTACAATTTTTTTTTAGATTTTGTGAAAAATTTGAACAAGGTTAATTTTCAAAACATTCTACTTTCACTTTCCTTATGTATTTCCATATGTTGGATTATTTATAAATAGTTTTTGGTTGTATTTTTGTTGATTTGTTTGTATGAATCTGATGTTAATTTTGTACTTTTTGGCTTTAGGTATAGTGAATACTTAAAATTGTGAATGTTCAAGATAACTCAACCCTTTTTTGCTACCTACTTTTTGGTGTAAGTTTCTTTCACTAGCCATTTATCTTTTTGTAGTTGTGTTTCATTCAAACATTAATTTGGTATTTCTTCCATAAAAACAATATAATTACATGCCTATTTAACTATATGTACCCCTTACCTCAACACATATATACATTTTGAATATAAGGGCATCCCTCACCTCAACACTTATGTTGGATGCCTTCTATTGTGGTTCTTCTGAAGTTGGTCCATTTAATCACGAAAAGCAAGAAGAATTGGTTCCTTTTCTATGAATATGTTTTGAAGAAACGTATGTGGTTCTTCTCACTAATGTTAATGTTTTCCTTGAATTTTTAGATTAATGGTTCTCTTGCTAGAAAGGATATCAAGGATCTAATGGTACGGGGTTCAATCAGGATGGTTTCTGTTCACTCAAGTCAACAAATTTACACCAGAGCAATGGCTAACACATGAAGTGCATTTGATTTTGAATGTTTTTGTGGTAGTTGGATTTCCTATTTTTCAAATTGGACATATAAATAAGATTTTGTAGCTCAAAAAATGTGCAATCAGAGTCTTTTTGCAAGTATTTATATTTTGGCCACCTTGATATCATTTTTATTTTTATTTTTGCAAAAATACATTTATTGTTTTGGAAAAATAGGCCCTTGTAATTTGGCCTATAAAAAAGAAATGTTTTTGTAATAGAGGGGGGTTGGATATTGGATATATCACAGGAGAGCTATTGTACTTGGAGATTTTTTTTTTGATAATACAGAGGCAGTTATAGTAAGAATTTTTGGATTCATGTGGTATGGCTTTATAGCATTGTATCTCCTTCGTGTTTCATTTCATCGAATGCCTTCTCAATTACATTTCATATCTTATGCTTTCACTGATTGTTCTAAAGAGTTATAAATAGAATTCATAAATCAATTTATGCTCTGTTTTGTAAGGGCAATTATGTTGTGTTACTTTCTTCTTATGGAATGAGTTAATTATCTAAATGCTCATTCTAATTCCATTTCTCATCCTACACTGCAATGACAAAGCCTGAAAGCTATCAAAGTCTACCTATCTTGCCCCATTATCGCTATTGTAATTCGTTTAGCTAACAAATTTATAACACTATCCTTGCTAGCAACAATAGGTTTGAATTAGTGTCACTATCACTGCAAGGAAAACACCTAAACTTGATACTAATCCAGGATTTTCAGATTGCTGAACACCATTTCCACAAATTTTTATTGAGTTGTTGAGGCTCATAGTTCTATCATAGCTCCATGCTTATTAAGCACCCACAGTCTCACCGTGGTTTGGGAAGTCCTCATTAGTCGCTTACCCTGGTAGGTCCACATGGTCTGGTTACAAAGATGTTGATTTTTGAGTCCATATGTGTAGGATGCCTCACCTTTAGCACAATATATGATTGTGGGACACAATGGCTGATGTTAAGACCTCGTTCAGGTGTGACCATGCTAATCAAGTAAACAATTTTAGTTGACGCAATAGGTGATATTTTGTCCAAACATGTTGGATAAATATCATACGTGAGTTCAAGTAAACAGGTCTACCTATTACATGCACACGTTAGGTGCCACAAAATGATATCCACTTTCTTAAGTGTAATGGTCTTTGAAGAATGTATCCATTTCAAACGAGGAAATAAGCCCAGTCAAAATTTTGAACTGTCGAGTCAAAAAAGTGACTATGATGCATTGATGGATTCAAGGCTTCAGCTGATTCAAACAACAAACTTTGCTCTTGGAAAACCAGGGAACCATGCATAGGAAAATGGATCGGTGTCATCTGTCTAAACAATAGGGTTATTTGGCTTGTGCTATAGAGCCTTGAATTCACTGGTCTCATAGAATCCTTAACTGTTTTAGACCAGTTTATCATCTTAAGCCTCAAGGGGAATTCGTTAAATGGCACCCTACCCGACTTATCAAAGTGGAGAAGCATTAAATTATTGTTTCTCTCGTACAACCAATTATGTGGTCCACTGCCTTCATATGTTTCACTGTTAGATTAGCTCTGGAGATTGGATGTTTCAAACAATAATTTAACTGGTGAGATACCATTTTCTTTGAATTTTCTTAGCCATTTGCTCACTCTGAGACTGGAAACCAATCTATTTTCTGGTACTATCACAACCTTGAACATGACCAGTCTTCAAGACTTTAATGTTTTTGGTAATCAGCTCATAGGGACCATCCCTGGATCTTTGTCCAAGTTTCCTTATTTGAAATTTTAAAGGAATTTATTTCTTTGTGGAAATCCCTTGCTAAGTTGTAAGAGCATAATTAGTAATCCTACCACTCCAGGAGGCATTTTGAATTCCAGCGTTGTGATGCAGGATCCAAGTATTGTGCCCTCAACTCCAAGTTCAAAGCCTGAGATGGCATAGAGTACAAAGAAAAGCATAAAAAAATTAAGCAGGGGTGTTTTTATTATCATTGTGGTTGGAGATTTTGCATTGCTATTGCTAATTTCCTATGTTTTAATTTGTTATTAATGGAGAAAGTACTCTTGGAAAATGATGGATGAGAAGCATGGAAGGAGATTAGAAACACAAAAGATTTTTTATTCTTCAAGCCTATATCCCCAAAAATCAAGTGCTGCAGAGAGGGGTAAACTGGTTTTCTTTGAGGGAACTCGACAATTTGAGTTGGAGGATCTTCTCCGTGCTTCCGCTGAAATGCTTGGGAAGGGTAGCTTTGGAACTGCATATAAAGTTGTGTTGGAAGATGCTAATGTTGTTGCTGTGAAGAGGTTGAAGGATGTGCATGGTCCAAGGAGAAGATATTTTGAACAACATATGGAACTCTTAGGAAGGCTGTGGCATTTGAATCTAGTGAGCTTAAAGTCTTATTACTATGCAAGAGATGAGAAGTTAATTGTTTATGATTATATGGAAAATGGAAGTCTATACTCCCTTCTGCATGGTATGTTCATCATGCTTATTTTTTCCTTTTTATTTGTATTCCCCCATTGCCTCATTGATTATTATATGTTCTCGGTATAAAAAAATGGAAGTTGGTTTTCATAATTGAAAATATTTCATGAAGATGATTGTTTGTTCTTCTTTCACTAGAAAATGGGTCTGATGCCATTTTGAATATTGAATGTTATCACATGTTCCATTTGTCTTTTTATATTTGGCCCTATATCAAGCCATCAAATGCAACTCCGATGTAAGTTCGGATCATAGAACTGTGCCTGGAAATTGATCCTCTTTTACCAATTTTAGATTCATTTATCTGTTGTGTTGTTGTAGGAAATTGTGGTCCTGAAAGAACTCCTCTTGACTGGACAACTAGAATGAAGATAGCATTGGGTGAATCCTATGGTTTGACCTTCATTCACCACTCATGTCAATCTCCCAAGCTGGACCATGGGAATATCAAGTCTTCCAATGTTTTGTTTGATAAGAGTGGAAATGCTTGTATCTCAGACTTTGGTCTTGTTGTGCTTATTATTCCTGCATCTGCTGCATCAAGAGCTGCGGGATACAGGGCTCTAGAACAGGCCAAGACAAGAAAGATATCTCAGAAAGCAGATGTATATATTTTTGGAGTGCTACTCCTAGATATTCTTACTAGGAAATCCCCTGTTCAGCTACACGCACCGGATGAAAGAATAGATCTTCCCAAGTGGGTACAATCTATTGTGAGGGAAGAATGAACAGCCGGGGTATTTGATCTAGAGCTCATGAGGTACAAGAACATGAGGAGGAAATGGTGGGAATGCTTCAAATCTCAATGGTCTGTGTGTCCATGTCCCCTTGAGAAACACCCAAAGATGAGTCATGTTGTGAAGATGATTTTTAATACTATGCATTTAAGACCTGAAATAGATCAAGTGAATATTCATGGTTTGTTCTTGCTCTCTCATATAAGGGATGATGACCATCTTATTCTTGGCATGAAACACAAAATCCTTTATAAATGGGTGTGAGATCAAGCAACTTAGTGTCATATTTGTGCACATACTTAAAACCATGTTGCTGACTTCTAATTAATAGCTATTGAGGAAAGCCATAAATCATGATATCATGCCACCAACAATACTGTTTGAATCCGATCAAATAGTTATAAGATAAATAGGACGTCCGCCAATTTACTGTGTAGTGTTGCATCCACTAGCTTTGAGTCTTTAATAATCAATAACTTCATATCCATTTCAATAGGAGTTGTTGCAGACTTATCATCATCAATGCCAAATATGTTTCAAATTTCAATATCTTCCTTGCATACTTAGCTTGGAAAATCTAAATACATTGGAGCTATCATTTCGAAAGCTTCATGCAGGACGCTCATATTTTATCACTTCCATCATTCTTGGAAGTTGGATTCACTGAAATGATGCCATCAACATATAAGATGCAATCAATATTTCATCCTTCACTTTGCTTTTGACAATCTGACAAGTTTTCAAAACAGTTATCCTTGACTGGTCATCAATGCTTGCATACAAGGCTCTATGAGCCTGCCTCAGTCCATATGAGCTATAATGCATATACATTTCCTCTGCAAAAATTGTATTCTAAAAGGCACTTTGGAAATCCACTTAATAAATCTCACACCTATGCCTAACTAATTGTATTCATCTAACAAGTGCAAAGTTTCTTCAAAGTCTACACAGGCTCCCAAGTCTGATTTATTTGTATCTCGGTATAATCCTCTAGAATTTCTTTCTACAACTCTTTCTTTATGTTCGCTTCTTCAAATGAGTTAGACTCGTGTGAGTCAATACTCAAAAGCAACACTTACTGGATATATAATTGACTGTTGTAGGCTAATTTACTTCCAGACTTCTTCACTAGTTGTAGGTAGTTCTTGGAACTTTGAATCCATCATCATTTTTTATGTAGATACGACTTTGGAATTTTCTTGAACTTTGGTCTGATTTGTTACTATTTGTCTTGTTGGCACTAGCTTCCTTAGCATCACCTAATGTTTGTTTGGTCATATTTTCATGTTTTAGATTGCTTTCCTTTACTTCTGTGACCTTTCTTACATTATCTTTTAATAGAAGCCATGGTACAACAATATAGTCTGATACTTCTTGCAGATTATATTAAATGTTTATCAAAGAATTATTTTTACTTCCTCATTCAAATAGCCTATACACCTTGGACTCTTCACTGTGCCCTACAAAAATGTGTATTTTTCTTTTGTCTTCTAGCTTTTGCCTAATTGTATTTTTCCACGAGCATACAACCACATCATAACAAAGACTCCGAGACAATTTGCTTGTTATTTCCTTCCACTCCATGTGCCCTTTGGTGTAATGAGAGACTCTTGGGAGGAAATTTTTCCCAAAGGTTTTTCCCCTTTTTAGATGATGTATGGGAAGAGGGTAAATTGAGAAGAACACAGCTAACAGATCACTCCAACTCCAAAATTATTGTGAGTTCCAAGGATGACAGAGCACTACATAGTAGCATTGTTAATTCTGGCAACTGCAGAAACACCCACAATTTCAATGGGGGATGTGATGGAATATGAGTGAAAAAATATGGTTGAATGAGAGAATGCAAAAAAAGAGGTTCGCCTTATTCTTAGATGATGTATGAGGAGAGGGTATTAATATGATGGAGGAATTGGGTCTACTTTGGCTAGCCGAACACTCTAATTCCAATATTATTGTGAGTTGCAAAGATCACAACAAATTGTTAAATATTAGAAACTCCAACTCCAAAGTTACTGTGAGTTCAGGGACCACACGCACTGTTAAATATGGTAGTTGCAGAGACATAACCAATAACAATGGGGTATGTGATAGAATACGAAGGGAGAATTATGGTTGAGTGAGAGAATATGGAGATATAGAGTTTCCTAGTACTTAGATGTATGAGGAGAGACTGGTAATGGAGGAATTGGTTTTACTACAGCTAGCAGCTCCAACTCCAAAGTTGTTGAGTGTTGAGTGTTCCGGGGATCATGTAAGACTATCAAATATGGGAGCTGCAAATAACACTGGGAAATTTGATGGAATCTTAGAATTAGCAGTGGTTCGCTAATCATGTTTTTCCATATAACATTGGAAATTTGTCTGTCAATAAATGAGAAATAAGTCAAGCTTGTGGTCGATAAGTGTGGAGGGATTATGCTTACACTCGAAGTTTCAGGCAGGACCATGTCAGAGACTACTGATCCACAAGTGTGGGAAATTGAAGTCTGGAGGTTGTGCGATCCCTCAACAATGGCGACAAAT
This sequence comes from Pinus albicaulis, assembly GCA_034641835.2. Taxonomy (NCBI): domain Eukaryota; kingdom Viridiplantae; phylum Streptophyta; class Pinopsida; order Pinales; family Pinaceae; genus Pinus; species Pinus albicaulis. The sequence goes on along the minus strand of CM076577.1, from coordinate 1,406,234,081 downwards.
CATTTTCATCTGTATGTTTTGCCCAGATTTAAGCTGCCCAGGGCTACTGCAACATTGTTTTGCAATTGTATTTTCTATAGGTAGTTGCTTCCTTTGTTTTCAGTGAAATTTTTTTTTCCAAATTTGGCGTGATCCCGTTGTGTATAGCAGAAGGGTTGTCTCCAAGGAAGAAAAACTACAAGAAGATAAGCCAGGAGGCTACAACCCAATTGCAATTGCTAGCATTTACTTGGACCTTTTGGCCTGAGGCTAAGAGTTCTGCCCATAGAAAGCTATATGCATCTCTTGTAAATCTACTAAGCTTCAAAATCCTACTTTTTAATAGGTTTAGCATCAGAGAATTATCCTATGGTTTTAATAAGCTGAGATCCGTGCCTTTTAAGACAATCAAATTTGAATTTTTATATTAACACTTGAAATATCAAATATAATTTTTTTATTTCTTTGAAAATAAAGTTGAAATATACCATTTATCTTAGCCTTAAGTTTTATGAAGATTTGCAATATATCTCGTAGCATCTGAACTCTTTTGTATTTGAAACGTTGGAAAATTTATAATTACAGCAGTTTGGTAATGGGATGCCAAAAAGTGTCTTCCATATATGATTGGGGCATCCTGGAACATCTAAAGAAGTTATACCTAGAGATAGATGGAGAAATAGAAACACTTGATTTGAAAATCACGATTATATATAACTGATATAAACATTTTTGAATCCTCACACATTCAAAATCTCAACCAATATGACTATATGTCTAATCTTGGAAATTCTACCCCACGACAATGCTAGCCTGTTAAAGTTGAAAAGACGTGGCATACAATGCTCCCTCCTCTTTAAAATTGAGCGCAAGATTTTGAAATTTTTTAATTGCGCATCAGATATCTTTGAATGTCCTTTGTTAAAGAAGTTTACCATGGGATTCAACAAGATGGGGGAATTTTCTTTGTTGGAGATACTTTCATTAGTTTGGATGGATGAGGTACATTCTAGTTGCTAATAGTAGAGAAGGGTGCAATTCCTTTAATTGAAAATGAAAGCATATAGTTGTTCAATGGTATTAGACAAATTAAAATGGGTCAAGATAGCAAAGGAAAGGCTACAAGCTGAAACAATGTACTACTACAGACGCCAAGAATCTATAAAAGGTACTTTGGTTGGCTCTTTGGTGAATTTTGGTGTAAGGAATTTTCTTTTTTTTCCTGCGAATTTTCTTTTTATGTAAAACAGTAAAATGCCATGATTTTTATTGATGATCTGTATAGCAGACCATTGCTCTGAAAATTTCAATATGTTATTCAAGGTACTTAATACTTCATTATTTGTAAACTATTGTTTTCAATTTCACTTTGGTAAGATTTAGTAGCAAAATCAGTTCAAGAATCATTGTGATAACAGAGATTGAGAAAAAATACATGTTTTTTCACCTGTAGTATTATTGCCACATATTGCTGCCATGATTTTTTTTTTTCCTTTTCATTTTAATTCTGCTCTGTCGCTGCTACAGGACGTGATATTTACCACAATTGTTATTTTACCAATATTTAACCAACTATTTATTCTGCAGAAATCCTATGAAAAGAAAAAGTTTAAAACATATCTCGTAGACAGAATGCAAATACCTAAAATTGCTATTCTTTTTCATTTTTTCTCTTGGAAATAATCCCGTGAAAACTCTTCGGCACTTCAACTGTTCCAATGATGGTACCCACTGTACCCATTGTGAAGTGAAGTATAGTATCAGTGTGCCTGAACCATGGGAATTGCAGTGGTTTTTGCACAACATGCTGGAATATTGGCAACAACCTGGCAATAGTGACACCAATCAATTGAACTCACTTTTGAGGCTAAAATCTGTTTTTAAGCAACTCTAAGTTCTCTACATAAATAAATTATCAAAAATAAATAATTAAGGATTTCATAGCTCAATTGGAATTTGATACTACTGTATGCAGATATCTCTTTTATACAGGATATATGGTGTCCATCTCTGCAAATTAAGACTTAAGAACACCATATCCAATTGTTTGACCACTAGTCCATCTTTCAGTACCATGTTTATCGGTGCTCTACAGTGACTCGTGAGTAAAGATATAATTTTATTCAGCTCGCTAACCTAAGCTATTGGAACTAGCAAAAGCAAGAAAAATGATGTTCAAATGACCTCAAACAATTCACCAAGCCCCTGCTAAAAATAAAAATGTGAAATGTTGTCATATATGCAAGAAATCATTTATTATAGTCAGTATAGTTTTAGCATTTTGCTTCATTGCATTGAATTTATAGACAAACTGTAAACTATGCCATCACGGTATATGTTTATTTAAAACTATTTATTTCAAAAAGGGATAGAACTGATTAAAAATACAAGACTATGCAATTCAAAATTGTAAGTTACTTGCTTAATTTTCAATTGGGGAAGGGCAAACTGACTGCATCAGTAAGTCTAATAAAACAAGGATAAAAATCATAGAAGTTTGTTTCATCCACCTCTGCAAACCAATTTAATTTAAAAGGAGAAATTAAGGATCTTTACTTTTGGGGAGGTCAACCTTAGCTTCTGCCTGTTGTAGTGGTCATGTTGTTCCTTTGCATGATGATGCAAGGGCATTAGGCACAATGAAGCACTTTGTATTTTCATGAGACATAGGGGTCTCATAATTCTAAATTCTCTTGTAATTATTAGTAATTCTGAATAAAAGTGAGAATTGTAAATGTTCTCTATCAGTAGAGAACATGAGTAGTTAGGAATTTGAAGAGAATAGGGTCAGTTAGCTGATTTTGGGATTAAGTCTAAAATTAGGAAATCGAAGAGTTTGATGAGCTGTTTGAGGACCTGAATCGATTCAGGTCATCTTTGGGCATAAAATGTAAGCAGCTATAGTATAGAGGGGGTTTTTCAGACAGAAGGGGAAAAAAGGCCCTCGAATTGAAGATATGGCCTAATATGATGCTGTAAGTAAATGCTTTTGAAATAAATTCTAGTTTTGTATATGTAGATGAAGAATCTAGTTGTAAACCCCATGTGAAACTTGATGCATTCGTGGTCGAAATATATAAGGAATGTCTAAATTCCTGAGGGAGAATGTATAAGGCGCATTTGTTGAAGTTCTTTGATTAATGTCGAGTTATTAGAACTAAAAATTGTTGGTTGTAATAGAAAGGATTCTATTGTACTTGATTCATTCATATGTGTTGATAAAGGGTTGCCCCAAATTTCTGTGGGAATTATATAAGTGTCCTTGACTGAATTCTGGGCAGAGAATAGCCAGTCTTGTTTGTTAATACAGGGACTAAGTTCTGAGTGTATATTTCATTTCAGAACTATCTAGATATGAGTGGCCCTAAGGTTGTATGGACAATGTGTGGATTCATCATTTATTTAGTAATTCAATGTGAGAAGAATACTACTGTGATAATGTATTCCTACCAGGCAATCCGTGAATGATAGAGGTCGTAGGAAACCTGTGGAGAGATCAGGGACGAAGGCGAGCCAGGGCAAAGGACTATGCGAAGGGGTTATGAATTCCCTGAAAAAAAAAAGCACAAGCGAGGCACAGTTGTATAGATAAAAACGCAGAAGAAAACAACATTTAAGAATTAGAATGGAACCCTGCGTGGAAGAGCGGAACCTCGACGAACAGTGGCAGTAGTTTGAAGGCCGAAACCGGCAGTATCGCGCAAAGGCGAAGGTGGTAAGTTGTTTTCATAAAAATAACGCGATATCACTTGACTTAGGGCACGTTTCCTTGAGTGGTATTGGAATACCGCGAATTTTGCATAAATTCTGAGCACTAAAGCTCGGAAAGAAAAAAACGCGACATGTAGTCACCATCGTCAGATCTTGAATGTTGAAGCGATGATCTGCCCGTCGTCAGATGAGCGAGGTGAATTAATAGTGTAGTGGGATTGATGGGTTCAATGATAATTAGGCGCGGGGATTTCATTTAAATTATGTTTAAGTTGAACTCAATAAGGTCAATATGCATATGTATGGGCGAAGTAACTAGGCGTTGTTGACATTGGGTGCCAAGAAGTTAATAGGTTCATCATGTTATGCTGAAATGTTGATTCAATTATTATATGCGTTCCATGGCTGGGGTGTGATCCTTGTAAGAACACAGCGTAAGTGTGGGGCCCAAAGACTCTTATACATGGTTACCCTTTGGCTTAAAAATCTAGCGCAAGGTCTTATATGTTGTTTTAAACCTTGGTTGAAGAACAATACATATGTTGACGCATTTTTTTACAGAAATGCCATAAGCAAGGCTAAAGTATGAGATTGGTGGCTAGGCCTTTGGTTGTTGATGTCGAAATATTAAAAGACATATAGAAGTGTGGCTTGGTGAAAAAAAAGCGAATGTTGATCTGCGCTCTCATAAGGGGTGAAGTCTAAGTCAAACTTTGGGGCTAGACTGAAATTTGAGTATTTATTTATTCGATCATAGAGTGAGTTATTCCACTGGTCTTATAACCATGGTAGAAGGAGAAAGATTCCGCAGGAGAGATGGGGAGTTTGAAGATCATTAGAACTTTTATCTAATATCTCAAATATCTGATTTGAGATATAGAGAATCCAACAAGGAATTAAGGAACTAGCCAAATTTAAAATTATTCGACTAAAAGAAGAAGTAAGTTATTGTTATAGGCACAGAGCGTGAAATTGTGAGGCCAGAAAGGGAGCCCGCTATCACATGACACCATATGGTTTTTGTAAAGGGAGGGTTTGTATGATTTGTTAATTATGATTTTTATGTCCATGTTTCTACCTTAATAGTAGTCGGGCTTTCTAGTTTCAGGTTTTTTTGGATATAGGGTGTTATGGTTTTTGGAATTGGGTCCATGAAATAAAGTTTTTTGTGTAGTATGTTCCTATATCTAAGGTTCAGGGTAAATAATTAAGATTTTTTTTGCTAAAACGGAACTGATGGGAGGTGTCGCTCGAATAGTTGTTTTGTACAATTTAATTTCTTGATGTACATTTGGATTACGTGGTTCATGGTATGTAACTGAGATTGGTGTTGCTGAGATGGAATTGATAGCAGATGTCTCTTGAATACTTGTATTGTACAGTGTAATTCCTCGATGTACATTGGCCTTAAATATAGAAAACAAAGTATAGGCACTAAGTGCTCACTCCTAGATGAGGATCTAAATTGGTGAGAGTTAGTCCTAGCTATTTAGTATTTTTTTTATATTACAGTACCATTTCCTATTAACGGATGATAGAAGACAAGATAAGACTATTTTTATTAATGGAAGTGGGTGACAAAAAGATATGTCAATGGGGCTCAAAAGTACACCAGTTACAACATACTGTGGGAGTGCCCATTACTTTTCATTAGGGATAGATGTAAAAAGTAGAGGGAGAAGAAGCATCCACATCTGTATCAATCACTCTGGAGCTACCGATGTGCTGCTTGATAATGTCAGCTGGAGAGTGCCAATCTATAGTCTACATATTTAAATTAGTACTGGAAAGGGGTTTGGCAAATCTCAGTCCTTGAGTAGGGTTTGATTCCCAACTTGAATCATAATCTAGAATGAGATTCTTGATTTTTCCCACAATGAAACTATCTAAATTAGCTAATTTGTAAGTCTACTTCAATTGTTACCAACCTATATCATTTCTGAGCTGGATGATAGGTATCATGCGTTGTAACCAAATACAAATATTTTTTATTATCTTATTTTTGAGCCCCGAGGATTGGCTTGATTGGCCTTGGATTCAAACATTGAACTTCTCAAAAGTGGGATGTCACGAGTTCAACTCCTGTGATTCCTTTGAAGTGGTATGTCACGAGTTCAACTCCTTTGATTCCTTTGGGGTTATGCACTATAATCAATACTGATGGTCTACCTGGTTTACCATTTATGAATACTTGGAAAGTGACATGTCTTTTTTATGTATTTTTTTGCTATTGCTAGTTAATCAAAAATTAAAATTAGACATGATTAAATTTGTCAGGATATAAATATAAAGGGGTATAAAAAATGTTAACGAAAAAATGGATACCTACAATATCTAGTGAAAGTAAGGGGTTTTAAGTTGGGAAAATGCAATGGGTTAGTATTGGTAGGGGGTTAAATAAATTGATTTTTAGAGGTATTTTCCAATATGTAGTCAAACTAAGGGTATTGTTTAGTATGCCACAAACACACGTGCTATTCCATAGGTTAATTGAGTGACACCCCTGTGACTAAAGATAACATAATTAAATCTCTATAATATTTGGTTATTGAAGTAGGATATGATCCTAATAATGTCGAAGTTGGAGAATAACACATAAATCAAAAGAATGTAGACATTGTTGCATTAAAGAAGCAACTCAAACTGCCTCCTAGTGACAATCCACAGGCAAAGGAAGCGTTAGAAAATGAAGGACAAAAATATGAGAAGATGAACCTCATTCTCTAGTTAGTTGCCCAACTGAAAGAAATGGAAAATGAAATGGATAAGTTAGTACAGGAGAAGAAGGTCACCTTAGAAGCGGTCCCTGTCACTGTTATTCCTATATTCACTATAGTTTTTCCTTCTACATTAGCATAATCATCTGCCCCTTCAGTTCCAATAGCTACAACACTTCTTGTTACATCAGCAACTACTTCAGTAACAGAGTCATCTCTAGTTGCAGCATAGCCCAGTGATGAAGTAGAAAAACTAGTTAAAGCAATGCAGGAAATGTCCATTTACACATATGAAATCAATAGACTTAAAGAAAAACTAAAAATTATGGATGATGAGAAGAAAAATAGTTTAGATTATGCACAAAAATGAAATATAGAAGACAAACAGATTGACAGAGAAATTGAAGAAGTTAGAGAAAGATTTAACACTGAAAGAACTAATGGCACAAGCCAAGCAGCAACTATGGGCCAATATCATTAATCTGTCAATGATATTTGGCCATCCATTCGGGTTATTTATGAGCAAAAATATTTAATCAAAGCAGCAGGTGAAGTCATCCAAAAAATCAAAGAAGAACTTGGTAAGAACCCGAAGAGGCTAATGAAATCATCAAGTTTCTTAATCTAAATAATACGTAGGAATTGTAAGAAATTGGAATTAGTGACAAGACAGAAACCATTTGTGAAGTCAGGAAGGTTATTTTAAGAGAAACTTAATGGTATAGCTGGTAGAAAAATGCCAAAACGTGGAGCTCATGATAACCATATTCATGATGAAGTTTGATATTATGAGACAGAAAGGTTTTCCATAACCTCTGGTTATTAATGACAAGTTGATGAAACAAGAACACTATGATAATAAAATTAGAGAAGTGGAAAAGGAACAAGCCAACAATTCAGCCATGCAAGGAATTCCAACAGGGAAAGTACTCTACAAAAGTTTTGAGAACCTCTTTTACCTACAACATGAGGTAAAAAAATTATTCATCAACAAACCTACTTTTTCAAAGTATATAGAGGCCGATGAGATATTCAGAAGGATGGTAAAAATCGAGTTACCAGTTGTAGAGAATTGGTAGAAGTTGATTGATTTATTGTGAAAGTAAAACAGTAAACAAAGCAGTCAAAATTTAAAGTGAAAAACAATAGTTACAGTAAGGAGTATCAGAGTTTAAAGTGTATCACATGAAAGTCAAAATTGTTAAAGTCAAAGAAGAGTTGAAAGTTAAAGCCAACCAACGTAAAGTACACTCAACAACACCATTTTTTGAGTAACAGTTAGAGACAAATCAGCAAAAGATCAAATAGAAAACAATTTCAAATCAATAAAAGCAAGGATAGCTTGCATTAGTTAGATAGTTGTCTCTATCTTCTTGCATGAAGATATTTATTTTTCCTGAATAATTCCTAAGTTTTTTTTAGGATATTTTGTAAGAGTTTTTGTATAAATACTTCACATTTCAAAGTATTGAGGGTGCATTTTGGATTACTAAACATTTCTATAGATGTACTGATATGAACCAGAGGGTTCTTTCTACCATTTTCAAGTCAGCAGATTGGATTGAGAAATAAAGATATTATATTATAGGATTCATGTGTTGGGCCACTTTAGTGAAGTACTGTCAATTTTTCTTTGTTTTTATCTAAAGTTTTCACATACATGCATTTTTTCTAAATCTGAATGTATAACAAGAATGTTATTTCAGAATATGTTTAAAAAACACTCTGCCTTGAACTGTTATTTCATTTTCATTTTTCCTATTGATATCGAGATTAGGGAATTCTTAATTGTTCCCTAGTTTCGATTGACCTCTGTCTTTTCCCTCATTATCTGGATATGATAACCCTTAATTTCTCTCTCATCTCGATTGAAACCATCTTCACCATAAGCCTAAAGATTTGAAGTTACTCAGCTATCTTGCCCCATGAACACTTCCCTTTAGAACCTTGATTCTTCTTTGACTGCTTGACACATTGAATCCATTAGCCCAATGGAATTCAGACCTACATATATCCATCTAAACTAGTGATTCCACCACCAAACCAAACCCAAAATCAAATTCCAATCAAACTCAAATAACTAGGCTAAAATCAACTAAAATAAAAAAAGATAAATCATATAGAGAGAGCACTCTCTAACCATTAGGAAGGCTAGATCCTAAGGCTTAAAATTGGGTTTGTGGTCACCTCTAATATTCTTTAAACCAAAAAGAATAAAAACCCTAATAATTATTGGAGTGATAACACTTGTGAACCCTAAATATGGAAAATATTTTTACGTCATCCCATGCTCCTGTGAGACTTCATACATTGGTGAAATTGTCTACTTAATTAATTAGAGGATTCATGAGCACACAATTGACATCAAACATGGAAGGTACCGCACCTTTGCTTTGGAAGAACATGTAAAAAATAAAAAACATCACATTTTAATTGAAGAGGCCAGGTTCATTGCAAGGATTGATAATTTTCATCACCATAAGTTTAGGGAGGATTTGGAAATTGAAAGGAGGCCTATCAATCTGAATGGAGATGATGGCTGGAGTATTAGCAAGTGTTAGAACCCTACCTTCTATTCCTAAGTATATATATATATATATATATATATGATGATGATGATGATGATGATGATGATTATTAAAGTCCACTAAGACCAATTCGGCCTATCATACCTCAAGAAAAGAAAATTAAAAAGATTCTAAGTGTGTTTCTTGAAAATCTTATTTCTATGATCAAAGAGAACAGAAAGAAGCACTCCAAGATATTTATAGATTGGCTACCTTAATAAGTCAAGAATATTGGAAGTGTGGCAGATGTTAGGGAATTGAGAGCAGATGTGAGTAAGAGTCGGGTAGTCTAAAAGGAAGTTGTTTTCATCTTCCACCTGCTTAGTATCGCAATTTTGATAGATTTTTAGGAATTTACAAGGTAATTTCCTTAGATAAAAAACCAATGGTCACCGCTCACAAATAGATCACAAATTATCACACAAGTATTATCACATGGTTAAAACCCTCGAAGAGGGAAACAGTCCATGGCCTGAGCCAACGCGGCCACTTCAGGAAATTTATTAATATAAAAATAAAAGTTACATATGTTTCTCTCATAAATGGATACAGGACAAATAACCCTCCATGATCTTTAAATATAGATCATGGACCAATAAGGTGTTAAGCCACAAATCAAGTGTCGTTAATATCGAGGAGAGAGTGAAACGTTAGATCACTACAAATCGTGACATCATATTATAAGTTACAAATGTACATTTTGAAGAAACACACTTTACCTAACTCTACACTAGAATAAGTTATCCTTAACAATTTCCTATGTGTCAGAATACCCTAACAAGATTCTATCATTTCAAGGAGTCTTGGGAATATACCACCACTTAGTATCACTCTGAAGCTCATGAAAATTAGTTCTTATCCTAGTGATGTTCATTTTTTTCTTAGTGTTGGTCAACACAGAGAGATAATTATGGCTATGAAGGGCGTGGTTGATCACCTCCTTAGAGTATCTTAGCTTCCTTTCACCCTCCAACTCCTTATTCTCCCACAACTTGTCCTTAAACTTGGAGGTAGTAGTATCTTTGACACTATATTTTCTTCTCATATTGATCTACTCCTTAATTCCCCAATGGTTGAGCCAAGACTGGGTATCCTTATGCCACCCACATTTGAGGTGAAGTTGGGTGTTTTGAGTAATGTTAGAAGAAATTTTTGGGAGTCTTTTCGAATCCATGCTGTAAATATTCTTCTTATACATTAGATATCTAAACATAGCCATACTTTCAATGGAGAAAAGACCAAATTTGATCAAGAGGATATGATAGGGAGTATTTCCCTTGATCTTTAGGTTGTAGGTTATGAATCTATTTTGAATCATATCAATATTCCTCCATGATGCTTTGGATATACTGTTCTAGTAATTTACAGGGTAAGTTCCTTAGATCAAGAACCAAAGGTCACTACTCACAAATAGATCACAAATTAGTACACCAGTATAATCACGTGGTTAAATCCCTCAAAGAGGGAAACAGTCCATTTCCTGAGCCAACGTGGCCACTTTAGGCAATTTATTAATATAAAAAGAAAAGTTACATATGTTTCTCTCATAAACGGTTATCAGACAAATAACCCTCCATGCTCTTTAAATAGAGACCATGGACTAATTGAGTGCTAAGCCATGGATCAAGTGTCGTTAATACCGAGGTGAGAGATAACCATCGGATCACTACAAATTGTGACCGTCGGATTATAAGTTACAAATTTACATGGTAAAGAAACACACTTTACCTAACTCTACACTAGACTAAGTTATTCTTAACTATTTCCTATGTGTCGGAATATCCTAACATCCCCCCTTAAGAACAACTTGGGATAGGATTGAAGGATTTACAAAGGTGACACAAAAAGAGCCTATTTCCTATGTGTCGAAATATCCTAACATCCCCCCTTAAGAACAAATTGGGATAGGATTGAAGGATTTACAAAAGTGACACAATAGGAGAAGGAAGGAGGCATTAGAGCCTATCCCCCCTTAATGAAAACTTTCCTGAACTCCAATCATGGATCGAAGTTTGGTAAACTTCGCTTCTATGAGAGCCTTTGTAAAGATCATATCGGCTACTTGATCATTGGTTGGACATTACTGCACTTCAAGAATGCGATCATGAATGAGATTTTTGATGAAGTGTATGTGGAGTTCAATGTGTTTCATACGCTGATGCTAAACTGGATCTTTACATAGCTGAATGGCACTCTAATTATCACACCAAAGTGTAGTTGGATGCTTCTAATGAAGACCAAATTCAGACAGAATCTAACAAAGCCACATGGCTTCCCTGCTGGCTTCAATTGCACCACGATACTCTGCTTCTACTGAAGAAAGGGAGATGGCACTTTGTTTCTTACAAGACCAAGTAATAGGTCCTGAACCAAGAGTGAATACATATCTTGCAATATACTTTCGATCATTAGGGTCACTAGCCCAATCAGAATTAGTGAAACCAATAAAAAATGGAGATGCTCCTGCACTGTAATGAATCTCGAACTGAACTGTACCTCGAATATATCGAAGTATTCTTTTGGCTTCTTTCCAGTGACTTTCATGAGGTTGGTGAATAAACCGAGCGGCAAGACCAACAGTAAAGGAGAGGCCAGTACGGGTATGGGTTAGATACAAAATTTTACCAACAAGTTGACGATATAAGGTAGCATCAACTTCAGGGGTAGTACGGTTGACTAAAAGCTTGACTCCAGACTGAAAGGGAGAAGGGGTTGGCTTACAGTCGTCCATGTGAAAGTGGTGTAGAAGATCACATGCATGCTTGGACTGAGAGAGGGTAATGCCTTCCTTGGATTACAAGACTTGAAGACCAAGGACATAATGCAAGTGTCCTAAGTCTGTCATTTCAAACTTCTTTTTGAGGCTAGACTTCACATGGTTTATATGGTTTGGATCACTACTAGTAAGGATAAGATAATCAACATAAAGAACAAGGATGGTGAAGGAATTTCCCACTTTCTTGGTGTAGACAATGTTGTCAGAATGACACCTGGAAAAGCCATTATCTAAGAGAAATCTGTCCATTTTGGCATACCAAGCCTGAGGAGCTTGTTTGAGACCATAGAGAGACTTCCTAAGGTGACAAACAAGGCTGGAGTCTTTTTGGATAAAGCCAGGGGGTTGTTCCATGTAGATTTCTTCATGAAAATCTCCATGTAAGAGGGCAGATTTAACATCCATCTGATGGACTTCTATTTAAAGGAGGCAGCAAGGGAAAGAACAAGGCAGATAGAATTCATTTTGGCAACAGGGGAGAAGGTTTCAGTATAGTCAATGCCTTCAACTTGTGAAAATACTTTAGCAACAAGATGAGCTTTATGTCTATCCACTTTTCCAGCTGGTCCAAACCTGGTTTTGTAAACCCATCTGCATCTGACAAGTTTTCTTCCTTTTGGAAGAGGAACAAGATTCCAAGTATCATTTGCCAATAAGGAACGATACTCTTCATTCATAGCTTCATCCCAATCTGGATGACTGGAGGCTTCTTCAAAGGTTTCTGGATCAATTTTTTCTGGAACTTGAGCCAATAAGGAAGAAGCTCTTTCGAACTAAGAACATGTACATCATCAATCGACAGGGTCACTTGCAAGAGAACCTATTGCATCCCAAGTAGAGCAGACCCATCTTGGAAGCGGTGGAGTATAAGGAACAATTTCACGAGGTGGAGGAGGATTGTCATCCTTGTTGTCATCATCTGAACTAGAAGGAATGCTATTAAAAATAGAAGAGAGAGAGAGAGAGAGAGAGAGGTGGCACATATGCCGAATTAGGCTCGTAGGCTAAAGGTGGCACACTTGCCGAACTAGGCTCGCAGGCCGATATATTTTCATCAAATTTTACATCTATTCTAATGATAATATTTTTGGATTTTGGTTGAAGAAGTCTATATCCTTTGACATCTTCAGAATATCCAACAAAAATATATTTTTCACTCTTAGGTTCTAAGGATTTATGTTTCGCATCTGGAATATGGGTCCAAGCATCACTTCCAAAAACACGAAAGTGACTTACATCTGGTTTGATTGAGCTCCAAGCTTCTTCTGGAGTTATATTCTTTAAAACCTTAGTAGGATTGCGATTTACTATGTAATTTGCACAGTTAATGGCTTCTACCCAAAAATTGAGACCAAGCCCTTTAGATTGAAGCATACAATTAGCCATTTCTTTTAAGGTGTGATTCTTCTTTTCAGCTACACGATTTTGTTGTGGAGTATATGGAACAGTATGTTGCAATTGAATGCCATGCTCAGTGTAGAAGTTGATAAATTTGTTGTTAACATATTCTCTGCCATTTTCTGATCTTAACTTAATAATTTTATGTCCATATTGTTTCTCAACAAAGGCCTTAAAGGCCAAGAACATGTTAAAAACTTCACTCTTGAGTTTTAAGAAATATACCCAAGTGCGTCTGGAAAAATCATCAATGAAAGTTAAGAAACCAGAGAAAGAAACAATAGGAAGTGGACCGCATAAATCACTATGCACAAGCTACAAAGGGGCTGAAGCGTGCCAAGAGGCACGTTTGTCAAAACTATCCCGATGATGTTTTCGAAGTACACATCTGGAGAAAACACCATCTCAACAAGATACCATAGGAAGGCCCATCACCATATTTTCCTTACATAGGGTTTGAAGAGAGCGATAGTTTAAGTGACCAAATCGCTCATGCCAAAGTTTGCTCACGTCATCATTATGAGTAACAAAAATAGAGGGAAGACATGATGACCCAAAGTTGTCAAACTTATACAACCTTGTGGAATCATCAGCAATTCCAGTAGCTAAAATATGTTTGGATCTTTGAGTTACAACATCATGAGGTGAGAATTCTACTATTTTCCCTTCACCTGAATGAGTTATCTGATAAACAGATAGAAGGTTGCATGACAAGGTAGGAACACATAGTACATCATTAAACTGGCCATTATCTAGATGAATGGTTCCAGATCCTACAACATTAAGGGATCTATCATCACCAACATAATTATGTTTGGCGTTACATTAATTTAAAGAAGAAAATATGGATTTATTTTTAGCCATGTGGTAAGAAGCTCCAGAATCAATGAGCCACTCATGAGAAGGAGAAGAAGAAGATACATTTAATGCATAACCAGATCTTGATGATTGACAACCACAAGCAGAAAGTGCCATGCTTGAAGATGAAGGTGAAGTGTGCTCTAAATTGATGTTGTGCTTCTTCATTGCTGCTTCTAAGGCTTCCATATTCTTAAAACATTTGGACTCTATATGGCCATCCTGATTGAAAAAGTTGCAATGTCTATCTGTCTTCTTCCCTTTGTTTTGATTTGCCTTATTATTTTGGTGGTTTGATTTTTCAGTTTGCGGCTGAAATTGCTTAAGGCCCTTGTTTGGTTTAGGAACATATTTTTTACGATACTTCTTCTTGGGATTCTTTTGATATGGTTTTTTTTGGGCTACTAAGGCTTTCTTAAAAGTGTTTCCAGCAGTGATAAGACCAAGGTGTAAAAGTTTTTCTTGTTCTCTTATCAAAGAATTACAAAAGGCATCAAAAGAGGGATTCTTGTAGGTGGTTCCTAAAGAAATGATGGTTTCTCTGGTGGAAGGGAAGGAGGAAACAAAAATAGAGTATGCAGGGCCAAGCTTAGAAAGAATGCAATAGATGAGGCTACCAACATCCTTTTTGATCTTACATCCTTCTAGAAGAATTCTAAGGGTCTTAAATTTGGAAAAAAGATCTTCAATGGAGGAGAAATTATTGGGGTCCAAAGTAAGCAGCTCATTTTCAAGCTGGTAGGCCCTGATTTGATTTTGAATGCTAAAAACAATTTTTAGCTTTTCTAGGGCTTCATCATGGGTGTCAATGTCAAGGATATGAAATCGAAGATCTTGAGAAATGGACATTCCTATCAACCCTCGAGCTTGATCTTGTTTATTTTCCATTTAGCAGATTTATCATCATTGGAAGGTTTAGTTTCTTGTCCTGTGGCTATTCTATAAAGCCCTTTACTTCTAAGTATATCTACCATGTGAAGTAGCCATTGGAAATAATTAGGGCTATTAAGAATAACCGGACATGCACTTTCCATTTAAAAAAACATGAAGCTGAAAAAAGATGAAACTAAATGCTCCAATGGAAAGATCTCAAAACATTAGGCCGTTTAAAAAAAAACGGCTTGAAAATGGCTTCCGAATGAAGATGTTATGCCTTTTGAAAAATATGAGTTGTAGATGTCGAATAGTTACGGGAATGGGATGAAGTGCGGTTTTAAAAAAAAAATCCCACCCCTTTGAACAAAAACTTTTTACAAAAGAAGCTTGAGAAGGAGACTTGAACCCAAGATTCCTATTCTCATAAACTAACCCCTCACCATGTGAGATAGTAAAAGGAACAAGTTATTGTATGAAAGGAGGAAGGTTTTTTTTTTTTTTTTTTTTAACTCTTCGGTGTGCGTGCCTTTTCCTGCACAAAAAACACAAAAACTGAGAAAAAAAGAAAAGAAATGTAAAGACTTATGATAGAATTTTAGATTTTCGGTTAGCCTTACTGGCAACTATCACTTTTTTCACTATTTCTGATTTCCCAAGATTGCACAAAGATGCGAGGAAAGAGCATACGTAGCAAAAAAATCCCTTTTCCCTATTTCTGATTTGTGGAGATCACATGCAATGCATAGAAAAGAGCACACATAGAGAAGAGGGTATAGATCCGGCAAATAAATAAAATCTTAATCCCAAAAATAAACAGAAAAAAACCAAAATAAGCAAAATTATTAACAAATATAACTACAAAATAGATGCTTTATACCTGCAGATCTAAATTGTCATAACTTGGGTAGCTAGAAACCTTTTCACATGAAATGAAAGGCGTTCCTCATTGTAACAGAAACTTTGGACACAACCAAATATTTCTCCAATCCCAAAAATGTTCATTAATAGTATATCTACAAAACTGCATTCGAATGCAGTCAAATTGGCTTCGAATTTTGATCAACAACGGATGCGGCCCTCAAATTAGCTCCGATACCATGTAGGAATTTATATGGTAAGTTCCTTAGATCAAGAACCAAAGGTCACCACTCACAAATAGATCACAAATCAATACACCAGTATAATCACATGGTTAAAACCCTCAAAGAGGGAAACAGCCCATGGCCTGAGCCAACGCGACCACTTCAGGAAATTTATTAATATAAAAAGAAAAGTTACATATGTTTCTCTCATAAACGGTTACCGGAAAAATGACTTTCCATTCTCTTTAAATAGATATCATGGACTAATCAGATGTTAAGCCACATATCAAGTGTCGTTAATACCGAGGTGAGAGATAACCGTCGGATCACTACAAATCGTGACTGTCGGATTATAAGTTACAAATGTACATGGTAAAGAAACACACTTTACCTAACTCTACACTAGACTAAGTTATTCTTAACTATTTCCTATGTTTTGGAATATCCTAACAACTGCAACCCTAGACTTCACATCCATATAAGACAACAAGGATGACGAGATTCTCAATGAGGAACCTATTTTAATGCAAATGCAAAGATCAACCATCTTACAATTGGTTTCAAGCTCATAATAAGCTTTCCAACCTTCAATAATCCTTTTCTCGATGCTATAATTCCAGTTGAGTTGATGAGGAATGTCAATATCAAAATATTTATAAGAGGAAACCTACTCTAAGCACTGGTTATTATAGATGAAACTACCATGGGTGATATTTTTGGATTTAATGATCATGACTTTAGTCTTGTCGGTATTAATTGTCATACCCATATTAGAGTAGTACACATGAAGAGTCTTAAGCTTCTTTCTTAGGTCATCATGGATTTTTTTGGGAAAAAAGATATCATCATCATTAAGGATAAGTGTAATGTTTACACTAGCAAGCTAGGTTCCCTTGCATCAAACAGTTTCTAGACATTCCTCTAGCTTATCGATGTATATGCAAAAAATGGTCGGGGATAGGGACACCCTTTCTTAACTCAAATATTTCATTTAATGTATTTATACCACACTTCATTGGTCTTAAGTTTTGCAGTGATAGTCTCGTAGAGGTGGATCACACCAAACCTAATTTCAAGAGGAACCATGATCTCTTCAAGTCTCTCCCAAAGCTTATCTCAAGGAACAATGTCAAAAGATTTTCTAAAGTCCACTAAACAACAAAAGAGATTGACTTTACTATCACGACATTACTCTGCAATTATTATGAGAGTGTAAATATGGTCGATAGTCAAGTGATGTATCCTTAAATAAGCTTTCTCTTTAGCTCTTTTGCCTTGGATTTCAAGCCAAAGGCTAAGCTTCTTTTACAAAATGAGTCCATAAAGCTTGGCTAGGATGTGGCTAATCATAATGGTCTTGTAGTTATAAGGAACACTTTTGTCCCCATTTTTAAATATAGGCACAATAATCCGATGCTTTACATCCAAATTGAGAATAATGTGGAGATGAGGAATGATGATAGATCTTCCCATTTTAAGGATATTAGCTTGGTATCCTTAAATATATTTAGCTTTCCCATTAGTGAGCTTATTAATTCCAGAATCAACGTCTTCCAAAGGGAATACATCCTCCTTAATAGGAATGTTTAAGGTGGTGTCCATAATGTTTGTACAGTCATACAACTTCTTAATATAGTTGTCCCAGTTTTCTAAGGGGATAGAATGATTATCTTTGGTTTTACGAGCAAGAACATTCTGCCAAAATTTTCTAGGCACAAATTTAGAAAGATGGAAAAGTTGATCTTGTATTTTATTAATATAGGACATCTTCTTCCTCTTGATGATATATTTGTATATATTGATATTCCAGAGCTTAATGATTTCATGAGGAGCGTCACTGATTGCTTTCCTAGAAATTTTACAATCTTTTTCATACCATGGATTGGAAGTTCTATTATTTTTCTTAAACAAAGTCTCATTAGAGAAATTTCTAGTGGTATTGAAAAGGGCAGTAGTAAAGTGGTAATAAATTTGGTCAATGATGATATTATAAGTCATGGAGCCTAAATCCCTTTCTAAATCCCTTAAGAAGAGGCTAACCTTACTTCTATCAAAGCGAATGTGTCTTTTTCTTTCACTAGTCTTCTGCATGTGGGTGGTATGCATAATAATATTGAGGGATAAATAAAAAGGTCTATGGTCATATTCAAGCTCAAATCCATTAAGAATCTCAAATTTTGTAATACGATTGAGGACGAGGGTGTCGGGAATCACATAATCCACGACATTGCTACCCAGCCCATGGAAACAAGCCATTTGACCGAAGAGGGGCCACTTGTTAATACCATTAGAAATGATTAGGTCCTAGGAACTAAAAACCTTGAGGAGCTTGGTGCTGAATAATTTCTTGATTTTGTCTTCATATTTTCTCTTGAATCTATTAGCTAAGTTGCTATCTTCATCAAGCCACAAGGGGTCAGGGTTAGAGTTGTTACTTAACATAATAGCTTGGTTAGTATCATTTCTACCATTAAAGTATTTAAGAAAAACGATATTATCTTCATTCCTTAGGTTGAAGATGTCTTTTTCTAACCTATTGAAAGGAAAAATCTTATCCAATTTGTTTTTCTTATAGGATTTAGAGTTGATAGGAGTGAAATAGCAAATTGCAAGAAAGATCCTATTGGTGGTAGAATCAAAGATTTGATCTAAATGTATTGATTGAATGGGTTGATTTTATGAAGTGGGATGTGAAAGCAAACAATGTTCCTAATATACCAGGCTATACCACCAAAACCCCTTCGAGAATTTTTCTTATTCCAAATTGACCAAAGAGTAACTTATAGACCAAATAACCTTTTTCACTAAAATTCATCAAAATCTGGAAATACAATTTCAAGATTTTTTGTTGTTTAAAATAATTTTTTGAATGCATAAATGGATTCAACACCCTAAAAAACCCCTAGGGAACTCAAATTATGCAGATTAAATAATTTAAACTCACATTTTTAAAAATCTTTGTCGTTTTTTTTATTAAAGTTAACCAGTAAAATGGTCTTGAAAAATGTCATTTCATCTATAAGTTAGACTATATATATATATATATATATGCTTTTCTTTTCTTTTCTTTTCAAAATTTCTAGTATTTCTCTAATTCATATTTATTTATTTATTTATCGTTTTATTGTTTGGAATAATTAAATTTGAATTTCTTATTTATTTTTTCTTTATTCTATAGCACCTTATTTTTTATTTAAATAATAGAATTAATTTATTTCATTATTTTGTTATTTTTTATTTTTATTTATTCATTTATTTATTTTCTTATTACGATTTATTTTCCAAAATTCTTTTAGTAATAATCACATGAAATAGAACATTGTTGACGCGTTTCAAACCAACCAGTGTGGTTCATATCCAAGATGAGATGAGAGATCAAATCCAAACATCGAGCTTAAATAGATGTAGAGAGAGCCAAACTAGTCGTTGGAATAATGACTAATCTAACCAAGGAGGGAAAAAAATTAAATTAAATTAATTTCATAAAAGGATTAATTTCTAATTTTAAATTTCCATTATGTTAATTTTTTTATACTTTTTAATAAATTCAATTTATTATATAATTTTCTATTATTTTAATTATTTAAATTTATAATTTTGGGCATTTTGTTAATATAATTTTATATTAAAAATATGTTTTTTATGTAAACGAGAGGTCAAAAAGAAAGAAAAAATAATGAAAATGTGAAGTTGGGTTACACTTTTTGCAAGCCAAAACAAATTTTCTGTTTAGAACTTCATTTTACAATAAAAGTAAAACTTGTCAGAAATTTTATTAGTTTTCTATTACTTATTTTTTGGAATTTTTTTATTCACATTTTATATGTCAAATTAATATTTCTTTGAGTGTGTGTTCTTTAACGATCAAAGGATTCATAAAAATTCATGTTCAAACGCTTGGTGAATTTTTTGAAAAATTTGTGTTTTTGAGGAAATTTTTTTTTTATAACAATCTAGACAGTCTACTTCAGTATCATTATATTTAAGAAACCCACTGATGCATATCATAATTACTAGAATTTTTTGAATTAATCCAATATGAACAAATTATATATTTTGAATATGTTTCAGCTCGCGTGAAGTTTCTCAACATATTAGTTATGAACTAAAAATCTAAAAACTACCCATTACAAATGACAAACCAATGTAATGCACCATAATTTTTTCAATTTTTTTTAGTGTATTTTGGAAGATATAGAATTTTGATTTCACTGAATCATAATGACCTTAAGAAATTGTTTGCACCCATTTTATTACAAAATTAATTGGAATTAGTAAATATTTATCGAATTCCATAAAAGTTATATTCCCTGAAAGTGGATTGAATTATGCAAATGTTTGTCTTGGTTCTGATAGTTATTCATAAATTTTGATAGAGTTTAATCATTCAAAAGTTGAATAAATGTGCTCAGAGTCACGTTGTTGCGTAGTTGCAGGCGTGTTAGTTTGGACGAATTGTTTTTTGCCGCTCTGGCCCGTCAATTTTAACGACAAACAAGTTCGGTCACACTTTTTATAGAATTTCGCCCAAACTTCTGCTCGAAAATTACGTCGACCAGAAAATTCAATTTGGGCTGAATTTGCAAAGGACTTTTTTGGGGCTTAATTTTCAAAGGACTTGTTTTGGGCTTAATTTCAAAGGACATTTTTTGGAGGTATTTTTTAAAGTGACGATTTTTTAGAGGTTTTATGGGCTTGATTTTCAAAGGACATTTTTTGAATTCATTTTTTTTAAGTGACATTTTTTTAGAGTTTTTTTGGGCTTAATTTTCAAAGGACATTTTTTGGAGGTATTTTTTAAAGTGACATTTTTTTAGAGGTTGGTCTTAATTTTCAAAGGACATTTTTTGAAGGTATTTTTTAAAGTGACAATTTTTTAGAGTAAGTGTTTTGGGTTGAAGTAAATCTTTTATAATGATTTTTTAAAGTGAGTTTTTGTCTAATTTTTTAAATGAATTTTTTTTGTAGGACTTGGAAAAAAATATTTTGAGCTTCATTTCATTTTTAAAAGACATTTTTTTGGCAGAATTTTTAAAGTAAGTGTCTTGGGTTGAAGTATGTCTTTTGTGAAAAAAAATTAAAATGAGTTTTTTTTTTAAATTAAATCTTTTGTGATGCTTTTTTTAATTGAGTTTTTGTCTAAATTTTTCTCTAGTGATTTTTTTTTACAAGATTTTGAAGGGAATTTTTTGAGCTTCATATTAAATTATCATGGGAAATCAAAGGAATTGCAAGAGAACATATGATCGAACAAGAGAACCTGAAGAACGTAGAGAACATGGAAGAGAATATCACAAAAAAATTGGATAAGAACACGCAAATATTTAAAGGGAAAATCAACCTCAACTAGAAGTTGAAGCATGTATGTAAATGTAAATATTCTAAATTTGATATTTAAAATTTGACTAGTGTATTGTCAAACTTAATTTTTATTTGATGAACTAATTTGAAAAATATTTTACAATGTAAACAGAGAGAGATATTCCTCAAAACATTGATGATGAGATAGAAAATTTTGAAAGAGAAAGTGAAAGAGATATTGAACCAATGATTGAAGATGTTGAAAATGTTTTGAAAGAAATTCAAGTGAAGAAATTGAATCACCAGGTATGTATATATATGTTGAATGTGTGTTGTTGAAATTATACATATTAATTAATTTAATTATTTATGGAATATGTAAACTCATTATGTACATTTAATTCTAATATGTACATATGAAATCAATATTTATGATGATATATTAGGAAATGTTGACACTCATACATATGGAGATAAAAATCTAACCATGTTATACAATACTATGTTAAGCACATTATTGATTCGTTCTTCAAAGATGAAACTGTGGCAGTTCAAGCCCAAATGTTGAAAAGTCTCTTAACATCAAATAAATTAAAAGAAGCTACGAATTTATTGGGTATTGGAAAATCAACAAAAGACCAAAAAAATGAAGGAAAATTTGATACAAAATATAAATAGTGCTCTAAAGTAAATTGGAAGATCTAGAAAGAAAAGTGCTTTAGATGCACGTAGAGCAATACAAATGGCAGTGGTTTCATCAAGTACTATAGAGAATCTCTTGGTAAAATCTATGACACAAGAACTAGGAACCTCATGAAATTTTTTTCACAAACATCAGAAATATTGATTGCAAATAGATGTAAATGATAAACTCACTTGTTGGACAACTATTTGTAGGCAACCATACAAATATAGACTTGGAGAAGATGTTAAAAAAATAATATATGAATATTGGATGAAACATTCACGTGTTTCACCAAAAAAAATGGATGTGACGCGAAGAATAATAACATGAAATCAGTACGAAGAACACGCAAAAAATTTCTTGGACACCACCCAAATAGAGTTGTTCAACGAGTTCATACAAGAGAATCATGAAATTATTGTCTACATCAGTGCTTTGTGCAACAAAAGCCATGGTATGTTAAACCTATCACTGTATGTGACACTTGTTGTTGTCGTTATCATGGGGAATTTCAGTTATACTATGAAACATTCCTTAATTTTTGTAATTTTTTTTGGAAAGATTCACCTCCTCCTTCCACTATCCATGATTTCATATCTCAAATTCTATGTGGAACAGAAAGCCATGAATTGTTTCACCAAAAGAAATGTGTTGGTGGTAAAAAATGCAATGATTGTGGAAATTTGAATAAATTTCAAAAAAAAATATCATATATATATAAATGATCAATCATTTTCCAACATAAAAGTGAAATGGAAGAGATATGAATATATTCATACATGGATTGGTCCAAGTAGTACCACACGTGCTAAAATAATTAATTTACAAGAAGAAGAAACTGTTATGATAGAGTTTTTGAGATAGTTTGAGGAAAAAATTTATAAATACATCAAGCATTCCCATAGATCTCAATGGCAGGAATTTCAATTAAAAAAATGTCATGAATTATTTCCACCATGGACCATTTTGTCAATAGTTGAATTTTCATAG
Organism: Pinus albicaulis; assembly: GCA_034641835.2. Taxonomy (NCBI): domain Eukaryota; kingdom Viridiplantae; phylum Streptophyta; class Pinopsida; order Pinales; family Pinaceae; genus Pinus; species Pinus albicaulis. The sequence continues at coordinate 1,406,211,141 of CM076577.1, read as the reverse complement.
AGCTACACATGTGTTCCACAAAAATAAATACAGAGTGAATACTATCATTCTGACCAAGTGTTGGTATTCTTTTATGGCTATCATTTTCTCCTAAAATCCCATCATTATCCACCATTTTCTTCCATAAATCCCTTATAGTTTATTGAAATTGATTAATATAGCATTATGATTGTTATTTTTACATTAAATTAATTTATGGAATTTTTGTGTTAAAAATTGAATTTTTTCAAGAAAAATACAGGATGTGATAACTTCATGTAAATGGTTTATGTTCTGACACGTGGCATAGCAGGTAGATCAAAATGAAGGACAAGGACGTGATCTGGAACGTACACAGATAGTGAAAAATCTATCTAGCATTAGATTTGAAATTCCTAAATATCTGGTCAACGCTGGTCAAACCCATCTAGTCTAGCAGAAAAATCTGAGTCATAACTGAATGAACCTAATATTTTGCCTATGATTAGGAATTTGTTGTGTAACCAACTCCAAAAACAGAAGAAAAGAGATATGAACACCTTAGAAATAAGCCACTTCGAGGGGGCAACCTCCAATACATTACATAAATGAACAATTCTTGGATGATACAATTTACAAAACCTCCTTTCTATATATAGGAGTGCATGGGGCCATAATGTAATCCTAGTGGGCCACAATGTAATCCTAGCCGACCTAACAATAATAATTTAAGGGCACAATAATAACAAAATGGGGATTACAAGGGTACAATAATAACAATAAGGGGGTTACACTAACAACAATAAGGGACTATACTAGTAATATAGGGACCTAACATGCCCCTCTCCTTCAAAAAAGTGTTGTCCTTAATGCTTGAGTAGCTCTAGGTGCTTCTGTATAAAATTCTCATCCTCCCATGTAGAATCTTCAGTGGGTAAGTTCTTCCACTTGATGAGATACTCTGAAATTGATCGATTCCGTAGTTGTCGAGTTCTTGTTTCCATGACTGCTTCAGGTTCCAATATGATTTTTCCTTCCTCATCAAATTCTGGCAATATTGTTTGAACTGGAAGATTTTCACCTATAACCTTCTTTAAGCATGAAACATGGAAAACTGGATGTACTCGCGAAGAAGCAGGAAGCTCCAATTTGTATGCCATAGAACCAATCTTTTGCAACACCTTGTAAGGACCATAGTACTTTAGTGATAATTTATTATCCTTCTTAGCTTGCTTGAGGGACATTTGTTTGTATGGTTGTAGCTGTAAAAATACCCAATATCCTACATCAAAACTTCTCTCATTGCGATGTTGATCTGCCTGTTGTTTCATTCGATTTTGTGCCAAATTCAGGTTATCCTTTAAGAGTTGGAGAACTTCTTGCTGATGCTCGATGTGATCTTCCACTGCTTGAACCTTCGAATTTTCCCTTAAAGATGATATGATCGATGGTGGATGATATCCATAAAGTGCCATAAATGGGGTCATTTTTGCTGCAGTATGGAAGGAAGTGTTATACCACCATTCAGCGAGAGGTAACCACTTGACCCATTGTGTTTGTTTATGAGATACAAAACATCGAAGATATCCTTCCAAACATTTATTTACTATCTCAGTTTGACCATCAGATTGAGGATGATAAGATGAGCTATGGGCTAATTGAGTACCCAAACAAGAAAATAACTCCGTCCAAAAATTTCCAGTAAAAATGGGATCTCTGTCGCTCACAATAACCCTTGGGCTTCCATGTAGCTTTTGAATTCTGTCCATAAATGTAGTAGCAACTGTACTTGCTTTAAATGGATGAGATAATGCACAAAAGTGTGCATACTTGGTAAGTCTATCAACTACCACCATGATGACATTCTTTCCTTCAGACTTAGGTAAACCTATGATAAAATCCATTGAAATCTCCTCCAAACGTTGACTTGGAATGGATAAAGGTTGTAGAAGTCCCGGGGTCTTAATTGTCTCCACTTTATTATGCTGGCAAACCAAACATTCCGCCACAAACTTTTGAATATCAGATTTAAGGCCATCCCAAAAAAATTCTTTCTTCACCCTGTGGTAAGTTTTTAAAAATCTGAAGTGTCCTCCTAAAGGAGAAGTGTGCAATTCCAAAAGAATCTTTTGTTTTAGTTGGGAATTCTTACAAAGATATAAGCGATCTTTGTACCATAAGGAATCATTTTCCAACTAAATGTATCAGATGTACTAGGATCTTGCTGCAACTTTTGAATGAGTGTCCATACATCTTTGTCCTTCTTCCATTCATCTCTTGCTTAGGTTATCCAATCTGGTTGGATAATAGAAATGGCACAAAGCAATGCTTCCACCTCTTCATTCTTTCTTGAGAGTGCATCTGCAACAACATTAAGCTTTCCCTTTTGTAGATTATTTCAAAGTCATAACCCAACATCTTTGTGACCCATTTTTGCTGCTCTTCTGAAGATAGTCTTTGTTCCAAAAAGTGTTTAAGACTATCATGATCAGTTTTTACCTTGAAGTGTCTTCCCATTAGGTAAGTTCGCCATTTCTTTAGTGCATGCGGTATTGCTAACATTTCCTTCTCATAAATAGGTTTCTGTAAATACTTTCCTTTGATTGGACGACTTTCAAAAGCAATGGGTCTTCCTTCCTGCAGTAAAACTGCACCAATTCCATTTCCTGAGGCATCACATTCCACAATAAAGGTTTTTGTGAAGTCTGGCGTAGCTAAGACCGGTGCTAAGCACATTGCCTCTTTAAGATGTTCAAAGGCCTTAGTTGCTTCAGGAGTCCATGAAAATGCATCTTTCTTCAATAATGTTGTTAGAGGTGCTGCTATTCTCCCATAATTCTTAACAAACTTGCGATAATACCCTGTTAACCCGAGAAATCCTCGCAACTTCTTTATGGTAGTGGGGACTTTCCATTCCTTAATGGCTTTAATTTTGTTAGGGTCTACTTTAACACCCTCGTGAGATACAATATGACCCAGATATTCCACCTCTTGTACTCGAAAGAAACATTTGGATGTTTTTGCATATAATTGTTTCTCCTGCAATAGTTTGAGCACCCTGTCAACATGTTCAACATGATCCTTCCAAGACCTGCTGTAGATTAGTATATCATCAAGAAATACTAGCACAAATTTTCTAAGGAAGGGTTTGAAAATGGAATTCATCAACCCTTGAAATGTAGAAGGTGCATTGGTAAGGCCAAAGGCATGACCAAAAATTCATAATGACCCTCATGAGTTCGAAATGTTGTTTTTGGAATATCTTCAGTCTTCATTCTAATTTGATGATATCCTGAACGAAGATCCAACTTGGTAAATAAATTGCTCCATGTAATTCATCCAATAATTCATCAATCACAGGAATGGGAAATTTGTCTTTAATGTTGAGCTTATTGAGCTCCCTATAATCCGGACACATTCGCCATGATCCATCCTTCTTGTGTACCAATACTACAGGAGCAGAGAAAGAACTTTGACTAGGTTGAATTATACCCGCCTCTAACATTTCTGCAATCATACGTTCAATTTAGCTCTTTTGGAAGTAAGGATATCTATAAGGCCTGATGTTTGGAGGAACACTTCCTGGAATCAAATGAATAGCATGATCATGATCACGAATAGGTGGGAGTCCTTTGGTAGTTTCAAACACCTTGGAATGATTGTCCAAGACTTGTTGGAGATCTGTAGAAATAGCTGATTTTCATGTCAGAACTTCTAGTGAGCATAATTGTGCAATTACGCCTCGTTGTTCTTTCTTTAGAAGCTTTGTCATGACATTAGAGCTTATTATCCTTCCTGGCTTCCCTTCAATACCCCATAATTCGACTTCCTTTCCTTCTGAAAAAAATTTAAAGAAAAGTTCTTGAAAATTAAAAGCTACCATCCCCAAAGATTGTAACCATTGTACTCCTAGTACAACATCAGCACCTCCCATAGGAATGGAAAGCATTGGACTAGTCAATACATATTCCCCCATGGTTGGCTTGATATTATGGCATTTTCCAGAGAAATTTATAGTTCCTCCATTTGCAACCATCACTTGACATTCTGGTGCTGGGTATAGGAAACAATTTAATTCCTTGGCTACCTTACAATGAATAAAATTATGGGTGCTACCTGAATCAATCAACACTATTACCTTTTTCTTCTTAATATGTCCTTCTATCTTGAGAGTTTGAGGAGTGGTAATTCCTGCCAGTGCATTACACGATATGGTCGGATTCATTTCTTCCTCTTCTAGAGCTAGTTCCTGGTGTATATCCTCTTCTTGTTCATTTTCTTCTTCCTCTTCACAATCTATGTAAAATAATTTCTTCTCAGCACACTTATGACCTTTAGTGTATTTGCTATCACAACTGTAGCAAAGCCCTTTTGCTCTTTTTCCTTCCAATTTTTGTGGTGTCAACCTTGTAGGTTGTGGAAATCTAGGCGTAGCAACACTTCCTTCTTTATAGAATTGAGTGGTAGGCTTCCTTGTCGCCATAATTTTACATTAAACTTTTCTTGCCAACTTGAATGCCTTCTCCAATGAATCAGGTTCCAAAACACAAACTTCATGTTGGATGTTATCCTTTAGAGTACCTATGAAGAGATCAATCCTGTGTTCCTCTGGAATATCAGTTACCCTTATATTCAATTTTTGGAAGTCCTCAATGTGCCGCCCCACTAAACCCTTTTGTTTGAGATTTATCGATTGGCTAAAGAAGGTGTTGCTCTTTGTATCCTCATAATGTGCTATCATTTCCTCCGTAAAAATTGACCAAGTGACAATTTTTTTACGGGAGCAAAGCCATCGATACCATACAAATGTATTTTGTTCTAAATGCAAAGTTGCAATGCGTACCTTTTGTGTGTTTTGCACATTATGGATATCAAAATATTGCTCCATCTGTAGTATCCATGTTACAGGATCCTTTCCATCAAACTTCCTCATATCCATTTTTGGAATATGGTGGTTCTTCCCGCCAACATTAGAGTTTATGAAATCACGATTAACATTTATTTTGTTCTCATCATTAGGTTCTTCTACTATATTTTCGCCATTAGGAATCATTTCTGGTTTTAAACTTGTCATTAAGCCTTCCATGTATGCTTTTAGATCATTCTTCATGTTTTCCATGTTGTCTTTCATGTCATCCATCTTAGCTTCCATGCCCACTTCCATGCCATCCATATTAGCTTCCAAACCATTCATCTTAGCTTCCACGCCTTTCTTCAGATCCATCTTAGTTTCCCGCCTTTCTTCAAACTTCCATTTCATTTTTTGTTTCTTTGCGAAAGCATTTGTACATTGCTCTTGTAATTTTGAGTATCATGTGGCATTCTTCTTCATCTTCATAGTCATAATTAAAACATAAAGGCTTAATGGGTGAATTATTTTTAGGGGCCATTTTAGAATCGAATGCGATATCATTCTACAATATGCCTCCCAAAATATCTTCGATACTTACAGTCGACACGATTTGGATTCTCAAGACAAAGTTGTGTCCCGTCTCCCACAATGACCTAATTATGGTGGTTCGGTGGTGCAAACATGCGACTTTCCATATTGTCATGTTTCGTCCTTTGTCTCTGAGTGTGCTTGAAACTACAGTACATTGTACTTTAGAGCCACTGATAACGACTCAACATCAGTCCCCAGAGAGAGAGGGGATTATTGATTCTCCTGATCACCTCTTTGAGATGAAATTAGGGAACTGAAAAACCCAGAAAGGTGTGTATTTTTTTTTAGACTGAGTAGGCTAAAGATTACATTGTGGCCCACTAGGATTACATTGTATTTATGGACTCTTGTATATAGAAAAGGAGGTTTGTAAATTGTATCATCCAAGAATTGTTCATTTATGTAATGTATTGGAGGTTGCCCCCTCGAAGTGGCTTATTTCTAAGGCGTTCATATCTCTTTTCTTCTGTTTTTAGAGCTGGTTACACAACATTTGGTATCAGAGGTTTGGATTCTAGGGTTTCGCTGCTCCAAACAGGTCATCGTGGCATTTTCGCTATAACTTTTTTTCTACAAAGTTTCAGAAGCTGAAATTTTTAGGGTATGAAGCCAAAATCCTGAGGAAGCTTGTCTAAAACTTTCAGAGCTTGGTTCGCAATATTTGCGGAGATATCATCTGTGGAAGTTAGGTATTTTTTCAGGCTCCTAAATAGGTCATCGTGGCATTTGCGCTATAAATTTTTTTGTACAAAGGTTCAGAGTCTGAAATTCATATGGTTCCAAACTAATTCGATCTATTTTGGAGATCAGTTAGGATTAGAAGGAACGAAAATAGCCTCTTTTGATTGTAATTTATGATAAATAAGTGAATGGAAGCATATAATAGGCTAGTGATGTGAGTGATATTATTGGATGCAAGAGAAAACTTGAGACTATGTATGTGCTTCAGAACTCTGTTTTAATGTAACTCATTCCCAGATTTTAATCAGATACAGAATATTATCATTTATGGTGTTTTAAGTTAGGGTTTTCATCATTTGAAGTTTCCCAAGTGTGCCTTCAAGCGTGGAAGGGCCCCCATGTGAAGTTGGTACACTTTTCTTTACATTTTCATTAGATTTAATATTTAGATCTGATTTAGTATTTTGTTTAATTTTCATGCTTTAAGTTCATTGATTTTGATTAAGAGTGCTTATGATTTTATTCATCATTTTTATTGCATGGTTCATAGTTATAATTTCAGAATTCGATTACTAAATTAATGAACAGTCCTTGTAAGAGGGTTTAGTTGAGTATTGAATTCAAAACAATTTCTATGATCTCTGTTTTAATGAATTCGATTTTTAGTATGCTTTAGTATGTTACTTTGAAAGAGTTTTTGTGAACCATAATCTTGTAAAAGGATTGAAAACTCAGACAATTAGTAGTGCTATTTTTTTTAGAACAACAGATAAGATTTAATTACATGAGTGTTTAAAGTGTGTGAGGAACCACATATCAATCTCTTGTAAAAAGAGTGTTGGAACTTACTACAATAAACATTCACTTAGGAAATCAGATCATTTTAGGTCTATAAACATTAGACAAGTGCCTCTAAGATTACCTACCTTGGATGAAAATAAATTGAGCCTAATCTAGAGCAGTAGATTGGTCTATACACCAAGTCTACATGCTTGTCCATATTCTATATAGACACATTGAACAAAATGTTGATCATATAGAAAGCACCAGTGAAAATCGACACGTTATTAAAAAATATCACTTTTATATCAGTGACGATCGTACACATGATACATATTTTGTATAACATTGTTTTGAAAAGATTTATGACTCCTTGAAAATTCGTGAAATAAAATTCATTGAACATTGGATATGGTTAGATGGATGAGCAGGTCAATTCAAATCTTCCTGATTATTCTTTTAGTTGTGTCGTCTTCATATGAAAACCCACATTAAACATCATTGGAATTTCTTTGAGACTAGTCATGGAAAAGGAGAACATGATGGTGCAGGGGCATGTATAAAACAAGCACTTCGAAGATATTAAATCGACCACTTTGCAAACCTACTTGTCTCAGTTGAACAAGTTTTTCAATGGTGCATTGTTGCACTAAGTCATGAGAATAACCGATCAAAGGAAGTACAAAGGTGTGTGTGTGTGTGTGTGTGTGTGTGTATATATATATATATATATATATATATATAGATGTAGATGTAGAAATTTAATATGTACATGATCTAATTTTTATTGGATTTCTAATTTTAAACATTATTTATCACAATGATTATCTTTGATGGTATTTGAATAACATATTTATATTCTTCTTTGAATTTTCCATATAGGGTTTTTTGGCATATTGGGGTCCAAGATGTAGATAGATCAATTGGAGATGATGTTGAAATAATAAAAGGGGCTCGAAAATTCCATTAAATTAATAAGAAAATATACCAAAATGTGTTTGCATTTGATAAAAGAAAATATTCTTTCTTTTGTCATGTTTTCATAGAAAATACAGAATCCAATGATGTTTGTGAAAACAAAATGTATGTAAAATATTTGCAACATACAAAAATAAATACAAAGGGGAAAATGTCCGTTGTAAACTTTGAAGAAATGCAATCAGAGGATACTATAGTATCATTTGAAGGTAAGCGAGTTTCTGATCTAGTTAGAGAAGGTAACATTTCAATTGCTTTCAAATGATAGAGATCTATAAATAGATAATAAAATCAAGTACACATGTTAATTTTAAAGTTAAATTTTCATGTTAATTATGATCAAAATTTAAATGTAAGTTTGTTTTATTGTATACGAGATGTTTTTTCTATAGTTTCACCTACTGCCAATGATGAAAATGTGAAGTATTATTTGATGCGTTGCATGAACAAAAGATGAAATTATTGGAAAACTATGATGATAACGGGTTTATATATGACAGAGGGTCTATTATACTGAAAGGTTATCTTTTCCAACAAACTCATCAAATTCAAGATTTTGTTTACTTTCAAGGTCACTATCAATCTGATGTCATAAGTTATCAATATAGTCACCTGGTGTGTGCAACATGCATAAAGTTGGTAGAAGTTCAATCAAAGAAAAAATTTAAAATTAAGAAGTGGAAAATGTCAAAATCCAATCATGAACGGATCATTAAAGATGGTATTCCATTAGAATTTTTTTTATTGAACTACCCAACAATTTCTTCTCCTTGAATTCATCTTTTAGAACTTAAAGAACTCAACTAGAAATTGAACTAGCCTTTTTTTTGTGCATTCTTAAGTTTTACAATTATTATAATATGTATATTTTATGTTATATATACAAGTTCTTGCACATGTAAATTTTTTTGGTACATGCACATGAGTAATTTATACACATGTAGAGTATTTGGTCTTAAACGATTTCATACATTCTCTGGTACAATTTGTCATAATGTCATTATTGCAAAATGTACATATATGTGTATCTAGCATAGTTGATAGAATGCAAATTTTAAGTTGCACTATTTTGTTTTAGATGTATCTATTAAGCTTGAATTATAATATTCATTCCTGAATGTAAAATGGGTGGCACGTGTTTTGTAATTTGTAGTTTACAATCAACTGAAAGTAGTTTTTCTATGTACATTAATGAAAAATATTTTGTATTGGATATATGTTTTAATGTGATTTTAAAATTTTATGATTGTTTGATACGTCTATGAACACCTAGAATTTTATGATTGTTTTAGATATATACATCGATATGTGTTGTACTTCAATCATTTTTACATATATTCAAATGTACTTCGATCATTTTTACATATATTCATGAACTTAAATATCTAAAAACATCTATGATTGTTTTAAATGACATGTATGATCATACAAAATGTACCTAAATATCACCTAAATAATAGACATCCTAGAATTATATAACGTTCACACATGTTCAAATGCATAACATATACCAATGTATGTGTTAAATGTAACTTGAAATTTCCATCTAGATTCATTTTATATTTAACAAATAAAATGACAACTTGAGTTTTAAAAACAAAACATTATATCACAACATGTGATCACATGCCAAATGTAGTTCAACTATCCAAAATATACATGTGTTTTGTAATTTGAAATTGCCATCTAGATTCATTTTATATTTAACAAATAACGAAACAACTTGACTTTTAAAAACAAACCATCATATCACAACATGTGATCACATGCCAAATGTAGTTCAACTATCCAAAATATACATGTGTTTTGTAATTTGGAATTTCCATCTAGATTCATTTTATATTTAACAAATAACAAAACAACTTGAGTTTTAAAAACAAAACATTATATCACAAAATGTGATCACATGCCAAATGTAGTTCAAATATCCAAAATATATATGTGTTTTGTAATTTGAAATTTCCATCTAGATTCATTTCATATTTAACAAATAACAAAACAACTTGAGTTTTAAAAATGAAACATTATATCACAACATGTGATCACAGGGCAAATGTAGTTCAACTATCCAAAATATACATGTGTTGTGTAATTTGAAATTTCCATCTAGATTCATTTTATATTTAACAAATAACAAAAAAATTGAGTTTTAAAAACAGAACATTATATCACAACATGTGATCACATGCCAAATGTTGTTCAACTATATCCAAAATGTAAAATATGTCCAAAATTTATATCATGAACAATAATATATATAACAATGTATAGTTTTACAAGTATCATGTTATATAAAAAAGTAAATATGACTGCATAAATAAGACTATCTATATAGAAAACTAAATTTAACATTATCTATCAAATAAAATGTTGCACATGTGCATCATCAATCAAATAGAGATGGATCTAGTGTCTTTTCTAGCAGCGTCCTAAGCCTCATTGTTCTATTCTCTAAAGGATGGGGAACCTGTACACAACGTGTAAACATTAAAATTTGATTTTTTAAAAATTGAATGAGAATATAGAACTTCATGTAAAAAACCAAAATGAAAAAAAAAATTCATGCACTACCTCATGTAGTTCCCTCTCCATTGTCTTGTGTTGGTTTTCCATCAATACATCCTCCACAGTAAATTATACAATATATATATATATATATATATATATTAAATTTTTTCAAATGAGAATGCATAAACCAATTTGCAATAATATTAAAAAAAATTTAGACAACTTCATGTTCAAATTGTGTGGATGTTCCTATCTCCATCATACACGCCATCATTAGAGTCCTTGGAGACTCCACAAACCTAAAATTTAAAAAATTTAAAACTGTAAAATGACCCAAGATCTAGATCTCATTTTCTAATGAAACTTTTGAACTTCAATTTATAACTTAAACATAAGTGAAAAATTGAATACTTGTGACTGTGTATTTGGCACATATCCTAATAGGGAAGAACGGGGTGGCTCCGAATGAAAATCATCTCCACAAACCTAAAATTAAAAAAAATTAAAACTATAAAATAACTCAAGATCTAGATCTCATTTTTTAATGAAGTTTTTGAACTTCAATATATAACTTAGAAACATAAGTGCAAAATTAAATACTTATGACAATGCATTTGGCACATCTCCTAACAGGGAAGAAGAGGGTGGCTCTAACCGAAAATCATCTCCACAAACCTAAAATTCAACAATTTTAAAACTGTAAAATAACTCAAGATCTAGATATCATTTTTTAATTAAACTTTCACTTCAATTTATAACTTAAAAACATATTTAAGCGAAAAATTGTTTATACTTGTGACGATGGATTTGGCACATCTCCTAATAGGGAAGAAGAAAGTGTTTCCATTTGTGAAAACATCGGACGGAATCAGAATCTGTTAACATTTAATTACATACATGTATATGTGCACACAATTATTTATTTTAAAAATATGTCACCATGATACCGATATAATAATAGATTAATAATTGTACATCAACATCATGAACACTTCAAAAACACTAACATTTTCCAACATATCATCTTGATTGTGAAAACCATCTTGATTGTGAGAACCTGAAGCTTGGACCATGGTATTAACAACTTCGTTCATAAAGCGTGTTAACTGCAAATGGTGTTCACATATGATACATTTTTGTTAGATTAAAATATACAAATAAACATGTATATGTATTTATTACAAATTTTACATGTTAAAATATTCACCCTAACCATTAACACATATTAATTCCATGCCCTCTTCCTCATGAATAATTAAGACCTGCCAACCATTGTGACAATGCTTTGCATATGTTTTAAGCTCTTTAATACTCATGTTGTATATCTCATCATCTATATGATACACAAAGTTAGTAGTTGCATTCTCTCGTGCTCTTTTTCGATTCATGCAAACATCAATTCCACCAATTCCACTATGAACATTGTCTATGATGATATCCCTTGCTTCTCGACTAATTTGAGAAGTGGCATCCATATCTAACTGCAAATTTTCCACACGAAGAATTTGGCTTACCAATGGTGGCTCGAGGCGAGGCAACTTAGCATCATGCTTAGCACCCCTACGTTCACATAATCAACCTTTCCCAGGACCAAAAAATTCACAAGGAAGGTGATTATAATTGGTTTTCATTCTAAAAAAAAATTCTGCATAAAATAATTTTGAAAAATAAAGAGGAACCTCATCATTCCATGGTAGTCTTCCATAGGCAGCAAGGTGCCTATCATACAAATGGCAAGCTATATCAGGTTGCTTGAAATATTGCACCTTTAGCATCTTTCTTTTTGGCCTTTCTTTGAAATTAAACATAGACTTGGCCAATTCTATTGTAACTATGTGTTTAACATCCTTCCACGTATCTAGACCCATCACTGTTTCCTTTCTTTTCCTCATCACTTCTAGAAAAGTATCAGTGGTTGGCCCAAAATTTATATACACATCTACAAGAGTGCTTAAAGAGTGAGTAACTATTTCTAGTCTTTCTCGACTCTTAGCAGAGAGTTTCAAAGACAAGATATTTCTTCAATTTTGAATAAAGATGTTGACACCTTTGTAATGTGCATGGTTGGATGTTTGTTTCCCAAGGTAAATCAGAAATGTTAGAAGGATAATTCTTGGTTGGTGTACAACCTTATTCTTGAATAACGCGGTTTGGCCTATGTATTTTTTGAGAAAATTTTTCACCCTCTGCATCAATATATAAAATATTATGTATAAATAAATAAAAAAACATGTGAACAAATTTGTACAAATTTTCTTTTCAGCCATAAAAAAATTATATAAATAATTTAACAAATTAATAATTGAATGAAAATAATATTTAGATTGATGGCCACCTCGAGATGGCTGAGCAGCATCATGCCCACCCAGAGATAGCTAAGAAATGTTGAATTTTGCAACAAGAAATAGTGAAATTGGCATCCGGAAACAACATCCTTGATCTTAGTGAAAATTTAGCACTTACACTAGGTGGGGCGCAAACTAGCTATTTTTAGGTGGATGTCTATTTGTAGATGCATGAGAAAATTCTATTTATAGATTTATGTGCAAGTTCTATTTATAGATGCATGTCGACTATTATTATCCCTTAATATTAGTTGGACAATAAATAATAATCTATTCTCCATGAGCACTTGGAAATAGTTAACTGAAGTGAAAAATTATTTATCTAAGTTAATTTCGAGTCAAGAGGTTGGTTGGTGGGACATGCAAGCTGACTTGAGTTGTAACAAAGTGATTCTAGTTGTAATAGAGTTGGAAGTGCAGTGGTGCATGAGTTGTGCAAGTTGTAAATCAGTTTAACTCAGTTAAGTCAGTTAAAGTCAGTTGTGCTAGTTGTAACTAAAGATAAACTAGTGAGATATCAAGTGCATTAATTATTAATTAATTCCAAATCATTGGTATCACATGCAACTAATGTTTTTACTATTATTAGCTGCATGCATGTCAGATCCAGTGGAGACCTTGTTGAGTTCTAGGTGAAAGGAAAGTAACCTATCAGTTGTGACATTATCCGGTTGCACACATTCAACCACACACACATTGGATGTGCCCATGATATTTACGCAATCAAGTCAGACAAGAATAATTCATTCAGGGGTTCTTGACCATCAGGGATTGCGCAGTGGAGGCAAGTTTTCTAGAGGCAGTAAATTAGTACATGGTATCAGAGCATGGGAGATTTCAATTTTGAAGCAGGAGCTGAGTTTCATGGTGGAAAGAATTCGAATTTGTAGAAAGGTTTTATTGGCACTATAGCTGATTCAAGATCGAAATGGCTTTCAATGGCTTGAGGTTAGAGTATGCACTCGAGGGAAACTCTAAGTACATTTCTTGGAAGGAAAATATGGAGGCAGTACTTGAAGACAATGGCTTGAAGGAATTCATTGACAAAGATGTTCCTAAGCCAGATGCTGCAAATCTTGATGCATGGAAAAAGAAAGTGGCAAGGGCAAGGAGGATCCTGTTGGAGGGAGTACGAGACCACATTGTCTCAAGCCTCCATGGGAAACCCACACCATATTCTATGTGGAAGGCTTTGACGGATCTATTCCAAAGCAGCATTGACCATAGGAAATTGGCACTCAAAGATAAACTCAGGAAGATCAAGATGGAAAATAACGACACTATTCCAGTATACTTAACAAAGTTTGTCCAATGTCGGGATGAACTTGGGAGTGTAGGAATAAGTGTTGTTGATGATGATTTGGTGAGTTTGGCTCTCTTGGGACTTCCTAAGAGTTGACATAGATATGAAAAATCTGTCAACAGATGGGAAAAATTTACTTATTGGGAATGATTGTGGTCAGATCTGGTGCAGGAGGAGTTCAGGTGAAACACCAGAGATGGCTCTTCATCAAAGCATGATGATGAACATGATTGTGATTTGGCTGCCAAGGTGAAGAAGGGGAAGGGGAAGAAATTACATTCTAAATATGAGGTCGGTGAAGATGGAAAGGAGCACAACATGTCCTCTGTGAAGTGTTTTCACTATCACGAGCATGGACATATTGCCACAAATTTTCCACAAAAGAAGAAGAATAAGATGGCTGTTGGAGCTGCAGCTGGTGAGGCCCTTTCCTCGCAATTTGAGCTGGACTTCTCATTTATCACATGCATGGTTTCAAGTGCATTGTGATTTGGGTGGTACTTGGATAACGGTGCTTCCTTTCACATGACGGGAGATAAGAAACTTTTTAGTGACTTGGAGGAGAAAGATCTCCAAATGCATATTGAGTTGGGTGATGATGGATGATACAGTGCGACTGGAATTAGTACTGTTACCTTTCAAAGGGTGTAAGGTAAACTCTTTCATTTAAAATATTTAGTGCATGTACCAGGTTTGAAGAAAAATTTAGTCTCAGTCGCAATGTTAGAGGATAGAGGCTATGATGTTGTCTTTAGTTAAGGAAAAGTTTTCCTGCAAGAAAAATCAATAGGGAAAGCTAAGAAGGTTGGGATTTGAGTTAAGAATCTCTATAGAATTGATGTAGATGGGATTTATATAGAGCTTCCTACTGTTGGGAAGTGTGAGAAATCCATGCAATTGACCCTTGTGAGGGAGTTGGATTTGCATGCAGGTAAGAGTGAACCTCAAGATGTGAAGCATCCAGAAGATGAGGATCGTGGAGTGGGAGAAACCACTCATGGAGAGAAATTTTGTGCAAGATGGGCAGAGGGAGTGCATGTAGCTATACCGCCAGGTGAGAGGTGGGGTGACATGCATGGATAATCCCAAGAAGATATTTTTGGGCAGGATTCATTGAGATGGTGTGGATCTCATGGATTGAACCTGGCTACGAGGAGCCCACAGTATAGAAGTAGCATGATCAGTTGGATTGATGTAGTCAGATTTATTGAGGACTTGAAATCAAAGTGACAGTGTCAGATACTAGAGCGCGGATCAGAGTTGACATCAATTGCAGAGTGCATGGATGCAGAGGTCAACAACACAATGGATCCAGAAGAAATGTGCAGTTGGTACCAACAACAGTCATAAGACTTTGATGGGAGATGCATTATACTAATTTAGTTGTTTGGAGGCTACTGAGTTTTGGAAATGTTGCATGCAAAGGTTGCAGGGCACATACATGGAGTTTCATGGCGCATGTAAAGGTTGCAGGGTGCATACATGGAGTTGCATGTTGCATGCAAAGACATTCCTTTCTTGTTGAGAGGTAGTGTTGAATTTTGCAACAAGAAACAATGAAATTGGAATCCGGAAACAACATCCTTGATCCTATTGAAAATTAAGCACCTACACTAGGTGGGGCCCACACAAGCTATTTTTAATTGGATGTTTATTTATAGATTCATGAGAAAAATATATTTATAGATGAGGTATATTTATAGATGTATGTGCAAGTTCTATTTATATATTTCATGTCTATTTATAGATGCATGTCGAATATTATTATCCCTTAATATTAGTTGGATAATAAACAATAATGTATTCTCAATGAGCACTTGGAAATAGTTAAATGAAGTGGA
The DNA here is from genome assembly GCA_034641835.2 of Pinus albicaulis. Taxonomy (NCBI): domain Eukaryota; kingdom Viridiplantae; phylum Streptophyta; class Pinopsida; order Pinales; family Pinaceae; genus Pinus; species Pinus albicaulis. The sequence goes on along the minus strand of CM076577.1, from coordinate 1,406,195,304 downwards.
AAATTAGTTAGCTAAGTGAATTTCAAGTTAAGAGGTTGGTTGGTGGGACATGCAGGTTGACTTGAGTTGTAACATAGTGATTCTAGTTGTAAAAGAGTTGGAAGTGTAGTGGTGCATGAGTTGTGCAAGTTGTAAATCAGTTTAACTTAGTTAAGTGAGTTAAATTCAGTTGTGCTAGTTGTAATTGAAGATACACTAGTGAGATATCAAGTGAATTAATTATTAATTAATTCACAATCAGTGGTATCACATGCAACTGATGTTTTTAATATTATTAGTTGCATGCATGTCACATCCAATGGAGACCCAGTTGAGTTCTAGGTGAAAGGAAAGTAAACTATCAGTTGTGACATTATCCGGTTGCGCACATGCAACCACACACGCATTGGATGTTCCCATGATATTTATGCAGTCAAGGTAGACAAGAATCATTCATTCAGAGGTTCTTGACCATCAGGTATTGCGCAATGGAGGTAGGTTGTCTGGAGGCACTAAATTGGCTAAGGAACTTGCCAATTTTTCTATGACAGTGTGAGACAATTAGCTATTGTACTGAGAGCTCTTGGAGTAGAGCTTTGTATGTAATTGTTTCATGATCCATGATATAATACAGAATAGAAGATAGTGGGGTTTTTAGCTTTATGCTTTCCTGGTAAATTATTTGTGTTATGTGTGATTGATCTTTCTTCATGATATTGCTATTGGAAATTGTGTTTTAATTTCTGCAAAGATTTGTAGAAGTGATTTTATATTTAACACTGGGATATAATTGTTAGATTAGGAGAATTCAGGAAACACATATTTTGTATTAAATTTCTATAAGAAATAGCATGACCACTGATTGGTTGAGAACCAACATGACCACCCATTGATTGGCCACCGGGGGAATGCATATCACCACCCTCACGCAATTTTCCATCACCTATTGATTGACCGCCAGGAGAATGTGTGCCACCACCACCCTCACAAGAAGAGAGGGAAGCTTCATAAAAATATATGAATTTATAATCAATTCAAAAATACATACATACATATAAATACATGTACATATGATTGATTAAATTGTGTGAACCATGGCGAGGCTCCATTGATGGAGTAGATACTCTTGCCCTCCAAACTCCTAAAAAATAAAAAATGAAATTTATTAAAAACTAATTTAACTCACAAAATTGATAAAAATCAATTCCATATATATACATGTATGTACATGGGGATAAAATTATATATATATTCAATAAAAAAATCAATTCCACATGTATACATGTATGTATGGAAATAATATTATATATTCAAATGTCATTTAAAAACATGCACATTTAATATAAATACCATGAACATCCCTCGATCCATGATTCCCCTCTCTCATAGAGGCACGTGATTCTACTAATTTTCGCCCTTCATCTTCCATGATATATATATATATATATATATATATATATATATATATATATATATATATATATATATATATATATATATATATATATATATATATATATAGTAGAAATTTACAATTATTTTTAAAATTAATATTTAAAATAAAATCAAAAAAATTCAAAAAATTAATGTAATTTAGTACACAAATGTTGAGCACAAACAAAAATTATTTAAAACACCACTTTCAAAGCACAGTTTGATGTGTAAAACTCATTTTAAACAAAAAATTGTTGAAGTCCTGCACAATTTAATTTTATAAAACATGAATTTCACCAAGTGGTGCTTCCATGGTGGGAGCATACTTGGTATATAATTGATAAAAACACATGGTCATTAAAATTGACGCATTTATAAGTAAAAAACACACACATATCAAATATATGTTACAATGTCTATTAATAAATTTTGAAGGAGAGCGTATCAACACTAATTCATCTTTGAGAGATGAATCTTGAATTTGCATTGCCCCTTATAATACTAATTCATCTTTGACAAATGAATCTTGAATTGGCATTGCCCCATACAATAGATCACTAGACATCTTATTAACATTTGCACAATGTCTTATGCTAAAAAATTGAAATTGTCTAACAATATTGTTTGCTTTTCCATGCAGTTGTTTTAGTCTCTCCTTCTTAACTTGATACACGTCTTTCATCTGTTTGCACACAATTTCAGAATTAGTGCAAATTACAATTCCATTTGATCCATACTCTATCTATTCTCAATCCTTCTATCAATGCAATATAATATGCTTCATTGTTTGTTGTTCTTCCCGGTATATTCATTTTACTTTGGAGGACCTTGTTAGTCGCAATATTGAAAAGAACATATGTAATCACCATTTTCCCTGAATTGGGATAGAAAGAAACATCTATGCATTACGTCCATTTTTCAATCATGTTTAGGGGGCTTTTTTATCTCTAGAAAAACAAATTCAATAAAATATATTAAATGAACATTTATTGCAAAGGTCTTAAAGTTTATGGGAGAAATGACATGTACATGGTTTGCCTTAAAGTTTATGGGTGAAATGACATGTACATGGTTCCCAAAAATACTATAAAATGCCTTAAAGTTTAAGGGAGAAATGACATGTACATGGTTCCCAAAAACACTAGAAAATGGCTTAATGTTTATGGGAAAAATGACATGTACATGCTTTCCAAAAACACTATCATTTTCCTTAAAAATATATTAGATAAAAATTTATTGCAAATGCCTTAAATTTTATGGGAGAAATGGCATGTACATGGTTTTCCTTAAAGTTAAATAACTTAAATTTTATTAAAAATGCCTTAAAGTTTATGGGAGAAATGACATGTACATGGTTTCCAAAAACACTAGCATTTTCCTTTAAAATATATTAAATTAAAGATTATGGGAGAAATGACATGTACATGGTCTCCAAAAATGCTAGAATTTTCCTTAAAAATATATTAAATTAAATTTTATGGGAGAAATGACATGTACATGGTTCCTAAAAATACTAGCAAATGCCTTAAAGTTTATGGGAGAAATAACATGTACATGGCTCCCAAAGACACTAGCAAATGCCTTAAAGTTTATGGGAGAAGTGGAATCTATAAGGTTTCCAAAAACACTAGCATTTTCCTTAAAAATATATTAAATGAACATTTATTGCAAATGCCTTAAATTTTATTGAAAATGCCTTAAATTTTGTGGGAGAAATGACATGTACATGTTTTTCCCTAAAGTTTATGGAAGAAATGACATGTACATGGTTTGCCTTAAAGTTTATGGGAAAAATGTCATGTACATGATTTGCCTTAAAATTTCCCTTAAGTTTTATGGGGGAAATGGCATGTACATGGTTTTCCTTAAATTTTATGGGAGAAATGGTATTTACATGGTTTTCCTTAAATTTTATGGGAAAAATGGCATGCACATGATTTGCCTTAAAGTTTATGGAAGAATTGAATTTACATGGCTTGCCTTAAATTTTATGGGAGAAATGGCATGTACATGGTTTGCCTTAAAATTTATGGGAGAAATGACATATAAATGACATGTACATGGTTCTCAAAAACACTAGCAAATGAGAGAAATGACATTTTATGCTTTTCAAAAACACTATAATTTTTCGTAAAAATATATTAAATTAAAGTTTATGGGAGAAATGGCATGTACATGGTTCCCTAAACACTAGAAAATGCCTTAAAGTTTATGGGAGAAATGACATGTACATGGTTCCCTAAATACTAGCAAATGCCTTAAAGTTTATGGGAGAAATGGCATGTACATGTTCCAAAAACACTAACATTTTCCTTAAAAATATATTAAATTAAATTTTACGGGAGAAATGGCATGTACATGGTTTTCCTTAAAGCTTATGAGAGAAATGAGATGTACATGGTTCCCAAAACACTAGAAAATGCCTTAAAGTTTATGGGAGAAATGACATGCACATGGTTTCCAAAAACACTAGCATTTTCCTTAAAAATATATTAAATTAAAGTTTATGTGAGAAATGACATGTTCATGGTTTGACTTAAAGTTTATGGAAGAAATGACATGTACATGGATTGCCTTAAAGTTTTCCTTAAATTTTACCTTAATTTTATGGGAGAAATGAAATAGAAATGACATGTACATGGTTCCCAAAACACTAACAAATGCCTTAAAGTTTATGGGAGAAATGACATGTACATGTTTTTCAAAAACACTAGCATTTTCCTTAAAAGTATATTAAATTAAAGTTTATGGGAAAAATGACATGCACATGGTTTGCCTTAAATTTTATGGGAGAAATGACATGTACATGGTTTGCCTTAAATTTTATGGCAGAAATTACATAGAAATGACATGTACATGGTTCCAAAAACACTAGGTAATGCCTTAAATTTTATGGGAGAGATGACATGTACATGGTTTCCAAAAACACCTGCATTTTCCTTAAAAATATATTAAATTAAATTCTATGGGAGAAATGACATGTACATGGTTTTCCTTAGAGTTTTCCTTAATTTTATGGGCGAAATGACACATACATGGTTTGCCTTAAATTTTATGGGAGAAATTACATAGAAATGACATGTACATGGTTCCCAAAACACTAGAAAATGCATTAAAGTTTATGTGAGAAATGACATGTACATGGTTTCCAAAAACACTAGAATTTTCCTTAAAAATATATTACATTAAATTTTATGGGAGAAATGATATGTACGTGGTTTTCCTCAAATTTATGGGAGAAATGACATGTACATGGTTTGCCTTAATTTTATGGGAGAAATGACATGTACATGGTTTTCCTTTAACTTTATGGGAGAAACGACATGTACATGGTTTCTAAAAACACTAGAAAATGCCTCAAAGTTTATGGGAAAAATGACATGTATATGGTTTCCAAAAACACTAGAATTTTCCTTAATATTATATTAAATGAAATTTAACACTACAAGAAAAAATGACATTGGTGAGGGTCAAAAAATGTCACCAAAACCTCATTGGTGACGGTCAAAAGAGCCTTTGTCACCAAATTTGGCGTCGCTAAAAGTATAGGCGTTGTGGTGACATTCAAGGTTTGTCACCAATAATGATTTATAATGATGGATAGCGACTTTCACTAAAAACTTGAATGTCACTAAAGGTGGAGTCACCAAAAGTACAGGTGTCGTGGTGAAATTCAAGGTCTGTCATGAATAATGATTATAGTAACAGATAGTGACCATCACTATTTCATATGAACAACAATGATTTATTGTGATGGAAATTTTATGATCGTCACTATTGATGCATATATATGGCGATGTTCATTGATCGCCACCATTTCATATTTTGGTGAGGGTCGAAAAATGTCACCATAAGCTCAATGGTGACTGTCAAAATAGCCTCTCTCACCAAAAATTGAACGTCACCATTTCATATGATCAAATGTGATTTATGGTGATGGTCCTTTCATGATCGTCACTATTGATGCATATATATGGTGGCATTTTTTGACCATCACCGTTTCATATTTTGGTGAGGATCGAAAAATGTCATCATAAGCTCATTGGTGATGGCCCAAATAGCCCCCATCACCAAAAATTAATATTCGTCATTCCATATGAATATCAGGGCACAATGGAATCAAACCACCAGCCTCCTGCTTATAAAGAAGATGCTCTTCCATTGAACTAGCACCCTTTAAGGAATCATACTTTAAAAAATCAGACCTTGAAACTTCATAAATTGTGAATTCTACAGCTTCCAATAAACTATAAAATTTGGTAAAGTCTTCGCATGAGACTAGCATGGACTTCTAAAATATACATACCTCCAAAAAGTGACTCTTCTGAAGCAACAAAAATTAAAATATAACTTCAATTATTTCTTTGGTAAAATGGGAGCTTCAAGTACTGAGACCATCCTTTGTAAATTCAAGTCTATCCTTTAAACTACCCAAAAAATTATAATCTCAAGGGCCATAAAAAAATGCACAGCTTTTCTCCTTACATAAAATTTTTTGTTTGAATCCTCAAGAGCCCTTTCGGTCACCTCAATAGACTTAAATGTCACAAATGAAAAACCCATCTTTGAAAAAATTGCTTCAAAGTAGAAATATAAAATGATATTTCCAAACTAGATATAGTATATATATAAAACTTTCAAATGGAAAAATTTCAAGAAACTAAAATTTCCACTTAATAATTTCATTTTTAGCCAAAAAGTAATTACCTGGACTTGTTTGTATTATTGACATATGTAACAGAAGCTTCATCTATTTCTGCATACTATGAAAACATCGATATGTGTGCCTCATTTTATGTTTCATATGAAATTCCACCAATGTAAAGATTCCTCTATGATTGACTGGTAGTTTGTGCTAGATTGATGCTAGCAATTTCTAGATTACATACAATAATTCAACCCGGCATAGTCATCACCCCACATTAAAAAACTATTCTTAAATTATGAACAAAGCAACATCCAGTCAAATTTCCAACACAGTTACATGCAAGTAACAAAAACAAAATCCCCTACCAAAACTCTTAGTTGGTTTGTGAAAATATTATTATTGTTCTATGTTAGTGTTTTATAGTGTGTGAGGATAATATATGCTTGCAATGTGAATAATAAAGTAAATATCTATTTTCAATCACCAACATTGTGTGTGGAGGTCTGCATCGTGATGTCTTTCAAGGCCTTTCGACTTTGAGCAGTTTCTAGAGATAGATTTATGTTTAAAATTATATTTATGTATTTATTTCCTCAGCATGAAAATATGTGATAGATACTCGATTGTCTTCCAGCTATTGGTTTTCTATAAAAAAATGAGATGAAGTCATTAACATAGGCTTCCATATTTCTTTACAAGAGCTCTTCTGAGAATTGATTGCCTACTTTCCTTCCCTTCTCAAAATACCTCAAAGCCTTAACCATTGGATCATGTATGGTCTTCTTCACAAATTGCAATTTCAACATTCAACTATTGGATTCAAATCACCAATAAGAAATGATTACCGACATCTTGAAAGCAAAACTACATTTCCATGATATGATTCATTTGCATGCATATATTAATAATAAGCAACTTGAATGTTTATATATATCCAAGTCCACGTAGAAATTATTTCTTTAGCAAGTATCTCATCTCTAATTAGTATTTCATACCCATTCCAAATTTACTTTTCTTTGTTGTAAAACAGCATAAAAATTGAAGCAAGGTTGTTTGAGAGCTATTAATACCGTCTTCTTATACTTGATTATGATGTGTACTCTATATACTAATAAACAAAAAATAAAACCAATAATGTCATATGTATTTTTTACTTTGTACTTTGCATATCATTTTCCATTGATTCAACATAACCTATTTTAAAGGCAGTGATATTTCGCAACAAGGTTGGATTTCCTCGAAGACATTTTATGTAAGAACAACATTTTCATATAATTTTTCTCTATTCAAGACAATGTGGCAATCAAAACACCTTCGGGCCTATAATCGAAAAAGGCTACAGATATACCAAGGAATGGTAGTAGTGGTATAAGATACAGGTGGCTAGTAACACAGAAAGGAATAATGGGAAAAGTTGTGATGCAGGACAACCATGTTGTTGAATTCTGTGATATGAGAGGGCATGAATAGGAGAACCTCTTAAAAACTTCTCTTATTGATTGATATACAATTTTATATGTGATGTATGTAGTAGTAGGTACATTGGAAAATATGTAATGTGTATATATGCAGTTTAAGTGTAATTAGAGAAAGTGTGTGATGTTGAATGTAGTATGATAGTGATATGATGTGGTATAGGTGATGTGTCTGACATGAGGACTAATCATGTTATTTTTTTAATAATTATACAGTTTCTCAAGTCCATCATCCTCATATAGAACACGAGAAGGAAGAACGCAAGATGAGTTGCCCGAGGACCTGGAGGGTACCTAGAGGCCTTGAAAGAGGAACATGAACTCTTGGAGCCACAGACTCTGTGATCATCCCTATCCAGCAATACGCCACCGCTGGAGGTGGTAGCATGAGACTATTTGTGTTTATTTGTTGGGGTTGGTATTCACGCATGGTTATGTTTTATATGCATATATTTGATGTGGTAAACATGTTTAATTTATGAATATTGATAAGCACATAATGGTTTTTGGCAGACTGAGATAGAAAGAGTATGAGGGGCCCATGGCTCCACGGTTGGAATTATGATATTATAATATTAAATAAAGAAGAAAGATATTTACTAAAGGAGGTGAAACTAAGTCTATATGACTTATGGCTGAGGAGTCCTATGGGTTTTACTTAGGAACTGGCCAAGGTGTGATTATTAAGTTAACTTCACCAAACTAGATGCATATTGTTATGACGTGAGACCCTATGTTGGCTCTGGGATCCTAGTACTCTCTGGTTTTGTTGGCCTTATTTATGGCCTGGAAGATGCTTCGAGCCCTGGAGCAACACAATTGTTGCGTTGGAAATTTGGTAATTAGCCTAGAAGGTGCTTTGATCCCTGGAGCAGCGTGTTTGTTGGGTTTTCATCTTAGCCATGATATTTGGATGTTTTACAATTATCGTTTCCCGCGGAGTTGCAACCCCGATTTGGGGGTGACTGATTGTTGAAAGATAATGAATAATGAAATATATGGTTGGGTGGAGCATAACTTGTGTTTTGTAATCTTGTGTTTATTTATGCTCAATATATGAATTGTGGTTAAGTTATGGATATATTTTCGGTTATGCTTGATTTGTTTCAACGTACTTGGTCACTTTGTATAAATATTTCTGGTTTAATTTTTCATAGGGTTTTGAGTGAAATGGTAAAATTTTGGGGTTGGTGTGAGTAGCATCACCCAAGGGTGGTTAGGGACATTAAAATAGATTCCCTTTGAAGTATTAAAAGAGTACAACAATAAGAGTGCTATGGAAAATATGAAAGGACAAAAATTATCTATCAAACAAGGTGTGTGATAGATATTTTGAATGTTGAACTACATTTGGTTAGACTACTCGTCAGCTATATAAGAGAAGGAAACCTTCAGTATGTAATTATACTAGGTCATACTACTCATAATTTCATATACAATGCATGATTCTAATTATGATTAAAATAGCCATAGAAATAAAGGACAACACAATTTAGAGATGAAAGAGAGCTTCATTACCAAAAGATGCAATTGATGTGCAGTTGATGCAGCAACCTTTTGAGAGTCAAGATCAATCACATCATAACCTTGCAATAACCTGATAGACACTGTTAGCACCTGATAAAAGAAACAACACTTTAGTTTAGGAGGTAATAACTAAATGCTTATTTCTTTCCACAAAATACATGCATCTTGCAAAAATGATCATGGGGTACAAAAGGCCCACATATTACTAGCATTGTCATAATCCAAGATTAAAATTCTTTCACATGAAATAGGGTCGAGGCCATATTTTACAAGCACAAATGACAAATTAAAAAGAAATATACTTGTTGAATGAAAGCATGGTGAATCATGTTAGCAAACTTTAAATAGAATATATCTTCTTGTTTTAAGAGAATCCTAGAAAAAATTAATTGACAATTTGGAAAATGATGATGTTCATTTTTGGATTTTTCACTGAATTTGTATTATTCATGTATCTATCTGATGGAAAACAATTACACAGTCCCCATACCAATGGTTTTAAACTTTTACTAATGCATATCTTACAATTTTTATACTTATCATCAACACATGTATCTATTGTCCTTTGATAACACTACAATTTGATAACTTAAAGACATTACAACTAAAACACAAGCAAACATTTTACTACATGCAGAATCGCTTGCTAAGATCCTCATTAGATTTGTAGTCATGTATATGTGCCTTGTTTATCTGACACTCACTATTTCCAAACTAAGGAAAACATGAATAAAGGTAAAAATAACTTGGGGAAACTTAAGGCTTTGTTTTCCTTATTAACATCTGGCTTTGACAAGGATATTGGGCATCTACAGGTCTTTGTGGACTCAACACTAGTAATTAGTTGGATGAATGCATAGGTTCAGATTCATAATACTTCCTTATCTCCCTTATCTTCTCAGCTGAAAGAGATCTCTAAGCAGTTCCAGATTATTAGAATCTCTCATTTGTTTAAATAAATTAGTAGGACGGTAGATACTCTCTCAAAGGAAGGACTTCAGTTGTATGAGAATTGAGTTCTAGAGAAGGAATACAATGGCAGTCATTTGGTGACCTCAAGGTAGCTGGTCTAAAGTCCTTTCTAATTTTTATCTTCTTGTTGAACGTATAATTAATATGTCAGTTTTATGGACTTTTTACTATGTGTCGGCACTGTTATTAGACTATTCATATGCTTTATGTAAGGTTGAACAGTGAACATAAGTTAAGTCATGAACAATGGTAATGATTTCCCTTCAGTATAAGAGTCATTTCTTTTCGAGCACATATGAACAAGTAAACTAAAATCAAATAGGCAGTTAGTGATGAAACACTATATTTTCAATGTGCAGTGTGCACTTGACGATTGTATTTCTAGTTCTTCTCAAATAAATTAAATAAATAAAAACATTTTCTCCATGGAAAAAAAATCCTAGAAAAAACTTTGGACATCCCTTGCAAATCATTACATTCCTTCCACTATTGAATAATTTCGTAAATAAATCTTGTAACAAATAACTCATCAAATAGCAAGCATTTCTACTATTGAATTCAGGAATTGATCTGCATGAATTCAATTATCTTTCTTGTTGAATTGAATTAGGAATTGATCTTCTTGTTGAACTTATACGTAATATCTCAGTTTTATGGAATTTGTACTTTGTGGTAGCACTGTTATTTGACTAGTCGTATGTTTTATGTAAGGTTGAAAAGTGAACTGAAGTTAAGTTATGGACATTGGAAATGATCTCCCTTTAGCAGAAGAGTCATACTTTTTTCCAGGGCATATGAACAAGTAAACTAAAATCAAGTAGATAGTTAGTGATGAAACACTATATTTTCACTGTGTAGCGTGCACTTGAATATTGTATTTATGGTTTTTTTCAAATAAAATAAAAAATCACTACGATATGAAGCAACTATGATCTACAATTTTGAACTCTGAAGAACATAACCTATTGAATCAATGCTTAGAGAATTCCCTTGTAGGTTAAATCCAACTTCTAAGATGTGAGGAAATTGAAAGCTAGAACAAACTATCAAAGTCGATCCCAAATTTTATCTTGTCCATCTATTTAAACCCACTTTTTCAACTAGTTGTTCATTGCACTCAAATATAGGCAACAACATTCCAAGGAGCTTGCAGAAACTAAAATCCTGCTAAATGTTTATTTTTTATTCCAGAATCTAAACTCTTCGAGATAGTTACAACCCTAAATTATGTGCTTTAGAGGATAGCTCAAGTTTTCTATCCATGTCACAGTACATTGTACCCTCTACACTACCCCTTCTCAAATATTTGACATGTGTCTACACATTAAGAATCAAGATTACACCATTCAATCCTAATGTTATGTAAATACCCAGGAACAAGGGAAAAAGGAACCTCTCACAAATGGTCTTAATAAATTTGTACATTCAAATAATAAGAAAAGTATAATATATAAATTTTAAAGGTAAATAAAGTGACCTCATTTACCGAGAATAGATCTTCTAGACTTACAAGAACCAAGAGAAGATTAAGAGGACCGTGGAATTGATCCAATTTCTCTGTGCACACTACACAACATGGAGTCTCACCTTTCTGTGAAGGAGGGAAATACTTCCAAATATCACCAAATAAAATAAAGTATATAAAAATGTTGTTGCATTATAGCTCTACAATAAAAATGAAGTCTAGTTTCAATTAATCAAGCACACTATTCATAGACAACGAGGGCATGGTTAATGGACAACTTCAGATTCCATGCCATTTTTGAATTGCCAAGATAACACCCCTATTTTTGCAGATGAAATGATTTAAGCAATCTCATAGCTAGGCATGTCTTGAAAAATACCTAGTTAAATGATTTTTAGCCCAAATTAAAAATTCTTAGAAGGAAATACTCCCACATTTCACCAACTAAAATACATTATACAAAAGCAAAAGAGCAGCAATGCCTCCACTTAGATTTCAACTAGGAACAACACACATACCAATCATGTTTTTGAAGTATGTTAGTCATGGGGAAATTAGTTTGTTAATGAGCTTGCTCCAAGTCATATAATACTAAGTGAATACATTTAGGTTAGTCATAAAATGAAGTATTGTTTATTGTTGAAAGTGTAGGGTCTACTGTAAAACACATGAAAACTAATAAGAAGGGAAACTAAGTTCAACACTATGTTTTTCACTCACACTATTAATGCTGGTTTAACCAATTTTTTTTCATGTTTCAGTCCCTTTTGTTGGGAAGCATGGTTGTGTTGCTTGGCATGCAAATAACACTGTTATTCCCTGTTTTGGGCATCATAGGAAAATATACATCTTGGTATTTTGGTTGGAAATCATAGAATAGGTCCCCTGTTTGTTTCAGAATTGGTAATAACCTTGCTGGAGTTGAGAGAACAATGTTTCAGTTGTTAGAAAAATCAATATACATATTGTGCAGTCTAAATTTCATGTCCAACAAAGCCCTAGCCTACCCAATATATGATACAAGGTAATTTTTTTACAACATTGTTACAAATTCAAGCCAAATATAAATTCCTTTTTATTTGATCAAATTAGAGAGGATAAAGCTCAATAGACATCCATAAATCGATGTGCAAGATATTGGTGTTGAACTAACAACCTGTACAAATGGATTTTTTTTATACCCTTCCTCTATTACCAAACCCAAAACAAACCTTATTTCCTAATAAATCTTCAAGTATTTAGTTTTGATGTCTTAGGCAACCCTTATAATGATCCTCTTTTAAGTGTAGAAGTGAGAATGGATTTTATTTTTATAGGTCACAAATATAAGGGTGTCACCCCACATGGATTACACGACCCTGCAGGTAACCATGTTCTGTAGTACACATCATGATCAAGTTGTGCATTCACATGGAAAGACAACACTTAGCAATCTTAAGAGAAGATAAAGTTGATGTAAATGGGACAAGAAGGTGGGGCCAAGGTAATTCATATCTTACAAGTCCTTGCTTGAGGACTCAATTGGATCGGTGTAGCTCTAGATATAGCTAGAGGGGATAGGTAAGCAGTTTTGGGTGTTTTAGTGGCCAACTCTATGGAATTTTACCTTCTACAGCAAAGGCACTAAGAAAAAATTGTTAAACATATGGATAAAACAAACAAAGAAATATTACATCATACTATATAGCATCTTTGATAAGATCAGGTGGAGCTCCTCCATAAGGAGTTGCAATATGTACGTAGATGCATGTAATGTACGTGTTCATATGGGGTCATCATCAGGCTTGTCCAATTGCATAACAAGCCCGGGTGTTGCTATTACACTTTTCATTTAAATTCACTTCATGAATAAAGAGTACCTTGCAATGTACTGAAGAGTTAAAGCTTCAAACAAATCCATGAATCCCAGAATGGGAAATGATACCTACAACAAACCTAATCATAGAATGGACATGTAAAAGATAAGTGTTTCATGTTTCTTGTTCAACAAATAATTACATATTTTGGGATGTGATTATTGCCTCAACACCAAACTAATGAGAGCAAACCTGAAGCTAGCTCAGCTATGATTTTAGTCCAAAAGGCAGATTGATATAACCCAAATCATGAATAACCTATTTCTTTCTTTAGATATATGTAAAAATAATGCATATGCTTAACTTGTGAAGTTACATGAAGATCTTCCCAAGAAACTCTTAACATGTAGAGTAAATGATGGTTATGGTCGCCTCTTTTGCTAAGAAACAAGAGAAAACATCCACAAAATAACAGAAATGGGGAAAAATGACCTTTGACACAGTGAATTATTTTGGAAACAACTGCATCAAGTTCTTCAAGAACACAAAATTTCTTCAAGAGGGAAGCAAATATCTAGAAGAAACATAACTCTACATCTTCAAGGCTTACATATTTCAAAATTTTGTAGAGCCAATCAGCTTTAAGGACTTATAGCTTCCTATTTGATTTAATAAAGCCAATACAGTGTGAATCCTACAATTTCTATACAACCCAATCCTTTTGAATGGATTTTTAGATCACATAAATAGAGAGTGATAATGGGTTTAGGCTTCAAACTGAAGATTTCACCCGACTTTCGTGACCGGAAAATTAACAGAAGATATTAGTAGGAATGCCCACATCAATGCATAAAACAAAAACACCAAAAATTAGACTATATTCCAGATTTGTTTAAGGAAAATAACTTGCAATTCTAGAGCTAGGGTCATTCACAGAATCGAATTTGAAACAGATAATTTTGTGTTACACAAAAAGGCAAGGTGAAGACTAAAGGTGACTCTCATTCAATTTTGCTTCAAGATGTTAGCTAAAATAATTCAAAGGAGATATGGAGGCCAGAATTGGGCTTAGGTTCATACTAAACTATGTTTATGTTCCATAACCATTATGAGTACTGAGAGTATCTAGGTTCTAAAATCCATATATTTATAGAAAAACAGTTATTCGTTTGACACTAATTAAAATTTTCTTGTGATATCTTATGTGTTAATGAAGACCACATTGACACAATAATATGTGTGCCTACAATGGATGTACACTTTTAGTCTCGCAGGCCTACTTTTGTAGAAATTTGTCCTGATATTTATAAATTTATCCAATCTAATCTATTGATGAGAGTCCCACAGGCCTACTGTCATAGTCATTTGTCCTTATATTTTTAAAATTATCCAATATAATCTATTGATGAGACCATATTGGATTAGTAATTTTATGCAACAATGTCCCATCCATTTGGTGTTGATTTATTACTACTTGAGCCTAGATATAAGGCTCTTGTCGCCTAGCCTTCTAGATACATATGAGTCTCAACAATAAAAAAGAGCTTGGGGATCTACTTGGACAGAAACCACCTAATTTTTAGCCAGAGATGTATCAAAACTACCATGAAATGTCCTTCGGGGATTCTTAGGTGGAACCCATATTGGATTGGATTGAAAAGATAAGATTAGCCTCTACCCATATGTTTTCTGACAAGTGTTTGTATAAAAATAGAGTAATGAAAAGCACAAATCCTTTGCTAGGATGAAAAAATAATCAATAATTATGTTAATTATGGAGGTTGGGTATGATCCTTCACAACCACTCTTTAAAAAAAAATCAAGTTCATGATATTATCTTGGAATCATGGTTGACATTTTTAATATTTTGTACATAACAAGATAATAATTATACTGGAGTTATCAATGAGAATATCCCTGAAAATACCCACCTCTTGCTTTTGTAATAGTTGGATTTTGAAAATTGAATGGAAGAATATCAAATCATTCTCAACACATCATTTGACATGATTATTGCTTATAGTTTCAACTTATCTCAGCCTATTCAATCTTTTTTCATGCACCTAATTATCATCCAAATTTCTAAGATAGAAAAAAACTGACAGTTAAACTAGATGCAATTTCATAGTAGTCCAATGATGTCAAACTTCAAAGCAATAAAAAAGCTCAATTATCTTCGTCAAGAAAATATCATAGTTATAGAAGTGTCAAGTGTGTATGGATAGTAGTTACATGTGCATATTCATCGCCTTCTAGTTATGCTTATAAATATTATCACCTAGTTGGACCTAATTAAGTTGGAAATGTATGGTGTCTATGTTATGATGAGAATTGATTTTCTTAGCTTCATTATAACTCAGTTTATGTCACTTCGATGTTTTGGCCAATACATATTTATTATTCCTTGGATAGACCCTCTATAATTCAGTTTCCCTCGCTAGCAGACAAGAGGCCACTAATTTTTTTGGAAAGACAAACTAGGCCAGAAAGATAGAAAAAGGCGGGAAATACAAGAGACAGTGCCAGAAATGTCACTTTGATATTTTAGCCAATTCATATTCACTATTCCTTGGATAGACCATATATACTATAACATATCATAAATCCATATTAACCCTAAAATTAACCTTCAAATTATTGAAAGTGTAGGATTAAGCACAAACCCTTGCACATCAACCCTACCTAGGCTATAGAACATATCGCTTCTCTCAACATAATTAATCCACAAACCATGAAAAACTGTTCATTCTCTTCGGTATTCAATGATCAGTTAATTAATATATCATTGCAAAGTTTTTTCTTTGATAATATGCCGATATACACTTAAAATTTTCTTTGATTTTATCAATAAGTTCTCAAATTATGAAATCTACCCACACTAACCCTTGCTTGTAGTGATCATAGGTTCTAAAATTATGAAATCTACCCACACTAACCCTTTATTTTAGTGATCATGTCCATGCATAAGCTATGTGGAAAGTGGGTTAGCTTGAACCAATTGGGGCCAAGAGTAATCCCTGGGTAACTTTGGAAAAATAGATACCCTCCCACACATAGAAATGGGAAGAGTAGTTACAAAGGGAATTTAAGTGTTTCTATGAGATCCTAAGGATCCAAAAAAAGTAACAGTTTTTCTCTAACAATAAATGTGGAGAAAAGGAAACTTTGAAAAACAATTATTGGAACAAATCTTGAACAAATTGGTCAAGGAGCTCAATGCCTAAATCTATATGATTATCAAGTTTAAGTGAGAAAATACTAAACAGAAGGAACGAACTAGACTATTGGATATATTTTCGAGATTAGAAGGAGAAAGCACACAACATTGTAAACCCTTAAATATATGGAATAGTGTATATCTAGCAAAAAATATATTCTAGATCAAGGAGCATACAGCAAACCAATCAAGGTTGTAGGTGCCAATAACCCAAGGAAACCAATGGATAAATTCCAAATAAGTAATGCACACTATTCTCTATCTAAGATCACTTTTTTTCATCTAAACTTTGGTTTTATCGATTCTTAATTGATCTTAGTTTTAAATATAAAACAAATATAAGCATTGGTATTATTCGAGCCACTTATTCATCAATGAGTACCAGGGTAAGTCATCAAGAATGGATGTTTTATTTTTTCATCGAGAATGGATGGCCTTTGTTGTGATTTTTTCATCAGGAATGGATGGCCATCGTTGTGATTTCTACAAGTCCATGTTGGACACAATACAAGTTGATTTCTATTGTTTGACAACTGAAGAATTCTCTTCTGAAAAACTATATAAATCTCTTTATCAAGGCCTTAATAAACTCATTACCGAGAATGTAGCTAGGGGCACCATTGGACAATGAAGGTTGGAGGCTCATTACTTTCCTTTATGTTTCATAAAATATTATTTCTAAAGAAATGGCTCTGGAAATACACTCAATTGCATCGAAGGAATTTCAACAAGAGTAGAAAAGTTTTGAATAGGGTCCAATTATTCTAGACATGTAATCTAGACTTGAGATTCTTTGGAATGGGCTCCAGACAGTGGCTAGCAAGCTTGTTTTCTGTAGATTGGAGCTCGATAATAGACATTTTGGTTTTTGTTGCCCTTTGGACCATGATATGTGGCCATGATGAACACACTATTCTCTAATGCATCGACATTTATCCTTGTTAATAACTCGTTATCCCCTCAATTTTTTTTGAATCAATCTATTTGTCAAGAGTGCTCCTTTGCCCAAGATTTGTATGTTTGAAAATGAATGTCTTGGATCACCTATTTGAGGTTGCTAGAATTTAGGGGCAAGTGAAGGACATTCTACGTCCTGATGGGTCAAACATACTCAACAATCATTTTTCTAATGGATCATTTATTTCTATGAGTGCTGAGCAGAGCTTGGTTGATGGTGCTCATACATGTGTGGACATATTTGTCTCTACATTGGATTTTGTGATTAGTGACCATGAGACAAATTTTTGGTTGTTATAATTAGACTCTCAGCTTAATATATTCCCACATCTTGGACTTATGTTTGACCCAGGGTAATTGTGAGGTATCTAGGCATTGCATTTGAAGTGGGGCTTTCACTAGTGGCTATCCAGGATTGGTGTACGCTGTCTTCAACAATTTCATATTAATCCTTGATTTTGGCATCATAAGGACCTCTCATTAGATGGGAAGTTGAAAAGGGTTGTAGAAAGTATGGTGGGAAGAACAATCTTCCACGAGGATGGGGGGGCTCATCCCTCGCCCGACATGTTGAAAAATAACATTGTGACATTAAGGCTAGTTTGCAGGGATGCCAGGTGGAGCTTTGGTCATTCCTTGCAATAGTATCAACCAAAAAAAACTTAACCTTTGTTGCTTTAGCATAATCTATTAGCTCCAAATTTTAATGCAAGATGCAGTGTTGGTTGGTCTAGAAGAAAGGTGAGCACACAAATTACACAGTTTCTAATCTATTTGGAAGGATAATAAGGACCAATATTTAGTTTTCCTTCAATGCAGGGCTACTAGTGTGCTACCTTATTTGGCAGTTGTAGCAATCTTGTCCACTCTTGCTTCATTATATTTGGCAGTGATTAAGTTTATTTTTAGAAAGAAGTTAGTAGTTTTCCACTTTTTTTTCCATGTGGTGTGATGAGGTACATCACTAGATGTTAACTGAGGGTGAATTATTGATAAGAGATGCTCAAGCTTTAGATTTGGTAACCTATACAAGATTTATTTCTGCATTGCTAGTTTTACAGAAGAGGATACTAATATAATATCCATTGTATATATGCTTACACCTTTTGATTTGTTCTTTGTAACTCCTTTTCTATAAATATAATACATATTTTGACAACAAGAACAACAAAAAACAATGGGTGACCTACACTAAAATTTATTGCTTTTTTTCATTCTTCAATTGTGTTAGAGAAAAAAAAGAATGACAGTCACTAGAAAAATATGCATAGCATTAGGATTAGAGATTGCCTAAGCTAGTGCAAACAAAGTCAGTGCCATGGAGCACATGGTTCTGTATTCGGATAATAAGGTATATGTATATAATAAGTTGAAAGGAGTACCATGTATTCTTAGATGGCATAACTTCTGATCTAGTTTATCTTAGCTTGAAAGACTTTTTAGATGGGACTATGATAAGCAACTATCAACCAACAAAAAAAATATTAATGGGATTTCAAATTTTGAGGGATTTTGTAGAAGCTGGTCCATTCAGTCATAATAGCTAAAGGGATTATCTAGTATCAAATACATAACATGTTGCATATAAAAATGTATGATGACAAGAAAGAATCACTACTGCCTCCTACAGGCGGTTCAATAGGATGGCCAATGTGGGCTGGAGAAGGCTACCTAATAGCCCAGCCAACATAGTTATTTCCTAAGAGAACACAGCTCATTCCGAAGACACTAGAATAGAAAACTTTGGACGGTCCATCTGATGCTCCTTCACTCAACCGGGGGTGTGGGAAACATCCTAACCGATCTTGATACGTTACTATCAGTCAAGGGTGAAGCTGTACTCACTCAATGTTTTCAAATAATCATTGACTAATTTCCATGCCTAGGGATGGTATAAACCACTTAGACAGACTCTCCATACCAAAGCTAATATACAGGCAAGAAAATTTACCTGCTTACCGACTGATTGAATGGATTTCAATTCATGAATAATCTAGCTCAATCATTGGAACCCTAACCCCATCCACGTTCCACTACCCTGCCATCGTTTGATTGAACTAAAAAAGTCTCTGCCAAAACCAATGCATCGAAATCGACTCTATGCGAAGCACGGATTTCGTGGCATAGTAACCTCAATATACGCAAACATACCCTCTTCTTGTTTGGTCTCAACATCATATGAATCATACTTCCTTTTCCTTCAATAATTCCTCTTCTTGTGAAGATTCATTCCAAATTTTTGCACATTAATCAAATTCGTTTTGTATTAGGCATTAACCTTAGTCCTTATGCTCCTCATTTTGGGGGTCATCAAGGGGGTGCCTAGATATGATACAAGGTTGTTTTTTTCTCACTCTTTGGTGGAATTTAATTTTTTTTTATAGTCCTAAGGATGGGTGGTATTGGCGAGGTTTGTTATCGCTATGCCTGCTTTACCAATATCATTTTCCTTTCCCATGCTATATGTTTATATGAAGGTATGATTCTTCGTATCTTTATGGCAACCGATGTTGGTAGAGGTGATTTGAAAACCCCCTATTGTCTCTCATGCCATGCTGATATTATTTCTTATGTTAGAGGGTGAGATGTGTGCATTGATTGGTAAGGTGGATGCTAGTTTCAGGAAGGTAGTTGACTGGTTGATCACCTTCCTTGTAGAGCCTCAAGCCTCTCACTTGCACATTTTTAGGGGAGAGGTAGGGGAATATTTCAAATTAGAGATAGCTCCAACTGATCGGCAAACCGAACAATCAATTATCTAATGGTTCCCTCTCATGGAGTCATCCCAACGATCTAGCTGGGAGGGTAGAATCTCTTACTCCTTTTCCCAAAGAGTTTGACTTTGGAACAATTAAGTTCTTATAGTAATTTTGTTGTTCTAGAAGGGGGGGCATTCCTCTTGCTCTTTTCCCCCACGTGGATTTCAATGCCGAAGAGGATGATTGTTGTGAACATTATGTCAAATTTCTTAGTTCGATCGATGCTTTATTATATATGTAATTATGCTTTTTCCTTTTTCCATTGGTCCCTGCATGTATTATATCTGTAATTATGAATTTCTACCCTAATTATAGATGTAATTATGATTTATTATATACGTAATTACTTTTTAGCAAAAAATGCTACTATTATATATGTAATTTTGAAATTATTATATATGTAATTACGCTCTCAAATAATTGAACAAATAATTGATCAAAAGAGCTTCTCGCCCCTCAACCTTGTGCTAGGGGAGAAACCCTCATCCATATGAATGAGTTTCACGTTAAAACCTTATAGTCAATCGAGCAACTTGGTCTGAAGTTATGAATGTGTTAGTGGGGGAGAAAGATTAGGACTCAAGAACCTATTGAAACCCATTTGATTTGATGCCAAAAATACAGGTGAAATTACATATATCATGATATATATCCTTTTATATGATATCATTCTGTGATTGAGTCACTTACTGACAGATAGGAAGGTGCCCCACCTAAACATACACCTTTATTTAAGGACCTTCTCAAAGCTAGTGGGTATGGTGGTCCTAGACAACATAGGTTCGACACGTTTTCCTGTCCCCATGGCAACCAATTTCCTGAGGGAGAAGAGAATAAGAACTTCCTTCAAGCAATCTCACAAACAATAGACATCAAACTGTAGAAATTTATAAACACAATAATTTATTTCCGGATTCTCTTGATCTAATAAATTAATCTTATGTTAAATACATAATCCTTCCACTTAATTCTTTGTGGAAACTAAATAGCCAATTGCAAAGCACATATGAAGAAAATCAATCGCATATAACAAAATGTTCTACCGGGAAAGCTTAAAGCTAAAAACCCCAACTATCATATATTATGTACATCAATGGAACATGTAACAATATCATACAAAACTTAGCTCATAGAGCTCTCAGTACAATATGCAATAGTCACACACTGTCATGTAGAAATTTGCATATCTATGCACCAATTTCTTGCCTCCTGATAGCCTACCTCCACTATGCAATCCCTGCTGAAGAAGATCCCTAAATGAATTCGACCTTACCTTGCCTTGAATGTGAAATCCTCATAAGCATCTCCAATGTGTGTGTAGATGCATTGAATGCATCACTATAGTCACAACTGATAATCCATCTCACCCTTTCAGCTATCTCTCCACTGGGTCTCCACTGGATCTGACATGCAAGTAGTTAACTATTTTATTTGTTTAGTTGCAAGTAAGACACTACTTGTGAATTAATTAAATAATTAATTCACTCATATTTCACTAGTGTATGTTCAGTTACAACTAGCACAATTGATTTTAACTCACTTAACTGAGTTAAACTAAATGACAACTCACATAACTACTCTTCCAACTCTGTTACAACTTTCCACTATCAGTTATAACAAATTTCTCCATGCATGAGTCACCAACCACCCTAGGAATTGCGTAATTCCTTCAGCCCACTGATGTGAAGTGCTCCAAGAGAATAATGTACTATTTATTGTCTGATTATTATTAAGGGCTGATAATAATCAACATGCATTCTATTTTTAAATTAGAGATCTATTAATAGACTTTTCCCATCATCTAAAAATAGAAACTCATCTAAATTCAGAATTTTCTTAACCATATAGAATCAGCCTCTTGCTAATTTTAGAATATGCTTACCATTCTAAAAATAGACATACACCTAAAAATAGCATGTGTGGGCCCCACATAGTTTTGGTGATTATTTTTAACTAGGATCAATGAATGATGTTTCCGGATGCCACTTTCACTATTTGCTGTTGCAATCTTCAATACAAACAAGCTATCCCACCCACTACTGCTATCACTCCTATTACTCACATTGAACTACACCTACTGACCTTACTACACTTGGTTCAATCAACACGCTTACTTCATATGGTAGAACTGGCTTGTATGCATAGTGAATGTTGATTGTGTCTCTAACACGATCAGCCTTAGATCCAGTGTTTGATGTAGTGGGTTAAGCAAGTGATGATGGAGATAAAGATCGAGGACCAAAATTTTGTAGAGCTAGTTCATAATTTCTAGTTACTTTGTCATTCCCTCCCTGCAAAGGCACGTAAAAGTTGGGTTTTATCCAATAGCATTACTATGAAAGGCATAGGTCAAGGGGGTAGCTTTAATTTTAAGGGTCGTTTTATAAATCCAAATAGACGCATAATCAAGGTAGAATGGTGGTTTGGTTGTTACGTTATATGCCTAAATATTTAGTTTCCAGTGTAACAAGTACATGTAACCTAATTACACTAAGGGCACATAATAAGTATTTCCCTAATACATGGTTTATAGAATAATACCCATAAATATAACTAGAATAAGGTAGTAGTATTGATCAAGCTTTGTGATCTATGTAATACAAGTCAATATTTTTTAGCGTGGTTACCATTAGTATTCATAACAGCCTAACTCTACTTTTTTTACGATTCTACTTATGTTGAGTCTACTATAACAATGGAAACAAGAGAAATCTAAGCTGATTACTTTGATTATTTGAATGGCGTAAGCAATGGAGTTATAATAGGCATCATTTATACAACATGTTATCATTATGTGGTATTTGAAACTAATACACAGTGAAATCAAACATGTGGTTTATTTCATAATCGATTCAACTACTTGTTACATAGAGTAATGAAAAACAACCCGTAGATCGAATTCAATATCAAATACTGGTATTTTTTATTATCTAAGTGTGTTTCGTAATCAAGAACAAGTATATTGTGTATAATTACGAATTTACTGTATCTATACTATGAATAGAGTAGAACAACCTATAAAACAATAAGCTTTTTGTATTGAGTTAGTGTAAGAATTGATAAGAAAGTCAAAAGGATGAAGGAAAATGAAAATAAACTTTGAAAAAATAAATCATTAGAGGTGGTGATTCCTAAACATAATCCTTTAATCATGGGGGACACAGAATGCAAGATAAACAATGAGAATTCTTTCCTGTGGGGAAGAGTTTATCAAATGTTCAGCTCAGAGGATTTCTTAGAACTCATCTACAATGATCCTGAACATGACCTTAGTATCAACATTTACAAGAATATGACCAAATCATGCCTCCAGGGGATTTTTTCCATATCTCCTATTCTTCCTTGTGTGGAGTTAATCTCCTAGCTCATAGGCCAGGTGGACTTTTCTAAAAGATGGATCCTAAACCAACACCAGAGCCCAGTTGGAGGCTACCATACCTTGAACATATTATCAAGAAAATTCCTCCCAAAGCCTAAAGTATGTATATCCGAGGAATGGGTAAAAAGGGCTATGGATGAGGTACCTCCTAGCATGCTACCAAAAAATGGTGGTTTTATGCTAAAAGCTTTAAGACCGGGATATCAAAGGTGTATCCAACTACTAGATTGAAGCATCATTTCAGAATAGTCATGTTTCTGTTGGCCAGAATGTATGGAGAAAAGGATGGAACCATGTTTCATGAATCATGGGTGCCTATGGTTAATGAAATTTGTACTCATGGGCCAATATTCAATTGGAGTGCAATCATGTCCCCTTCATTATATAAAGCTTTCAAGGAAGTGAAGAGTTCCAAGCCTACTAGTTACTTTATGTCCAACTACCTTTTGAACTCCATCTGTTTAGAAAATGAATTTCTGGAATTAGAATGGAAATGGTCCAAGTATTTTCCTCCAATGCATGTTTAATGCAAGCTCTTATGGGATTACAAGCATAAATTAGAGATGACAAGAATATGAAACCACATTATTGATCCAGTGTACTCTTTGTTATTTGAGAAAGAGTTTCCATGCCTCTCGGAAAAAGAACAAGAAATCATAGGAGGCATTGGAGACTGGTATTTGCATGAACATGGAATCTACCTCAGATTTTATGCCATATGGTGCATCAAGTGCCCCTCGACTGCTACCTTTATATGCTCCAGACAGAGTGGTTCTGTTGGAAATATTATATCAGACATTTTGTCATCAATTGACAGGTGCTCTTAAGAGGGAAAATAGG
Organism: Pinus albicaulis; assembly: GCA_034641835.2. NCBI lineage: Eukaryota > Viridiplantae > Streptophyta > Pinopsida > Pinales > Pinaceae > Pinus > Pinus albicaulis. Next base: position 1,406,170,856 of record CM076577.1, on the reverse strand, counting down.
TCAATATGGCCTAAGTTTCCTATCAAGATCAGATACTATGGAGTTGATGGCACCAACCAAGCCATGAAATAGGCCAATGAAACTGAATCATATCATTTTGGAGAGATAATATTCAGGAGACATGATCCTGAAGCTGTGATTATTAGTCATTGTGTTGTTGTCAACCAAATGTTGTATTATACTCATGAGAGGGATATTGTTGAGGAAATATTCAAGAGACTTATTTATCCATCTAAGGTTAAAGTAAAGCTAAGTCAAGGACCTTAGAAGAAGGTCAAACAGAACCATGCTTCACCTATATTCAACCTCCAAGAAGAAGTTGAAAAGCTCCAGAGGGCATTGGAATAGGTGAAGGAGATGAAGGAAGCATTGGAAAAAGAAGAAGATATACTCAAGAGGAGGATTGAATCAGAGAAAGCAATGAAGGAGGCAGAAGAACAGAGAACGTAAGTAGCACAAGATGAACTGGTGAAACAATTGGCTTTGGAAATTGAACAAAGAGTCAAGCAGCAGGAAAAACAAAGGAAAAGTGATGAAGAGCTTCAGAGGAAAAGAGATGAGGAACTCTAAAAGAAGAAGGAATAAGCGATGCGAAAAGATAAAAGGCTTGAACAACTTGAGTTCCATCATATTCGAAGATAAACCCCATTCCTCGGTCTCTATTGGAACCATGTCAGATTGAAGAAATGGAGAAGGAGAAATTTTTCCCCATGACCATGGCTAACCTAGTAGTGGTATTGAAAACATTCAGTTACGAATACAAGAAGAACAAATTCAGCAAGAGAGTTTCCAAAAAGGATATGGTTGGGAGAGCGTTTTTCACTGAGGAGGTTCTCATTCATGAAACAATAGCTGATCCAAATATGTGTTGGGTATGTGTTATATTCTTTCCACGACTAGCCTCATGCGCTGTACGTTGCGCCGGGCATAGCAGGGGGGGTGGCAGCGCCCCGGCGAAATTTTTTTGGGTATGCGGTCCCAATAATATGCGGACCCACCCATGTTTTGTGCGTGAGTTTGCACGTGGTTTTGGGGTACGATGGTTTTCGGCCCCTGGTATTTTGTAGATCCGGTCAAGGGAACTACGGTTATGTTCTAATCCAGGGTTAATGGATTGGGGTTTATGTATGCTTCGGCATGTATATATATGTGTTGTAACACTAAAGGAATATAATGAAAAATCAAGCTGGTCGTCCCAATTTGGGATCCAGGGGAAAATCTCTGTGTTTATCTGTTTTATGTTTTATGCTCTTGCTATTGTTTATTTTCTGTTATAAGAATCGTGTGTAGATATTTCTGTTCAGGGTTAAAACCTACATTTGGTATCAGAGCTGTTTCGGCTTCAAGGGGATGCCTTTGTTGTTGAGGGTTTTTTGCTCGGGCCTATGGTAGACCCTGTTCAGTGGGAGATCTGCGGGATCAATTCTTGCGGTGAAAGAAGATGGCGAGCGGCGGAAAGATAGAGATCGAGAAATTTAATGGTCAGAGTTTTGAGTTGTGGAAACTCAAGATGGAGGATCTGCTGGTGGATAAAGATCAGTGGATCGCGGTAGATCCGGGTACTAAGCCAACGGGAATGTCAGATGAAGACTGGAAGAAGCTGGATCGGAAGGCTAAGAGCACAATATGGTTGTGTGTCTCAGATTCAGTATTGTTGAATGTATCTGGGGAAGCTACGACGAAGAATTTGTGGGAAAAACTTGGGACTTTGTACCAATCTAAGTCTCTGGTGAATAAGTTGTTCCTGCGGAAAAATCTGTATAACCTGAGGATGAAGGATGGAGACTCGGTAACAGAGCATCTGAACGCCTTCAATACTGTGGTAAGTCAGTTGTCATCTGTTGATATTAAAATCTCAGATGAAGATAAGTGCATCAGTTTGTTGTGTTCTCTACCGGACTCGTGGGAAATTCTGGTTATTGCAATAGGTAGCAATACAACTACCTTGAATTTTGATGACATTGTCTCAGCCTTGCTGTCGGAGGAAATGAGATGGAGAAATATGGAGGGTCGGAATGGAGATGCCTTATCTGTACAAGGAAGGTCCCAGAACAGAAACAAGAATAAGGTTTCGAGTGAGAGATCTAAATCTAGAGGGAGATCTAAATCTCCTGGAAAGTTTGTAAAGGTGTGCTGGAAATGCGGAAAGGAAGGGCACTACAAAAAGGAATGCAGATCTAAAGCTCCTGAGAAAGGAAAGGGATCTGATGAAGGTCCTTCTGCGGAGGCAAAAACCACCTCGGATGAAGGTGGGGATGTGTATTTGGCTTCTTCTTCAAATACACATGTAGATCATGAGTCATGGTTGATTGACTCAGGTGCATCCTTTCACTTCCCTCCCCATAGGGAGTGGTTCTGCGAGTATGAGAAATATGATGGTGGTGATGTCTTCCTAGGGGATGATAGGAAGGCCAGAATCGTCGGACGTGGAAAGGTCAAGCTGAAGCTGCAAGGTGGAAGGATTAGAACACTTCCTAGTGTTCTGCATATTCCTGCATTGGCTAGAAATCTGATTTTTGTAAGCAAGATGGATGATGCAGGTGTAAAAACAGTGTTCGAGAAAGATGCCTGCAAGATGGTTCGGGGAGCACTGGTATTAATGCGGGGAGTTCGGACTGGAGCTCTGTACAAGCTACAAGGTAGCACTGTTATTGATGGGTGTAACAGTTCTGTGGTTCCTGAAAATGGGACGGAAAGTCTAGCTGTCTCTGGAGAAAAGACCATGCTATGGCATCAAAGGCTTGGACATATTGGAGAAAAGGGCCTTCGGATACTACATAGAGATGGTATGGTAGAAGGTATGTCTAATTTTTCTCTGGATTTCGATTTCTGTGAACATTGTGTATATGGGAAGCAGAATCGGGTGAGTTTTCCTTCTGGTGCTAAGAGGGCAAACAAGATATTAGAACTTGTGCATAGTGATGTGTTTGGGCCTGTGTCAGTTCCATCACTGGGAAAGTATGTGTACTATGTTTCATTCATAGATGACTTCTCAAGGAATACATGGATATATTTCTTGAGGAAGAAATATGAAGTCTTTGAAAAATTTAAAGAATTTAAGGCTCTGGTGGAAAACCAGACAGAGAAGAAGATAAAGGTGCTGAGGACAGATAATGGTGGGGAGTTCTGCAAGAAGGAATTTGAAGAGTTCTGTAAGAAGTGTGGTATATCACGACAGAAGACTACTCCATACACACCGCAGCAAAATGGAGTTGCAGAAAGAATGAACAGAACACTGATGGAAAAGGCAAGAAGCATGCTCAGTGGTACCGGGTTAGGACAAGAATTCTGGGCAGAGGCAGTGGAGACTGCATGCTATCTGGTTAACAGATCACCTTCATCAGTGTTGGAGGATAAGACCCCACATGAGGTATGGAATGGTAAGAAACCTTCTATTTCACATCTAAGGGTATTTGGATGTGATGCATATGTACATGTTCCAAAGGAGAAAAAGACCAAGTTGGATAATAAATCTGAAAGGTGCATCTTCATTGGGTATAAGGATGGTTTAAAAGGTTACAAGCTTTGGAACCCAGAAACAAGGAAGGTTGTGTACAGCCGAGATGTGGTGTTTAGAGAAGTGAAAGATGTTGTTAAACATGAAGTCATACCAAAGGAACCTGAGAAGATAGAGTTTGAGCTAAAGGAGGATGAATCAGACTCTACAACAGAAGAAGACTCAGAAGATGAAGAGCCACAAACTCCAGCTTTGAGAAGATCAATTCGGGAAAGAAGGCAACCAGAAAGGTATAGTCCATCTGCTTTCTGTTCAGGTTTTGCCTTAACTATAACTGATGATGAACCCAGAACTGTCAGGGAGGCAGTAGATTCAGAGGATGGAAAACTATGGAAGGAGGCCATGGTTGATGAAATGGCATCCTTACACAAAAATGATGCATGGGATTTGGTGGAGTTGCCGGCTGGAAGGAAGCCCATTGGGAGCAAATGGGTGTTTAAGAAGAAGATGAATGTAGAAGGCAAGGTGGAGAAATACAAAGCTCGGTTGTTAGCGAAAGGTTATTCCCAGGTGCCGGGAATTGATTTTGGTGATATTTTTTCTCCTGTTGCCAAGGTTACTTCTATTAGATTACTTTTATCTGTTGCTGCTGCATTTGATTTTGAGATAGAGCAGATGGATGTGAAGACAACATTTCTTCACGGGGATCTAGAAGAGGAGATCTACATGAAGCAACCTGAAGGCTTTATGGTGAAGGGTAAGAAAGAACTAGTATGCAGGTTGAAGAAGTCTCTCTATGGGTTAAAACAGTCACCAAGGATGTGGTATCAGAAATTTGATACCTATATACGGGGACTTGGCTTCACCAGAAGCAAGGAGGATCACTGTGTTTATTTTAAATTAACTGGTGACCGTGTTATTTATTTGGTCTTGTATGTGGATGATATGTTATTGATTGGAAATGACAAAGAAATTATCCAAGATTTGAAGACCCAACTGTTCTCCAAATTCGACATGAAGGATCTTGGTGCTGCAAACTATATTTTGGGCATGGAAATTAAGAGAGATCGGGCAAAGAGGAAGCTCTGGTTAAACCAGAGGAAGTATGTCGAGACTATATTGCAGAGGTTCAATATGCGGGATAGTAAACCGGTGAATGTTCCTATTCCTGTAGGTGGAAAGCTGTCTGTTGAACAGTGTCCCAAGACACAAGAAGAAGAGGAGTATATGTCCCGTGTTCCATATGCAAGTGCAGTGGGTAGCCTGATGTATGCAATGGTCTGTACTAGACCAGACATTGCACATGCAGTGGGAGTATTGAGCAGGTTTATGTCAAACCCGGGGAAGGAGCATTGGACAACAGTGAAGCGGGTTTTCAGATATTTACGTGGCACTAGTGATTATGGCTTGTGCTACCAGGGAAGACCAGGATTGGAAAGAATGTTGGACATTCATAGTTTTGTTGATGCAGACTGGGCTGGAGATCTGGACGAAAGAAGATCTACAAGTGGGTATGTGTTTAGCCTATTTGGAGGCGCAGTCAGTTGGATGAGTAAAAGACAGTCTGTAGTGGCTCTTTCAACTACAGAGGTAGAATACATAACAGCCACTCATGCAAGCAAGGAAGCAGTTTGGTTGCATAGATTGTGTTCAAGTATGGGGTTGGTACAACAAGCTATAAGGATAGACTGTGATAGCCAAAGTGCAATTTTCTTGGCTAAGAACCCTGCTTATCATTCAAAGAAAAAGCACATTGATGTTCAATATCACTTTGTTAGATATATGGTTGAGGCTAAAAGGGTGTTGCTGGTAAAGGTGGACACTTTGAAGAATGTTGCAGATGCATTGACGAAGTTTGTGAGCACTCATAAGTTCTCTTGGTGTAGAGAAACAATGGGTTTTGAAGAATTGGCCAAATGACTAAGCTCTCCTGTGGCCCCCTGTGGAAAGAAAACAACAAGTGGGAGAATGTTGGGTATGTGTTATATTCTTTCCACGACTAGCCTCACGCGCTGTACGTTGCGCAGTGAAGTCACGAGAGGCGTGGCATCGGCGAAATTTTTAGCATGTTTTTTGTGCGTGAGTTTGCATGTGGTTTTGGGGTACGATGGTTTTCGGCCCCTGGTATTTTGTAGATCCGGTCAAGGGAACTACGGTTATGTTCTAATCCAGGGTTAATGGATTTGGTTTTATGTATGCTTCGGCATGTATATATATGTGTTGTAACACTAAAAGGAATATAATGAAAAATCAAGCTGGTAGTCCCGATTTGGGATCTAGGGGAAAAATCTCTTTGTTTATCTGTTTTATGTTTTATGCTCTCGCTATTGTTTATTTTCTGTTATAAGATTCGTGTATAATTTCTGTTCAGGGTTAAAACCTACAATATGACTGCAACTGCTTGTATTACCATGGCCCAAGAAACAAGTGATAATGTTTCCAAGCTAAAGAGAAAGGGCTATGATGCTTAATTGGAACTCAATGCTGCTAAGAAAAGAATTACAGAGCTAGAATTCCAGCAGCAAGGTGAACTAGACTCAGTTAAATAGTTCAAAGATAAATCACTTGAGATTCAAGAGGAACTGAGTATGGTTCAGAAATAATTCTACAGGAGCATTCAGGGCATCAAAGATAAAACTCTTAAGTTTGATGATTATATAAAGAGGATGGGGCCTATCAAGGAAGAATTGGAGAATATTATAAATATGTTAGATGACGTCATTCAATGGAAAATACAGTATCCTGATGAGGGGGTAGACATTCCTCAGCTCAACAAATTGGAGAAAATAATTTTTTTATTTTTTATTTATTTTTTATTTTTTATTTTTTATTTTCATTTTTATTTTTATTTTATTTTATTTTTATTTATTTATTTATTTGTATTTATTTATTTTTTATTTTCTGAAGCTTGTAAATGTCTCGACAGGGCTAGAGCCTTAGAGAAAAAGGCTCGGGAAGCTTTCAAAATTTTCTTCAAGTTTGAAGGAGAGGTTGATGTTGTCTTGAATAAATTCAAATTTCCAATGTTCCAATCATCTTTTGGTCTTGTACCTGTGGAGCAATGCATAGAAGAAAAGGAGAGAGTGATAGACAGCTACAAGCAAGATATCTAGGCATTAAAATTTATCACCATGGACAATACAATTTATATGAAGATTTACAGATACAATGCTGATGACAATTAAAAGGTAGGTGCCTCTGTTTCTAACAAGGTTTTCATAGGTACGAGGCTATGGTAGTAAGCGAAGAATGTTGAGTAGTTAAGAATAATGTTGAGTATTTAATCTAGGGAGTGGGTCAATTTAACATTTTTTTCCCTTTTATCTCATATAATTTTATAAAAAAATTGGCCAAATGAGAAGTTTCTATTTGACTCAAAGCCTAAAAGATATTAAATTTTTGTCACTATGCTCCAATGGGTTTAAAATTCATAAAGTCACAACTCCACTAACATTTACAAGCAACATCATAGCATAAATAAGAAAAGAGAGACAGAATCAAAGAAAACCATCATAGACATACTTAAGTATCTTGTCCTAGCTTCCAGTTGTAAGCAAGTTCATTGTTGGAATCCATGTAATTTACTTAATAGGTGCATCATGCATAGCCACCATCACTGGCTGACCCCAAGCCAGCAATGGCCACATTTTAGCTTGTTTATCACAGCCAACAGAGAAAACAACAGTGCCATTTTCCTTCCATGTCGAGCAGAGAACCTGCATATGAAGCATTGCATAATATAAAAACTTAGAAGCACACTCTAAAACTTCAGTAATGGTTCTTTCCATAAGTAAGCTACAGCCCTGGTTCCTACAAGCATATTGCAACTTCTAGATAAAATTCACAAGAAAAAAGGACAGGTACTAGAATTGCAACCACAATACGAAGCACCTCAATGTGACATTGCTGCTTTTGACATGCCAGCCCCAGTTTGAAATACCTTCCAACATCTAACCTAACCATCTACGTTCCAAAATATAACAGAAGATCCAAACAAACCACTAGTCCAAAATTATTACAATAATATCACTATCCCCAAACTCTCAGATGAATGCGTCCACATTTCAGTAAATGGAGACAGTTGAGAACAAAAGGAAGCATGACAGAATGCTTAAAGTCACACTTATGATGACCTAGAATCCCACAAATCTACCTATTTAAAGGTCCCCAGAAACCATCACTGCACAGAATCTTTGAAAGCTTTGTTTTCGCAAAAAAATTAATGGCCAAAACTGCTCAACCCTTAAATCTCTAGGAACTACAGGCTGCGTTGTTTTTCCTGTAGGAGTCTGCCTGCGCTCGTGTATTTTTTTTCCCTCCAATTGATAAACCAAAGTTCAAATGCTTAACACACCCACCAAATTTCAAATGTTTAACATACTATGTTCTGTCATATTAAAAAAATAAAGAAAACAAAAAAATTTGTAAAATTTTATTACTTAAAAATGTTAGAACGTTAGTCTATATATATTTTCTATTAGAAAAATATATATTGAGGATAATCTAGGTTAAATAGAGCTAATATGTGTAATATATTAGTAGTAATCTATTTTAAGTTTATGGCTAAACTAGAGAGTGAGACCTTATTGTGATCTCATTGTCTGTATGACAAAGGACGTGAGTCCACTAAACTCTAGGAAGGTTTACATACTCAACCCCTTTAGATTTGAACCTATGACCTCTTATGAGGAAGCACATGTTCTTAACCATTGTAAAGATATAAAAATGTTGACAATTTTCTCCAATATTCAAATATTAGGACACATGGCCATCCAAAGGTAGAAGCTTCTACTAAAAAAATTCCATAGATAGACCTGAGGTTTTGTTGAAGCCTCGAAAATCATTGCAAAAACATTGGGGGATAACCAACCTGTCCGAAAAAAAAAAAAAAATTACATCGCATCAGGGATTTCCATAGGATGCATTCCTTAGAAACCCCAATGTCTTTCATTTACCGATACTCTGATTGCAAATAAGTCAAAGGCATATGATACATTTTATTACATCGCATCGGAGCTTTTAACTAACACATTTTTAAAAAACACCTAATGGCCCTCACCTCCAATATGCCAATTCTGATGCTATAACCCATGCATTTCTTTGTTTGACTTTTAACTCACTCACACGTGAGTATAATAGGAATAGTGTAGTGTTAGTTGTTAATATTAGCATAGTTTTAAGTTAATATAGTTTCGTGTCAGTTTAGTTATTTTAATTTTAGATTTTAGATTTAATATTTGAAATAATTAATTTTAAATTAATTAATAGAATGTAATTAATTTAATTAAATTATAATTAATTATTAATTAGATTAATTTATTTATAAATAGTTAATTATAATTATTAGTTAGATTAATATCAATTAATAAATAGTTTATTAAATAATTAGTTTAGTTTATAATTAATAATGTAATTATAATTAATTAATAGATAATTAAAACTTAATTTAGAATTAGATTATAACTAAATTAGATTAATAATATAATTGAAATTAATTATAATTAATTAATTAATTATCATAATCTAATTTAGGATTATAATTTAATTTAAAATTTTGATTTTTTTTAGCCCAAGCAACAAAAATTCTAGATTTTTGACAATTTTAATATACCAACTTTAGAGGCTCATAAATGGAGTTTTACTTGGCCAAATGAGGCCCAGGATAGCTCATTGGAAAGATAAAATGATAGAGATTATTCCTGGAGAGGTTTTATTTCTAGATTTGATCACTTATTGTCTCTAAAATTCAGAAAAATATCAAGCTACGAATTTTTAAACAAAACTAATTTTCTGAGTTTTATTTTTTGCATTTTAATTTGCCACAACTTCTTATGAGTGAAAATTCATTCATCTATGTTTTCATTGACCAATTAGATCAGCACAAACATCAAAATAAATCTTATGTTTTATTTTTATTTATTTAATCAAGCTTTAATTAGATTTATTTTAATTTCTAGATTTGACATTTTGATTTTATTTTTGCATTTTAATTTTGTTTTTTATTTGTTTTTGCAGGAAAACAGTTGAAGAGATGAGAAGAAAAAGCTCTTAGTCAATGAGAAGGCTCCAACAATTGAATAATATTATTTGAACCAATGAAAATTGATTGAGAAAAACCACTCTTCAAACAAACTTTCCTATGAAGAATTCCTTTGTAAATATTATAAATAGAAGATTGCAAAATGTAATATAGGCTGCTCTCGTCTGTAATTCTAGACTTCTAAAAGAATTTATGTAATAGTAATTTAGATTTGTAGAAGGGAGGAGAGAAAATTTCAGATCTGAAAATTATTGAGAGTGTTTTTCTTTATATCTTGAATTATGTATGATGGGCAGAGTTTGCATTTCTGCAGCTCTAGTTTTGAAAGCAGAAATTCAAGTAATGTAAAGGACTATTAGAGACCAGGATCAGAGAAGCGGATTCAATTAACTGGTATTTTTGGCATTTCTATATCAAATACCAATTTCATTTTTATGTTAATAAAATAGTTGTTTCATTTTATTCATGTTTATGCATTTCTGTTGATATGGATAATTTGTCCCAATATTGTTATGTATCTCTGTTCTTATGAATTAAACTTTGATTTCTGAGTAACTATTTACTCAGAAATCTATCTTATAAAACTGATTTATTAAATAGTAATGTGTTGTGAATTTCTTCCGCATATTATTGTTTAATTATTAGCTTGATTGATTTGACAATCAATATCATTTTTGTGAATTTTTTCTGGAGTGTTGTTGATTTATTATTTCAGTTAAATGGTCTCAATAGGATGTGTTTTGGTACTAAAAAATGTCAGCTAAATTGAATTTCTTCGTTAGCTTGACATTAATTAAAAGCCATACATATTTAAATTCTCATTATTTAATTATCTTTCTCTTAGTTGGGTTATATTTATATCTACTTAATTAAGATAGGATTTAGATTAGTTTCTTTTGCTTGCACTATAGAATAAGTTTACATTTAGATTAAGTTTTACATTCTTTTAAGTCCTCTTCTCGAAGAGGCAAAATCTTAGTTGTGGTTTGGCTGAACCCAAATCAGCTTAAGGGTCATTCTCTTGCCCGATCAGCAAAAAGAAGTGATCTGATATCCCTGTCTATTAGTAGTTAAAGATACATCGTAAACCAATAGCGATAGGGAAAAAGTAACTCGACCTAGTTAAACCAGTCGAAGCCACTATCATAAACGGAAAAGGAGTTGTATTAAGGTCTGGACCGGGTGGTTATCACCCAATGTTGTTGCAATGATTTTCGAGGCTTCAATAGGTTTGAAGGGGATTTTAGTATGAAAAAACATAAATGGAAACATAGAAAAGACATTGCAAAGAGTACAGTAGTAGAACAAAATCCAAATTCTATTAATGAATGAAATAGAACAAAAAAAAAACCTATAAATTTCAAAGTGATACAAACTAATTGGAATGGGGGTAGCTTCTATATGAAGAGAGATGTGTCAACTACTCTTAATCACAAGAAAACATTACAGGATGTCAAAAATTCCTTTGAACATAAAGTATGATGTCCTAGGATGCAAAAACCCTAAAATCCAAAGCCTTACCCGTAGGAAATGATGTTCTAATAAGAATGTGGGCCCAAAGAGGCTAATTGATATATCAACTTCCTGAGGCTACAAATTTTTCATGAAAACTCCATTTAGGAAATTTCTTGGACCAGAAAAATCCATACTTTATGTCTTTAGCCTATGAAAAATGCCAAAAATGTAAGGCAAATGCCCAAAAAAGGGGCCAGAAGTTTGAGGTCTAAAACACTATAATATAACTACCAAGACGTGGAATAATGTCAAATAAATGTAACAAGTGGGTGGTCACTAATATTCTATTGAATCAATTGTCCCCCCTTATGAATAAGTGATCCATTTTGTATCAAGTTTCTTTGTTGAGTGGGGAAATTTTTATTGAATATAATGCACCTAGTGAGACACGTGTGTCAAAGTAGGAATATGAGGTGCCTATGAGAGGTGGGAAATATGGTTGAAGTAGCTCCATATTAAATATAAGGTTCAAGATAGAAAAAAGGGAATATTTGATTTAGAAGCTTCTTCACCCACAACCTTTGTGTTGGTGTAAGGCCTATATCAGAAAGGAGTGTCGGGGGGATACTTCCAATGGGATCTTAATAGGTGTTCTTTATACAAATGCAAAGATACCTTATCTCCCACCCTAAACTTATGTGGCACTCTAATCCAGATGGATATTGGTGGCCACCCATCTCTTCCACTAACTCAATGGTTCTTTATCTTCTTATAAGTTTTTCTATGGTTTTTTGGGTCTCGAACTTCCAGGGTCATTTGTAGGCCCTAAATGATGTTTTTTTGCCATTTATGGGTCCCGAGGTTTTCATGTCATTCCCTAGGCCCAAAAAAAAATTGTAATCCTAAATATAGTTCTTTCAAATGGACTTATTGTGTGCCCCAAACAGAGATTTAGTGCAAAAGTTTCACCACTTGAAAGTTGATTCTAGGGTTACGGTTTTGAAATTTTGAAATTTTCAACAGTATAAGAGGAAAATACAAGGTAGAAGTGAGACATAGATCCGTTGTCCCATATAACATGAAGTATTGAAAAGTATTTGAAAATTACAAGAAGTTAGAAAACTTCTTGTTGATGAAGGAATAATTTTCTAAAATGAGATTGGAAAAGGACTATAGATGGGAAATAATAATAACAAAAAATCACAAGATAATGTCATGATAAGATAAATTGTTTAACTTCCATCTCCTTAATTTCTCTAACACAGAAAAACCTCCATCTCAAGGTGGATTCAATGTCATATAATCCATATAAACTACTCATATAATCCATACTCTTTAGTATATCAAAGAGATAGAAATTGATTCGTCTTTTCCCCTAAGACCCTACAAAGCCTATATTCTCCTTACAAACCTTAGGCTCTATAAGAAAATCAAAAAATTTCTTACATAATTTACAACGTCATGAATTTGATAATTTCGCTAATTGAGTGACACTCCAAACAAATTTTTAGAAAAAATAAAATGCCTATCTCAAAAGACTCCATGCGTGGCATTGATCATCATGGTGTCATTCTCTAGTAAATATTTTTTGGTGGAATTACCAATATAATTTATGTTGATCCCCCTCCGTAGATTTATCTCAAGGAATTATTATGTTGGGCTATATCTTACACAATATTTCTAGTGGCCCTATGGTTCCATTACACATCATCCATGAGAGGACACGAAGTAAATGGTTTAGTCCCTCTTGTAGTAAGTTAACATTCTCACCCACTAACTCAACACACCATAGACCAACATCCCTTCCCTCTCTGTGAAATTTGGCCTTTATTTTGAGAAGATTAGGAGTTGGAGGGCAAGCATGACGAGGGTGCCATTTCTCAAGACGAGTCTCTCATAAGGATAAGAATTTTAAATAGAAAGAAAATCGCAATATTGACCACTCACTTTTTACCATTCCCACACCATAACAAAAACCCTAAAATGTCATACTTAAAATCTGTTGTGTAGTTTCCTAATGTCATTCAAGTAGAATCTTGTAATTACTTATGTCAGTAATTGTGCGATCATTTTTTATTATCTTAAATTAAATATTTCTAGACATTCACCCCATCAAACATAAATCATCGAGTCAAAATGAATGGAAATGAATGAATAAGAGGGTGTGTTAAGGAGTGTCAGTAAGTGCTAGGCATGCCAAGGGGGGAGTGACAAGGCATGCTAGGGAATGATAGGGCATGTCAAGAAGTGTCATGGTGTGATAACATGTTCCAAATAATGCCAAGGCATGCTAATGCATGCAAAGAAATTTCATGTGTCAATGCATGTTTAGATTGCTAGGGAGTGCCAGGGAATCACAAGGGAGAACTAGGTGAAAATGCATGGAAATGAAAAAATAAGAGTGTGTGCCAAGGAGTGTCAATGAATTCCATGTGTCTCAAGGACAAAGTGTGGTAGGATAAGGTCATATTAGGACTTTTAGGAGGGAAGCCTATGGTTACAATAAGGGGCTAGTCAAATCAGTTTAAGATAAAGCGAGACCTTTGGTTGGGCACAATATTGTTTTTCCACTGACTTGGTTGGGTTCCCAAGTCGCAAAAAAAGTAAGGCTATCTATGAGGGCATGAAAACTAGGGAGTTTTAAGGTGTGCCATAGAATTCCAGGAAGTACTAACACATGCTAGAAAATTCCAAGGCATGTTAGGCGTGCCAAGACAAGCCAACTGCTATAGCATGCCAAGATGTGTCAGGTGCTAAGGTGTGGTGCAAATGCATGCTAGGGAGTGTTAGTTCCAAGTGCTAGGGAAACACAAGGGAGAACTAGTTTCAAATGCATGGAAATGAAGTCTTGTGAGTTCCAAGTGTGCTAAGGAGGGAGTGACAAGGTATGTTATGCAGTTCCAAGGCATTCTAGAGTCTCAGGGAATCATATGAAGATGTGTCAAGCACCAGGTGTGCCAATGCGTGCAAAGGAGTGTTAGGGAGTATTAGGGAAACACAAGGGACCAATAGGTTAAAATGCATGGAAATTGTTAGCCCCCTATAAACTTTTGACAAAGCAAAGTAGGGGGCTAAATTGTTTTTTTGAGCCTTCAAGGAATGCATCTCTCCTGAAGACACATCATCCTTGAAGTCTCCTGTGCCTTTGCCTTTGATAAATTTCCCTCAACTGACTCCCTTTATAAGGTCTCATTGATTACATAAATTCTGCTCCAAAAGGCCTACATTAAACCTTATATCCCTGCAGAATGTCCCATTTCATCCCTTCTTCCCTTTGTCAAAATTCCCCTATTTGTACCCCCAAATCCCTCCCCTCGCCCTCCAAAACCATCCTAAAATACCCTTTAAACCTTCCAAATACATTTTTTTTGGTTTAATTCCCCTTCATCCCCCTATCGTTACCCATTTTGGCTTTAAATTTCGTTGAAATGGGCCAAAAATCATATTTTCTATGTAATTGAGCCTCAACCCCTTTCGACCTAGTCCCCTGTACATTCCCCCCCACAGAAACTAGTGATATGACCGAGTGCTAGCCATGAAGGCGCTTTCGCATTTGTTCATCGGGCGTGTTTACAACCATTCTTCATAGAATGGACGGCGATCGCCGCCCCCCGCAGCCTCCGTCATTCTCCCCATTCACTGCCCGATCGAAGATCCATCATTCATTTAAATTGTGATCAACGGTCCGTAATCCCCCGTCTCGGTGGTCCCCGCATCACACTATTTCAAAACCACCTGGTTTCTATTGCACCGCCTTTAGGCGATGGGCAGTATTTTCTGATCGCGGAGCGATTCCATGACACTTCCGATGCATGGCACCGGTATGGCTGGAAAACCACCCTCCCATCGTGCATTAAAGTTCGTCCGTGGACACACAACTATATGCATATCAGCCATCTGATCCAGAGCCCTCCATCCAACGGTGATGGATCCATGAAGCTGCGCACGCAATAGCCCATAACCGTCGTACCCCTGGCCCACTTTCCATCACCTTCCGATGCATTTTTCACCGTTGATCTCCATCAAGATCGAACGGTCCGGATTCAATCACACGCTCGCCGTTGACCTGAGCCCGCCACGTCATCCGTCCACATATCTTCATCGTTTTTCTTGCCCGTCCCCTTTATAATCCATTCAAATATTATAATTTAATGTTTTTTATGTTAAACGTCTGCCTCGACACCTTCCGTTGTTTTTCGCCAACCTTCACCAGAGCATTTCTCCACCATTACTCTACATTTTTTCTCCATTTCTCTGCAATCCCACTATCATCCTCGCAGTCGTCCACATCATCCCACCCCCATACATGTTTTTCGTAACAGGTTTCTTGTGTTTTGCAGGGTTACCAACAGTAAATGGCCGCCATGATTCAGGGTTTCTGTCACACCGATAGAAAACACAAGGAAGAGCGTGCACAGAGATCGTATCATGGAGAAAAGCCTAGGATAGTGCTCTGACATGAATTCCATTAAAAGAACAGGGTTTGACCCTGTAAAACTGTCCTGGCACCATTCACACACATATTTAACAGTCAGATATATAAATGAAGCATCAGAGAGCTTAAGGAACGCAAATGAAGATATATAAGCCTTATGTTCAGAGTTTTAAAGGTAAAGCATCAGATTGAAGACTCATGGATCACGCAGTAGGTACGACACGAAGAAATCAGTGTATCAGGGTTTCTACATCAGCAGAATGTTTTTCCCTAAGAAAGGACGAAGCACCCATGCATTCTTTATTCTATTCCGTGTCCTAGAAGATTTGCTGCCCTGACAATAGTCCAAAGCTACCAGAGCATTTGTTTCATAAGTATGGAAGACTTCTTAATCATTCATTTATCTTTTTTTTATTCACCAATAGTACCACAGAGTCCTGCAGCCAAAGTACCTCAGAGACATACCAGGGTAAATGGAAGCCTGGACGAAACCCACATCTTCATCCAAAGAACACCAGAGATTAATGCACAGGATTTATACAGAATTGGGTTTCGTCCATCTTCCTCTTCTGAGTTTTTAATGCTGCATTTAGTTTCTCACCTACATTCTTTGCTCCACTGGAGCTATAAATTCATGAAGAAACTCATTGTAAAAGGTTATTGATCAGTTATCAGAGAATTGCAAGTAGTTTCTTTTGAGACATAGTCTCTGTGTAAAGTTGTAAGATAGGCTGAGGAATATGATTTTAGACTGAGTATTCAGCTATTGGCAATGTTGTACTTGACTGGTATTGTTGTTTAATATGACAAGCACATTTCTTTGGATCCTGATCTGAAGCAGCGGTGATGTTTTCCTATCTTTTTGTTTACATTCATTTCATTTCGTTTCTACTGGCTTGCATCAGAATATTGACATAGGATTTACCCTTGTTAGGTACCCTATGTTTCTGCTCTCCTTGCCATTGATGTTTTTCTTCCGAATGTGTTATCTAAGAATTGATTTCAGTTAATTTAACCAGTGTAGTGGATGTTGTTGCCTGCTCTCTGATGTATGAATTAAATGTATTTGTTCTTAGATGTTTCTTGTTAAGGATTTAGTTGGAATATTTGGGAACACAGGGGATTAGAGTTAGCCCTGTCCACTAGGATCCTTGTGTGACCAGTTGCTCTTTAACTTTGCATTCTAAACCTTTACTTCTCTTCCTCTCTTACCATCCCATTCCATACTGTCATCTTTTAAAGCCAACATTTTAGATGACTAGCCTAATTGAAAGCCTGCCTATTGAGTAGCAAGAAAATCCTTTCCTGACTCCATTGCCCAATGGTTTTGAATGCTCCCTAGAATACTTCACTTCTGCCTTATCCCTCTTTGCTCATCCTTGTCTTACATTGAACCCTTCTTTCCTGATAACCAACAACCAAACAAACAATCGAACACACAAACCCTGTGCCTATAACTAGCCTAGCATCTTAAAATTTGAGCTTCAAAGACATAAAACCTTTGATCATATAGAGAGATCCCTCTCTAGACCCAGGAGGGCTAGATCCTGAGGTTTGAAAATGGTTTGACGCTGTCTCATCTTTTGGTCTTGCCAATCTGGCCAAAACATGGGAACCCCAACATAATGGCGACTCCACTGGGGAAATTCTGAGTATTTCTCATCTTACTACATCATAAGAACTTCAGAAACCTACAATCTCTGGTTAGGTTGGCAGTTAAACATTCCTATTCATAGATCAACCTATATACCATTTGTTGTGTTTTCTCCCATACTCTTGGACAGAGTCTGGAAAGGACCAAGTAGCCTCTAGATCTCACACTCTTTCAGAGTTGACATATCTGGTAAATTCCCTCCCAATCAATCTCTGGTTAGAGTTTGTTGTGTTTGGAAGATATCCTTGAAAGGGGACATCTCATAAGCACTGTTGTGGACAGTGTACCCTCCAAAAACATCCTAAACCTTTCCACCTGGTGACTCCATATTCCCTAAACATTTTAAAGACTCCATTGGTGATCAGTAGGCCTGCTGATTATCTTGGTTCACATTAGACTCCACTGGGAGACCAGCCTCCATAACAACATCAACCACAGTAGAAGTAACAAGTAGGGTTAAGCTGCTTGGTTGTAAAATAACATTCTAGCTTCAAGAACCATTCACACAAGAGCTTATCCTAACCCAAACCCACCGAAAATAGTTGAAAACCCTGCGAGCATCCTCAAGGGAGCTCCTACACCTAAAATACCAACTATTTCCAGCCACATCTATAGAGCTAACTCTACACCAGAAGATCTTACAACTCTATCACACTTTCACCTTGACCTAGACCTACCTAATAGATTACCTAGAACTAGGTCATTCAGTGTCCTAGACCAGCCAGACCTTGAGCTCCCTAGTTAACCACCTCAAAGTGGTGAGCACCTTGGGATTAGACAGACCCCTCCATCTACACCTCGTGATATAAACTTCATTCAAAACTTGGGGCTCAGTCACCCTAGATCTACTCATCAGTCTTCTGTTGGTCATAATATCCCTATCATCCATATACCTGCTGCCCAAGTCAATTCTTTACCTCATCAAAACATCATCATGGTAGCCTGGTATGCACCTCTAGTTTTACCTTAGCCTCTAGTTCCCTTACCCAATGATTATCAATCAAAGATCCCACACTTCACTGCAAAAGAGTCTACCATAGCACAATGTCATGTAGATAGGATGGAAGATTCTTTTGACTACATGGAAATAGATGATGATACAGTCAAAATGAGAATCTTTGCCCAGAGCTTAGGGGGTGATGTGAAGAAATGGTTTAAGGGCCTACCTCCGGGTAGCATTAATGACCTCCCGGCTCTATATCAGACCTTCATAAACAAATGGGAAGTTAAGGCCAAACCTCGCCAACTCCTAGCAGAATATATGAGTCTTGAAAGAAACGTACGGGAGAGTGTTCATGATTACACAACGGGATTTAACAGCATTTACAATGCTCTACCTCCACACATGAAACCTCCCCTAGGTATGGCTCTAGCGAAATACCCCAAAGGCTTTGATGATGACATGGCCTATCATCTTAGGGATAAAGAGTACAACACATTGGAAGACATGCAAAAAGGAGCAGTGAATATAGAAGCCAACTTGATTGAGAAAAGGGCAAGATTAAGAGCTGAGAAAAGGGTAACATATAGAGACAACAATGTAGCTCCCACGTCTGATCCAAATCATGACCATCTATCTAAAAAAGTGGAGAAGTTATACCAAATGATGGAAAAAATGGTTTTCACAGTTAGTAACCAAAATAGAAATCAAAACCACAACCAAAACCAAAACTTTAGAAGAAACAATGCCACTCCCAATAGACAAACAGAGTTAGATCAACAAGTTATTCCCCCATTCCAAGAGAATTTTCTTGATGAAGATGAGGGAATCATAGAAGAGTCTAAGGGAAACACAATTAATATGTTTGAAATAGAATATTCAATCCATAAATGTTACTCAGAAGAAGAGCAACCCTCACCCTCTTGTTGGGATGAGGAATGGTTAGAATCTGAGGATTACAGGTTAGGGTTTGAAAATGCCATGTTACAGGTAAGAGAACAATATGAACTTAGAACCAAAAAGAGCCAAGAAACTCCCAAACCAAAATTTTCTGAGGTCACCAGCAAGAAGAGACCTGAGAAAAATTCTAAAGTAACTTCTGAAAGCAACCAATCAGTAGCTGAGAGTTCTGGGAAGAAAAAAGAAAAATACAACCAACAAGCTGATAAACAAAAAAAACCCACTAGCAGCACTGACACTACAGTTAGTGCTCCTGATAAAACAGTTTCTAACACTGTACATAGTGAGAATCAGCACACTAATTCAGCCACTAAGGAAGTGGCTAACAAAACAGAGTTGAGCATTCCAAAGAGTCAATCTACTTTCAATTTGGAAAGTGAGATTGCAAAAATTAAAATCGTTGTCCCACTCTCTGAGTTGGCCACTTAGGATGTATATAAAGGCCAAATTTTGAAAGCATTAAATTTAGGTGAGAATAGTGACACTGTAGATCTGAGTGATGATCAACCTGCCCTTCTGTTTGGTCCAAAGATAGAAGGAAAGTTTCAGGAAGGTGTAGTGCCCCCTTTTTATATCAGTCTTAATGTCCATGATAAGATTCTCCACAATGCAATGCATGATTCTGGGGCATCACACAACCTGATGCCTAAAGTAGTGATGGAAAGATTAGGCCTAGAGATAACCCGTCCCTATAAAGACCTATATTCATTTGACTCTAGTAGAGTAAAGTGTCTTGGCCTGATCAAAGATCTATGTGTGAGCCTTACTCAGATTCCTGCCAAGTGTATGGTCATGGATGTTGTGGTGGTAGATGTGCCACCTAAGTATGGCATGTTATTATCAAGATCATGGGGAGCCAAGCTGCAAGGAACAATGCAGATGGATGGGGCTTATACCACAATCCCAATATTTGGCCAACTTAGAAGACTGTACAGGGAAGCGCAAATGAAATTCCTGGTTAGTAACCCTGAAAATCCTGAAAATTCTCCTCTATACTCTGTAGATACAAACCTGGATTCCTTTATCTTCTGCAATGATGAATCTTTGGGGGGACCAGAATTTGAAAATGTAGATACAAGCAAAGGTACACATGATGAAACAGAGCCAATGGATTTTAACATAATGGCTATCCTAGACTCAGAGGAGGAAGACGTAGAAAACTTTGAATAGTGCACTGAAACAACAACGCAAAGTGAACCAGAAACAGAATGCGATCAGCCAACTAGTCACCTCTCTGACTTCCACACCCATAACGAAAAACTAAACAGCCCACAGCCTAGTGCAGACCCTATAATGCAAAATAATGGTGAACCTATCTATAGGGAAAGAAATGATAACAAAAACGAGAATGAACCCCTGTGGGAAATGAGTTTCGATGGGTCCTGCACAAGGTGAACTGCCGGAGCTGGGGTATGGATATGTAACACAGAGAGCGACTACGCAGAGAGCCATGCTTGCAATCTGCATTTCAAATGTACCAATAATATTGCAGATTATGAGGCCCTTATCCTGGGTTTAAATCTGTTGAAGAAAATAGGAGCCCGTAGAATAGTCATGCAGGGAGACTCTAAATTGGTTATAAAACAGGTGAACGACGAATACACAGCCAAACACCCTAGGTTGAGAGCATATAAGAAAGATGTCGTGGACATATTGAAAACATTTGTTGAATACGAATTAGTGTTTGTTCCTAGAAATCATAACACCATTGCAAATGGATTAGCTTGCCTAGCATGTTCATACCCTGAGACTCCAAGCGACCAAAAGATCATCATTCAGCCCAAATTCAGACCCACAGATTTGGATAACGAAAAATACTAGCAGTTTTTCGAGGGAGATAAACAAATTGAATTTTTTTTGATGCGCAGGAACGAGTTTGAGTTTTCTGATTCAGACTCTACGTCTAGTGATAGCTACCTAAGTGAGGAACCCTCGGACGAGGAAGAAACTACACCCCACAATGTAGAAATAAACGCTTTAAATGAAGAAACTGGAAATTCAACCGCGGAGTGTGAAAACGCAGATAGCGAAGAAGTAGAGGTGCTACAGGCCAAAGATAAGAACATACCTCAAGGTCTGGCGCCATTAGAAGACATTTTTGACTTCAATGATGTGGGAAAAAAGCCCACCATTGAGCACACGGACTCTGACATAGAAGAATGAAATATAGGCACAAAATATAATCCCAAAATGATTAAATTGGCTAAGTCTCTCCCGGCGAACATGAAAAAGAAATACATTAACCTTTTTAAGGAATTTATTGACGTGTTTGCGTGGAGTTATGAAGACTTAAAGGCTTATGACATGAACATTATACAACACAAAATACCTTTAAAGGAAAATCAGAAACCATTCAGGCAGAAACTACGTAGGATAAACCCAAAAAAATTGCCTTCAGTTGAAAAGGAGATTAAAAAGATGTATGAGGCAGGCATAATAGTTCCCGTAAGGTTCTCCAATTGGGTTTCGAATTTAGTGGCTGTGAGAAAGAAAACTGGGGAGATTAGATTATGTATTGACTTCAGAAATCTTAATAGAGCCTCACTCAAAGACAACTACCCTTTGCCAAAAATGGAACATATTCTTCAGAGGGTGGTAGGCTCTAAAGGATCTCCTTGCTAGATGGTTTCTCAGGTTACAATCAAGTCTTAGTAATCCCAGAATACCAACACAAAACAACCTTTACCACTCAATGGGTCACCTTTATGTATGTAAAAATTCCTTTCGGACTGATGAACACTGGTGCAACCTTCCAAAGAGCAATGGATATAGCTTTTTCGGATGAGATAGGACACTTCATTGTTATTTACTTGGATGACATAACAGTCTATTCTAAGACTAAAGAAGAACACCTGAAACATCTGAGAAAAGTGTTTGAAAAATGTAGAAGGTTCGGTCTGTCATTTAATCCTAAAAATACTGTCTTTGGGCTACAAGAGGGAAAAATTCTTGGCCACATTATATCTGAAAAAGGAATTAGGATAGACTCACAAAGAGTTGAGGGAATACTACAGATCACACACCCAAGAAACATCAAGGAATTACAGTCCTTCATTGGGAATATTAACTTCCTTAGGAGGTTATTCCCAATCTAGTTGAACACCTTAGGAACATGACTAACATGTTGAAGAAAGGTGAAGGAGTTAAGTGGACTATTGGAGCTAAACAATATTTTGAATTAGTAAAACTTGCACTCACCCAAGCTCCTGTTCTGATCAACCCATATTTCTCTAAATATTTCATGATCTTTTCATTTGCCTCTCAGTATGCAATGGCTGTAGTCTTGCTACATAAAAACACAGAGGGAATGGAACAACCAATTGCCTTTTTTAGCAAAGCACTAAGGGATGCACCCTTGAAATACAACATAATGTAAAAACAGGCCTATGCCTTAATCAAGGCCTTAAAGGACTTCAGGGTGTACATATTGCATTCTCACACCATAGCTTATGTGCCCAACATCATAGTCAAAGATATATTGTCCCAAGACCTAGATGGGAAGAGGGGAAAATGGATTGTTGTGATTTTAGAATATGACCTTGAGATAAAACCCACCAAACTGATTAAAGGTCAGGGCCTAGCTCAATTAATGGCTGAATCAAATCTACAAGCCCTAGACATTAACATGGTAAATACCTTGGATGAGCAACAAGAATTGCTTGATCCCACTGTTGAGGAAAAGTTTCAGAGCTCTCCTTGGTATTCTGACATTCTGTATGTGCTTACACACCTCAATGCCCCTCCTAAACTATCAAAGACCAAGGCCAGATTCTTAAAGCTAAAATCCAGGAGCTATTGCGTTTTGAATAAATTCTTATACTGGAAGAATCCAAACGGCCTATTACTTAATTTTTTTCCTGAAAAGGAGGCAGAGAGGATTAAACAAGAATTCCATACAGAAGAGTGTGGCGGCCACCTGAGCTGGAAGGCAACTGCAAACAAAATACTCAGAGCTGGCTACTATTGGACCACACTCTTCAATGATGTCCATAAGACAATAATTGCCTATCACAAATGCCAGATTTTTGAAGGAAAAAGAAAACTCCTCCCTTTACCCCAACAACCCATCACTGTTGAAGGTCCCTTTCTGCAATGGGGCCTAGATTTCATAGGGGAAATTCACCCTGCTTCTTCTGCACAACACGAATGGATCCTAACAGCCACAGACTACTTCACTAAGTGGATAGAGGCCATGCCTACTAGGAATGCCACAGATTCAATCATCATTAGGTTCCTAGAAGGTCATATCCTCTCTCGGTTTGGCTGCCAAAGGAAAATAATCACTAATAATGTTGCTGCTTTCGGATCCAAGAAAATGGTTGATTTTTGTCACAGGTATCAAATAGTGCTTGGTCATTCAATTGCCTATTACCCTCAAGGTAATGGATTAGCTGAATCATCAAACAAGAGCCTGGTGATCATCATCAAGAAGCTATTGGAAGAGAACAAAAAGTAATGGCATAACAAGTTAGTACATGCTTTGTGGGCTGACAGGCTTACAACAAAGAAATCCATTGGCATGTCACCATATCAGCTTATCTATGGGAAAGAAGCAGTGTTTCCTACCAGCCTTGGGGTACCAGTGATTAAGCTGGTCCAAGAGATTCAAACAGAAGAAGACAGTATGGTGAGAAGAATGAACCAAACAATTCATCTCCAACAAACAAGGGAAGAAGTTTACAACAGAGTAATGAAATTTCAGGAAAATATAAAGAAATTGTTTGACAAAAGAGCCAAAGTTGCTGATTTCAAACTTGGGGATAAATTTTTGAAGTGGGACTCAAGAAGAGAGGATAAAGGAAAGCACAGAAAGTTTGATAGTTTATGGCAAGGTCCCTACATCATCCAGGCCACTGTTGCTCCAAATTCCTTCTTCCTATAGGAATTAGATGGTACAAAGCTGTTTGGGGGTCCTGTCAATGGCAGGATGCTCAAACACTACTTCTGCTGATTTACAATTCCTAGTTTCCATTTCCATTGTACATACCATTGTAGTATTTTGTTTTCAAGAAAAAGAGAAAATGTTTCAAAAAACAGAGAGGAAAGAAAGGTTCAGACATGCTTAAGACATGAACCTCTGAAGTGTAAAGGATTGGTTCTAATATCATCAAAACCTGAGCCAAAGCAAGTAAAGCAGCTGGTCCTAACATGCCCAAAATCTGGACCAGCAAAGAAGAAGAAGAATCAACTCTAACACGGCCAAAACCAGAGCTGAAATGAAGAAAAGAAGTGACTCTAACGTGCTCAAAACTTGAGTCACAAAGAGAAGAAGGATACTTCAAGTTTAGATTTCAAGCCTTCAAAGTTTTGTTTTCAGTTTTCTGCAAAAAATTTCCATGTGCAACTATCTTTATGCCTTTGACCCACAGCAAGTCAGACAGTCTAATCCCGGCTTGACTGTTTTTAATTTCTGTTGAAGAATGTAGAGAAGAAATCTGTTGGACAATTTAGTCCCAACAGATATTAGATTAGGTAGAGAAACATGTGAGACCAACATTTTAATCTGGTCTCATGGAGTAATAAGGGTAGAAATAGAATAGGTTTATTTTCTGTTTGTAAAAAATAAAATGATGTAAAGGGTCTGCTAGCTCAAATGCACCCTAGAAGAAGAAAAAATGTTAGGATTGTAGTGTGGGTAGGTAGATTGATTGGGAAAAGTTTTTCTGCTAAATTGATGTCTTCACAATTGTGGCAGCTGAAAATCAAAGAAGAAGGTGACTTAAAGCAGTAGGCATCTGGCCTACACCAAAGATCATTTTCTGAATTCTTGACTCCTTCAAGAAGAAGCCATCCCCATGTGGAGCCACTGTTAGCCTGCTATAAATTTTTGACAAAGCAAAGTAGGGGGCTAAATTGTTTTTTTGAGCCTTCAAGGAATGCATCTCCCCTGAATACACATCATCCTTGAAGTCTCCTGTTTCTTTTCCTTTGATAAATTTCCCTCAGCTGACTCCCTTTATAAGGTCTCATTGATTACATAAATTCTGCTCCAAAAGGCATAAATTAAACCTTATATCCCTACAGAATGTCCCATTTCATCCCTTCTTCCCTTTTTCAAAATTCCCCTTTTTGTACCCCCAAATCCCTCCCCTCGTCCTCCAAAACCATCCTAAAATCCCCTTTAAACCTTCCAAATACACTTTGTTTGGTTTAATTCCCCTTCATCCCCCTATCGTTACCCATTTTGGCTTTTAATTTCGTTGAAATGGGCCAAAAATCATGTTTTCTGCGTAATTGAGCCTCAACCTCTTTCGACCTAGTCCCCTATACATTTCCCCCCATATAACCCAGTGCTATGACCGAGCTCTAGGCCCGAAGGCGCTTTCGCATTTGTTCATCGGGCGCATTTACAGCCGTTGATCTTCACAGAATGGACGACGATCGCTGCCCCCCGCAGCCTCTGTCGTTCTTCCCGTTCACCTTCCGATCAAAGATCCATCGTTCCTTTAATTGCGATCAACGGTCTGTAATCCCCCATCTCGGTGGTCACAGCAGCGCACTATTTCAAAGCCACCTGGTTTCTATCGCACCGCCCTCGGGTGAGGGGCGGTATTTTCTGATCGCGGAGTGATTCCATACAGCTTCTGACGCGTGGCACCGGTACGGCTGGAAAACCACCCTCCCATCACGCATTAATGTCCGTTTGTGGACACACAGCGATATGCATATCAGTCATCCGATCCAGAGCCCTCCATCCAACGGTGATCGATCCATGAAGCTACACACGCGATAGCCCATAGCCGTCATACCCCTGGCTCACTATCCATCGCCCTCCGATGCATTTTTCACCATTGATCTCCACCGAGATCAAACAATCTAGATTCAATCACATGCCCGCCATTGACCCAGGCCCGCCAAGTCATCCGTCCATGTATCTTCATCGTTTTTTCTCATTAGTCCCCTTTATAATCCATTCAAAGATTAGATTTTAATGTTTTTTACATTAAACGTTTGCCTCGACACCTTCCGCTGTTTTTCGCCAATCTTCACCAGAGCATTTCTCCACCATTCCTCTGAATGTTTTCGCCATTTCTCCGTAGTCCCACTATCATCCTCGCAGTCATCCACATCATCCCACCCCCATACATGTTTTTCATTTTTTGCAGGGTTACCAACAGTAAATGGCCGCCATTAT
Source organism: Pinus albicaulis (assembly GCA_034641835.2). NCBI lineage: Eukaryota > Viridiplantae > Streptophyta > Pinopsida > Pinales > Pinaceae > Pinus > Pinus albicaulis. The sequence continues at coordinate 1,406,144,780 of CM076577.1, read as the reverse complement.
TCAGGGTTTCTGTCACAGCGACAGAAAACACAGGGAAGAGCATGCACAGAGATCGTATCATGGAGAAAAGCCCGGGATAGTGCTCTGACACGACTTTAATTAAAAGAACAGGGTTTGACCTTGTAAAACTGTCCCGACGCCATTAACACACAGATTTCACAGTCAGAGATATAAATGAAGTAGCAGAGAGCTTAAGGCACGCAAATGAAGATATATAGGCCTTATGTTCAGAGTTTTAAAGGTAAATCATTAGATTCAAGACTCATGGATCATGCAGAAGGTACGACACGAAGAAATCAATGTATTAGGGTTTCTACATCAGCAGAATGTTTTTCCCTAAGAAAGGATGAAGCACCCATGCGTTCTTTATTCTATGTCGTGTCCTAGAAGATTTGCTACCCTGACAACAGTTCGAAGCTACTAAAGCATTTGTTTCATAATTATGGCAGACTTCTTAATCATTCATTTATCTTTTGTTTATTCAACAATAGTACCACAGAGTCCTACAGCCAAAGTACCTCAGAGACATACCAGGGTAAATGGAAGCCTGGACGAAACCCACATCTTCATCCAAAGAACACCAGAGATTAATGCACAGGATTTATACAGAATTGGGTTTCGTCCATCTTCCTCTTCTGAGTTTTTAATGCTGCATTTAGTTTCTCACCTACATTCTTTGCTCCACTGGAGCTATAAATTCATAAAGAAACTCATTGTAAAAGGATATTGATCAGTTATCAGAGAATTGCAAGTAGTTTCTTTTGAGACATAGTCTCTGTGTAAAGTTGTAAGATAGGCTGAGGAATATGATTTTAGACTGAGTATTCAGCTATTGGCAATGTTGTACTTGACTGGTATTGTTGTTTAATATGACAAGCACATTTCTTTGGATCCTGATCTAAAGCAGTGGTGATGTTTTCCTATCCCTGTGTTTTAATTCATTTCATTTCGTTTCTACTGGCTTGCATCAGAATATTGGCATAGGATTTACCCTTGTTAGGTACCCTATGTTTCTGCTCTCCTTTCCATTGATGTTTTTCTTCCGAATGTGTTATCTAAGAATTGATTTCAGTTAATTTAACCAGTGTAGTGGATGTTGTTTCCTGCTCTCTGATGTATGAATTAAATGTATTTGTTCTTAGATGTTTCTTGTTAAGGATTTAGTTGGAATATTTGGGAACACGGGGGATTAGAGTTAGCCCTGTCCACTAGGATCCTTGTGTGACCAACTGGTCTTTAACTTTTTGTTCTAAACCTTTACTGCTCTTCCCCTCTTACCATCTCATTCCATATTGTCATCTTTTAGAGCCAACGTTTTAGATGACTAGCCCAATTGAAAGCCTGCCTATTGAGTAGCAAGCAAATCCTTTCTTGACTCCATTTCCCAATGGTTTTGAATGCTCCTTGGAATATTTCACTTCTGCCTTATCCCTATTTTCTCATCCTTGTCTTACATTGAACCCTTCTTTCCTAATAACCAACAACCAAACAAACAATCAAACACACAAACCCTGTGCCTATAACTAGCCTAACATCTTAAACTTTGAGCTTCAAAGACATAAAACCTTTGATCATATAGAGAGATCCCTCTCTGGACCCAGGAGGGCTAGATCCTAAGGTTTTAAAGTGGTTTGATGTTGTCTCATCTTTTGGTCTTGCCAATCTAGCCAAAACATGGGAACCCCAACATAATGTCGACTCCACTGGGGAAATTCTAGGTATTTATCATCCTACTACATCATAAGAACTTCAGAAACCTACAATCTCTGGTTAGGTTGGCAGTTAAACACTCCTATTCACAGATCAACCTCTATACCATTTGTTGTGTTTTCTCCCATACTCTTGGATAGAGTGTGGAAAGGTCCAGGTAGCCTCCATATCTCACACTCTTTCAGAGGTGACATATTTGGTAAATGCCCTCCCAGTCAATCTCTGGTTAGAGTTTGTTGTGTTTGGAAGATATCCTTGAAAGGGGACATCTCATAAGCACTGTGGTGGACAGTATACCCTCCAAAAACATCCTAAACCTTTCCACCTGGCAACTCCCTAATCCCTAAACATTTTAAAGACTCCACTGGTGATCAGTAGGCATGATGATTATCTTGGTTCACACTAGACTCCACTGGGAGACCATCCTCCATAACAACATCAACCACAGTAGAAGTAACAAGTAGGGTTAAGCTGCTTGGTTGGAAAATAGCATTCTGGCTTCACGAATCATTCACACAAGAGCTTATCCTAACCAAAACCCACCGGAAATAGTTGACAACCCTGAGAGCATCCTCAAGGGAGCTCCTACGCATAAAAGACCAACTATTTCCAGCCACATCTATAGAGCTAACTCTGCACCAGAAGATATTACAGCTCTATCACACTTTCACCTTGACCTAGACCTACCTAATAGATTACCTAGAACTAGGTCATTCAGTGTCCTAGACCAGCCAGACCTTGAGCTCCCTATTTCACCACCTCAAAGTGGTGAGCACCTTGGGATTAGACAGACCCCTCCATCTACACCTCCTGATATACACTTCATTCAAAACTTGGGGCTCAGTCACCCTAGATCTGCTCATCAGTCTTCTATTGGTCATAATATCCCTATCATCCATACACCTGCTGCCCAAGTTAATCCTTTACCTCATCAAAACATCATCATGGCAGCCTGGCATGCACCTTTGTTTTTACCTCAGCCTCTAGTTCCCTTACCCAATGATTATCAATCAAAGATCCCACACTTCACTGCAAAAGAGTCTACCACAGCACAATATCATGTAGATAGGATGGAAGATTCTTTTGACTACATGGAAATAGATGATGATACAGTCAAAATGAGAATCTTTGCCCAAAGCCTAGGGGGTGATGTGAAGAAATGGTTTAAGGGCCTACCTCCGGGTAGCATTAATGACCTCCCGGCTCTATATCAGACCTTCATAAACAAATGGGAAGTTAAGGCCAAACCTCGCCAACTCCTAGCAGAATATATGAGTCTTAAAAGAAACGTACGGGAGATTTTTCATGATTACACAACGAGATTTAACAGCATTTACAATGCTCTACCTCCACACATGAAACCTCCCCAAGGTATGGCTCTAGCGAAATACCCCGAAAGCTTTGATGCTGACATGGCCTATCAGCTTAGGGCTAAAGAGTACAACACATTGGAAGACATGCAGAAAGGAGCAGTGAATATAGAAGCCAACTTGATTGAGAAAAGGGCAAGATTAAGAGCTGAGAAAAGGGTAACATATAGAGACGACAATGTAGCTTCCACGTCTGATCCAAATCATGACCATATATCTAAAAAAGTGGAGAAGTTATACCAAATGATGGAAAAAATGGTTTTCACAGTTAGTAACCAAAATAGAAATCAAAACCACAGCCAGAACCAAAACTTTAGAAGAAACAATGCCACTACCAATAGACAAAAAGAGTTAGATCAACAAGTTATTCCCCCATTCCAAGAGAATTTTCTTGATGAAGATGAGGGAATCATAGAAGAGTCTAAGGGAAACACAATTAATATGTTTGAAACAGAATATTCAATCCATAACTGTTACTCAAAAGAAGATCAACCCTCACCCTCTTGTTGGGATGAGGAATGGTTAGAATCTGAGGATTACAGGTTAGGGTTTGAAAATTCCATGTTGCAGGTCAGAGAAAAATATGAACTTAGAACCAAAAAGAGCCAAGAAATTCCCAAACCAAAAGCTTCTGAGGTCACCACCAAGAAGAGACCCGAGAAAACTTCTAAAGTAACTACTGAAAGCAACCAATCAACAGCTGAGAGTTCTGGGAAGAACAAAGAAAAAGACAACCAACAAGTTGATAAACAAAGCCAACCCACTAGTAGCACCGACACTGCAGTTAGTGCTCCTGATAAAATAGTTTCTAACACTGTACATAGTGAGAATCACCACACTGATTTAGCCACTAAGGCAGTGGCTAACAAAACAGAGTTGAACATTCCAAAGAGTCAGTCTACTTTCAATTTGGAAAGTGAGATTGCAAAAATTAAAATCTCTGTCGCACTCTCTGAGCTGGCCACTCAAGATGTATATAAAGGCCAAATTTTGAAAGAATAAAATTTAGGTGAGAATAGTGACACTGTAGATCTAAGTGATGATCAACTTGCCCTTCTGTTTGGTCCAAAGATAGAAGAAAAGTTTCAGGAAGGTGTAGTGCCCCCTTTTTATATAATTCTTAATGTCCATGATAAGATTCTCCACAATGCAATGCATGATTCTGGGGCATCACACAGCCTGATGCCTAAAGTAGTGATGGAAAGATTAGGCCTAGAGATAATCCATCCCTATAAAGACCTATATTCATTTGACTCTAGTAGAGTAAAGTGTCTTGGCCTGATCAAAGATCTATGTGTGAGCCTTACTCAGATTCCTGCCAAGTGTATGGTCATGAATTTTGTGGTGGCAGATGTGCCACCTAAGTATGGCATGTTATTATCAAGATAATGGGGAGCCAAGCTGCAAGGAACAATGTAGATGGATGGGGCTTATGCCACAATCCCAATATTTGGCCAACTTAGAAGAATGTACAGGAAAGTGTAAATGAAATTCCTGGTTAGTAGCCCTGAAAGCCTGAAACTTCTCCTCTATACTCTGTACAGACAGACCTGGATTCTTTTATCTTCTGCAATGATGAATATTTGGGGGGACCAGAATCTGAAAACGTAGATACAAGCAAAGGTACACATGATGAAACAGAGCCAATGGATTTTAACATAATGGCTATCCTAGACTCAGAGGAGGAAGACGTAGAAAAATTTGAACAGTGCACTGAAACAACAACACAAAGTGAACCAGAAACAAAATGCGATCAACCAACTAGTCACCTCTCTAACTTCCACACCCATAACGAAAAACTAAATAGCCCACAGCCTAGTGCAGACCCTATAATGCAAAATAATGGTGAACCTAGCTGTAGGGAAAGAAATGATAACAAAAACGAGAATGAACCCCTGTGGGAAATGAGTTTCGATGGGTCCTGCACAAGGTGAACTACCGGAGCTGGGGTATGGATACGTAACACAGAGAGTGACTACGCGGAGAGCCATGCCTGCAATCTGCATTTCAAATGTACCAATAATATTGCAGAGTATGAGGCCCTTATCCTAGGTTTAAATCTGTTGAAGAAAATAGGAGCCCGTAGAATAGCCGTGCAGGGAGACTCTAAATTTGTTATAAAACAGGTGAACGTCGAATACACAGCCAAACACCCTAGGTTGAGAGCATATAGGAAAGATGTCATGGACATATTGAAAACATTTTTTGAATACGAATTAGTGTTTGTTCCTAGAAATCATAACGCCATTGCAAATGGATTAGCTTGCCTAGCCAGTTCATACCCTGAGACTCCAAGTGACCAAAAGATCATCATTTAGACCAAATTTAGACCCGTAGTGCCGGATAACGAAAAATACTGGCAAGTTTTCAAGGGAGATAAACAAATTGAAGATTTTTTTATGGGCAAGAATGAGTTTGAGTTTTCTGATTCAGACTCTATGTCTAGTGATAGCTGCCTAAGTGAGGAACCCTTGGAAAAGGAAGAAACTACACCCCACAATGTTGAAATAAATTCTTTAAATGAAGAAAATGGAAATTCAACCACGGAGTGTGAAAAAGCAGATAGCGAAGAAGTAGAGGTGCTGCAGGCTAAAGATAAGAACATACCTCAAGGTCAGGCGCCGTTAGAAGACCTTTTTGACTTCGATGATGTGGCAAAAAATCCCACCATTGAGCACACGGACTCTAACGTAGAAGAATGCAATATAGGCACAAAAGATAATCCCAAAATGATTAAATTGGCTAAGTCTCTCACCGCGAACATGAAAAAGAAATACATTAACCTTTTTAAGGAATTTATTGACGTGTTTTCGTGGAGTTATGAAGACTTAAAGGCTTACGACACGAACATTATACAACACAAAATACCTTTAAAGGAAAATCAAAAACCATTCAGGCAGAAACTACGTAGGATAAACCCAAAACAATTGCCTACAGTTGAAAAGGAGATTAAAAAGATGTATGAGGCAGGCATAATAGTTCCTGTAAGGTTCTCTGAGTGGGTTTCGAATTTAGTGGCTGTGAGAAAGAAAACTGGGGAGATTAGATTATGTATTGACTTCATAAATCTTAATAGAGCCTCACTCAAAGACAACTACCCTTTGCCAAAAATGGAACATATTCTTCAGAGGGTGGTAGGCTCTAAAAGGATCTCCCTGCTAGACAGTTTCTCAGGTTACAATCAAGTCTTAGTAATCCCCGAAGACCAACTCAAAACAGCCTTTACCACTCCATGGGGCACCTTTATGTATGTAAAAATTCCTTTCGGACTGATGAACGCTGGTGCAACCTTCCAAAGAGAAATGGATATAGATTTTTCGGATGAGATAGGACACTTCACTATTATTTACTTGGATGACATAACAGTCTATTCTAAGACTGAAGAAGAACACCTAAAACATCTGAGAAAATTGTTTGAAAAATGTAGAAGGTTTGGTCTGTCATTGAATCCTAAAAATACTGTCTTTGGGCTACAAGAGGGAAAACTTCTTGGCCACATTATATCTGAAAAAGGATATAGGATAGACCCACAAAGAGTTGAGGGAATACTACAGATCACACACCCAAGAAACATCAAGGAATTACAGTCCTTCATTGGTAAGATTAACTTCCTTAGGAGGTTTATTCCCAATCTAGCTGAACACCTTAGGAACATGACTAACATGCTGAAGAAAGGTGAAGGAGTTAAGTGGACTATTGGAGATAAACAATATTTTGAATCAGTAAAACTTGCACTCACCCAAGCTCCTGTTCTGATTAACCTGATTTCTCTAAATATTTCCTGATCTTTTCATTTGCCTTTGAGCGTACAGTGGCTGTAGTCTTGCTGCAGAAAAACACAAAGGGAATGGAACAGCCAATTGCCTTTTTTAGCAAAGCACTAAGGGATGTACTCTTGAAATACAACATAATGGAAAAATAGGCCTATGCCTTAATCAAGGCCTTAAAGGACTTCAGGGTGTACATATTGCATTCTCACACCATAGCTTATGTGCCCAACATCATAGTTAAAGATATATTGTCCCAAGACCCAGATGGGAAGAGGGGCAAATGGATTTCTGTGATTTTAGAATATGACCTTGAGATAAAACCCACCAAACTGATTAAAGGTCAGGGCCTAGCTCAATTAATGGCTGAATCAAATCTACAAGCCCTAGACATTAACATGGTAAATACCTTGGATGAGCAACAAGAATTGCCTAATCCCACTGTTGAGGAAAAGTTTCAGAGCTCTCCTTGGTATTCTGACATTCTGTATGTGCTTACACACCTCAATGCCCCTCCTGAACTATCAAAGACCAAGGCCAGATTCTTAAAGATAAAAGCCAGGATCTATTGCATATTGAATAAATGCTTATACTGGAAGAATCCAAATGGCCTATTACTTAAATTTTTTCCTGAAAAGGAGGCAAAGAGGATTAAACAATAATTCCATGCAGGAGAGTGTGGCGGCCACCTGAGCTGGAAGGCCACTACAAACAAAATACTCAGAGCTGGCTACTATTGGCCCACACTTTTCGATGATTTCCATAAGATGATAATTGCCTGCCACAAATGCCAAATATTTGAAGGCAAATGAAAACTTCTCCCTTTACCCCAACAACCCATCACTGTTGAAGGTCCCTTTCTGCAATGGGGCCTAGATTTCATAGGGGAAATTCACCCTACTTCTTCTGCACAACACAAATGGATCCTAATAGCCACAGACTACTTCACTAAGTGGATAGAGGACATGCCTACTAGGAATGCCACAAATTCAGTCATCATTAGGTTCCTATAAGGTCATATCCTCTCTCGGTTTGGCTGCCCAAGGAAAATAATCACTGATAATGTTGTTGCTTTCGGATCCAAGAAAATGGTTGATTTTTGTCAAAGGTATCAAATAGCGCTTGGTCATTCAACTGCCTATTACCTTCAAGGTAATGGATTAGCTGAATCATCAAACAAGAGCTTGGTGATCATCATCATGAAGTTGTTGGAAGAGAACAAAAAGTAATGGCATAACAAGTTAGTACATACTTTGTGGGCTAACAGGCTTACAACAAAGAAATCCATTGGCATGTCACCATATCAGCTTGTCTATGGGATAGAAGCAGTGTTTCCTACCAGCCTTGGGGTACCAGTGATTAAGCTGGTCCAAGAGATTCAAACAGAAGAAGACAATATCGTGAGAAGAATGAACCAAACAATTCATCTCCAACAAACAAGGGAAGAATTTTACAACAGAGCAGTGAAAGTTCAGGAAAATATAAAGAAATTATTTGACAAAAGAGCCAAAGTTGCATATTTCAAACTTGGGGATAAAGTTCTGAAGTGTGACTCAAGAAGAGAGGATAAAGGAAAGCACAACAAGTTCGATAGTTTATGGCAAGGTCCCTACATCATCCAGGCCACTGTTTCTCCAAATGCATTCTTCCTACATGAATTAGATGGTCAAGAGCTGTTTGGGGGTCCTGTCAATGGCAGGATGCTCAAACACTACTTTTGCTGATTTACAATTCCTAGTTTCTATTTCCATTGTACATACCATTGTAGTATTTTGTTTTCAAGAAAAAGAGAAAATGTTTAAAAAAACAGAGAGGAAAGAAAGGTTCAGACATGCTTAAAACATGAACCTATGAAGTGCAAAGGATTGGCTCTAATATCATCAAAACCTGAGCCAAAGCAAGTAAAGCAGCTGGTCCTAACATGCCCAAAATCTGGACCAGCAAAGAAGAAGAAGAATCAGCTCTAACACGCCCAAAACCAGACCTGAAATGAAGAAAAGAAGTGACTCTAACGTGCTCAAAACTTGAGTCACAAAGAGAAGAAGGATACTTCAAGTTTAGATTTCAAGCCTTCACAGTTTTGTTTTCAGTTTTCTGCAAATTTTGTCCATGTGCAACTGTCTTTATGCCTTGGACCCACAACAAGTCAGACAGTCTAATCCTAGCTTGACTGTTTTTAAATTTTTGTTGTAGAATGTAGAGAAGAAATCTACGGGACAGTTTAATCCCAGCAGATATTAGATTAGGTAGAGAAACATGTGAGACCAATAGTTTAATCTAGTCTCATGGAGTAATAAGGGTAGAAATAGAATAGGTTTATTTTCTGTTTGTAAAAAATAAAATGATGTAAAGTGTCTGCTAGCTCAAATGCACCCTAGAAGAAGAAAAAATGCTAGGATTGTAGTGTGGGTAGGTAGATTGATTGGGAAAATTTTTTCTGCTAAATTGATGTCTTCACAATTGTGGCAGCTGAAAATCAAAGAAGAAGGTGACTTAAAGCAGCAGGCATCTGGCCTACACCAAAGATCATTTTCTGAATTCTTGACTCCTTCAAGAAGAAGCCATCCCCATGTGGAGCCACTGTTAGCCCCCTATAAATTTTTGACAATGAAAAGTAGGGGGCTAAATTGTTTTTTTGAGCCTTCAAGGAATGCATCTCCCCTGAAGACACATCATCCTTGAAGTCTCATGTGCCTTTTCCTTTGATAAATTTCCCTCAGCTGACTCCCTTTATAAGGTCTCATTGATTACATGAATTCTGCTCTGAAAGGCCTACATTAAACCTTATATCCCTGCAGAATGTCCCATTTCATCCCTTCTTCCCTTTGTCAAAATTCCCCTTTTTGTACCCCCAAATCCCTCCCCTCGTCCTCCAAAAACATCCTAAAATCCCCTTTAAACCTTCCAAATACACTTTGTTTGGTTTAATTCTCCTTCATCCCCCTATCGTTACCCATTTTGGCTTTTAATTTCGTTGAAATGGGCCAAAAATCAAGTTTTCTACGTAATTGAGCCTCAGCCCCTTTCGACCTAGTCCCCTGTACATTTCCCCCCATAGAACCCAGCACTATGACCGAGCTCTAGGCCCGAAGGCACTTTTGCATTTGTTCATCGGGTGCGTTTACAGCCGTTGATCTTCACAGAATGGACGACGATCCCCCCCCCCGCAGCCTCCGTCGTTCTTCCCGTTCACCGCCCGATCGAAGATCCATCGTTCATTTAAATTGCGATCAATGGTCCGTAATCCCCCATCTTGGTGGTCCCCACAGTGCACTCTTTCAAAACCACCTGGTTTCTATCGCACCACCTTCAGGCGAGGGGCGGTATTTTCTGATCGCGGAGGGATTCCATATAGCTTCCGACGCGTGGCACCAGTACGGCTGGAAAACCACCCTCCCATCGTGCATTAAAGTTCGTCCATGGACACGTAGTGATATGCATATTAGCCGTTTGATCCAGATCCCTCCATCCAATGGTGGTCGATCCATGAAGCTACGCACGCGATAGCCCATATTCGTTGTACCCCTGGCCCACTGTCCATCGCCCTTTGATGCATTTTTCAACGTTGATCTCCACCGAGATCAGACGGTCCAGATTCAATCACATGCCCGCCGTTTACCTGGGCCCGCCACATCATCCGTCCACGTATCTTGATCGTTTTTCTCACCCGTCCCCTTTATAATCCATTCAAAGATTAGATTCTAATGTTTTTTACGTTAACGTCTGCCTTGACACCTTACACTATTTTTCGCCAACCTTCACCAGAGCATTTCTCCACCATTCCTCTGCATTTTTTTTCCATTTCTCCGTAGTCCCACTATCATCCTCACAGTCGTCCACATCATCCCACCCCCATACATGTTTTTCGTAATAGGTTTTTCATGTTTTGCAGGGTTACCAACAGTAAATGGCCGCCATGATTCAGGGTTTCTGTCACAGTGACAGAAAATATAGGGAAGAGCGTGCACAGAGATCGTATCATGGAGAAAAGCCCGGGATAGTGCTCTGACACGACTTTCATTAAAAGAACAGGGTTTGACTCTATAAAACTGTCTCAACACCATTAACACATAGATTTCACAGTCATAGATATAAATGAAGCAGTAGAGAGCTTAAGGCACGCAAATGAAGATATATAGGCCTTATGTTCAGAGTTTCAAAGGTAAAGCATCAGATTGAAGACTCATGGATCACGCAAAAGGTACGGCACGAAGAAATCAGTGTATCAGGGTTTCTACATCAGCAGAATGTTTTTCCCTAAGAAAGGACGAAGCACCCATGCATTCTTTATTCTATGTCGTGTCCTAGAAGATTTGCTGCCCTGACAACAGTCTGAAGCTACCAGAGCATTTGTTTCATAAGTATGGTAGACTTCTTAATCATTCATTTATCTTTTGTTTATTCACCAATAGTACCACAGAGTCCTGTAGCCAAAGTACATTAGAGAAATACCAGGGTAAATGGAAGCCTGGACGAAACCCACATCTTCATCCAAAGAACACCAGAGATTAATGCACAGGATTTATACAGAATTGGATTTCAACCGTCTTCCTCTTCTGAGTTTTTAATGCTGCATTTAGTTTCTCACCTACCTTCTCTGCTCCACTGGAGCTATAAATTCATGAAGAAACTCATTGTAAAAGGTTGTTGATCAGTTATCAGAGAATTTCAAGTAGTTTCTTTTGAGACACAGTCTCTGTGTAAAGTTGTAAGATAGGCTGAGGAATATGATTTTAGACTGAGTATTCAGCTATTGGCAATGTTGTACTTGATTGATATTGCTGTTTAATATGACAAGCACATTTCGTTGGATCCTAATCTAAAGCAGCGGTGATGTTTTCCTATCCCTGTGTTTTAATTCATTTCATTTCGTTTCTATTGGCTTGCATGAGAATATTGGCATAGGATTTACCCTTGTTAGGTACCCTATGTTTCTGCTCTCCTTGCCATTGATGTTTTTCTTCCAAATGTGTTATCTAAGAATTGATTTCATTTAATTTAACCAGTGTAGTGGATTTTGTTGCGTGCTCTCTGATGTATGAATTAAATGTATCTGTTCTTAGATGTTTCTTGTTAAGGATTTAGTTGCAAGATTTGGGAACATTGGGGATTAGAGTTAGCCCTGTCCACTAGGATCCTTGTGTGACCAACTAGTCTTTAAATTTGTGTTCTAAACCTTTACTGCTCTTCCTCTCTTACCATCCCATTCCATACTGTCATCTTTTAGAGCCAACATTTTAGATGACTAGCCCAATTGAAAGCCTTCCTATTGAGTAGCAAGCAAATCCTTTCCTGACTCCATTGCCCAATGGTTTTGAATGCTCCCTGGAATACTTCACTTCTGCCTTATCCCTCTTTGCTCATCCTTGTCTTACATTGAAACCTTATTTCCTTATAACCAGCAACCAAACAAACAATCAAACACACAAACCTTGTGCCTATCACTAGCCTAACATCTTAAACTTTGAGCTTCAAAGACATAAAACCTTTGATAATATAGATAGATCCCTCTCTGGACCCAGGAGGGCTAGATCTTGAGGTCTGAAAGTGGTTTGACGTTGTCTCATCTTTCGGTCTTGCCAATCTGGCCAAAACATGGGAACCCCAACAGAAATGAATGAATAAGTGTGTGTGACAGAGGCTGTTAGAAATTTCCTGGTGTGCTAAGGAGAGAGAGGCAGGGTGTGTTAGGCAACACTAAGTCATTCTAGAGTTCCAAGGTGGCATGTGACCAATATGTGTCAGTTTCTAGGGTGTGCCAACATGTGTTAGGAAGTGTTAGGGAGTGTCCAAGAAACACAAGGGAGCACTAGGTAAAATTAATGCATGGAAATGAACAAACAATAGTTTATGACATGAAGTTCCAGTGAGTTCCAGGTGTGATAAGGAGGGAGTGACAAGGTATGCTAGAGGTTAGGGAAACATGCAAATATGTGTCAGGTTCTAAGGTGTGCCAATGCATTTTAGGGAGTGATATGGAATGCCAGGGAATGCTAGAGTGCTAGTGTAGCATGCCAATGCATGCTGGGAAGTGTTAGGGAGTGTTAGTTAAACACAAGGAAGCACTAGATCAAAATTCATGGAAATGAACAAATAAGAGTGTGTGATAGGGAGTGCCAATGAGTTCTAGGTGTTTTAAGGAGGGAGTGACAAGGTTATATGCTACACAACGCCAACGTATGTGTTAGAGTCCTGTAATTTATAGTATCACAAGATGACTATGTACTTTCTCTTTGCAAATATTTCATATATTACATAAATGTCAATATTCAAGAGTCTTTTCCAAAGAAATATGAAGAAAAACAAAAGAAGAAGAAAGAGGATATTTAAAAAGGAAAATATGAAAATTTCATACTATAGGTAAGAAACCTAAAAAATGCTTGATTGTTTTCCTACAATCAAACCAAAAAGATCAAATTTTGTTCTAAAGGTCTGAAAAGGGATGATTTTGTTTTGGGACCTTATGGTATGTTTTTTATCCTAAGTCCCTGACCATACTGCATCTCCTTTTACCCTAACTTTTTGTTATTCCTCTTATCCTAAGTTTCATTACCCCCCCCCCCCTCGACTCTCATGCCCCGACGCATCCGCGTTAACCATCTCCGTTCCCCACCTCCACATCCGATGGTTTTATATGCATTTCGCACCCCCATTAGCCTTCAAAGTTTAACCATGAAAGGGGGTCCGAAATGGGTAGATTCAAGTCCGGCCCTACTCCACACGTCAATTCAAATTTATTTCCACTACAAGGAAAAGACCCTCTAGCAGAGGTTATAAAGGAGGTTTTTAGTGTTATAAAATTGGCCAAAATTGTCAAAAAAACATTTTCTACAACATATGTTTATGGTTATGGAGGTTTTGGTGGAGCTTTTAACATAATTTCAACACAACATAAAAAACTGGGTGGCCAGAGATTATTACAAATGTTTTTTTCATCGGTGCGCTATGATGGTGTCAATGCACCATAGTGTGTCATATAGAAGGTGCCCTAGGGCGGTCGAAGGTGCATGCACCGTGCCATCAAGGTATAAAACTGCACTGGGGTGCAATGTTGGTGATACAACACATGGGCCATTATAATTGGTCTTGTGATTTGTACAATGCCCATAGGTCATCTAAACGCACCAGTAGGTTGAGTTATAAAAATGCACCGGTGCACAGTGTCCGACAAATGCACCATTTGTTGTAATTCATATTGGTATTTGTGCGGTGGCCATAGGTTGTACAAATGCCTCGATGTGTAGACTCACATAAACAAACCGGTGCACAATATCTCACAAATGCACTGAGATTAAAAATCGGTATTGGTATTTTTGCGGTGCATATAGGTCGTAGAAACACACCGATTCGTTGTTTCATACAAATGCACCGATGTACAGCAGCTGACATGCACCAGTGTTCATTTTGTATTTTTTAGAAACATCAACCTGTGACAGTGCAATTATTGTGATTTTTTAAAATTCATTATTCAACAAAATTCAACACATCTTATAATAGTATTCATATTAATTAAATTTTTATTAATGCACTTGAATGTGATGTTTGGATTAATTTTTATATCATATCATAATTATTGTGATTTTTTAAAATTTGTTATTCATCAAAAGATGACATATATCTTATAACAGTATTCCTATGAACTAAATTTTTATTAGCGCATTTGAATGTCATGTTTGGATTAATTTGTTATATCATATCATCAAATTTCACATCTCTTCATTTTAATATTTAATCATCCATAAATTCAATTAGTGGTGTTACATTTCACAGCGACAATGGAGAATGCAATAGAATAAATTAAAACATATTTTATTTTATATATATTTGAATAAGATAGTTTTTGTCATAAAAAATGGGATAGTTATTGGTATCCCTTTGTCTTTCAATTGGGACATTATGTCCATTACATTAAACAAAATGTCTGATTCCACAGACAAATATTTCATAAAATACAATGCCTTGCTTTGATATCCAAACATACTGATCATCATTCTTCGCTTGAAATGTTGTCACTGCTAGAGCTACTTCCATGACTTGGGTTATTTTCGGGAATGTTTTGTTCACGGTATTGATTGTTTTCTTGATCTTCTTCACCTTCCATCTACAAACATAAAAATAAATTGTAATGAGTGTATATACATTGGTGAGAATAATGAAAATCACAATATTAAATAATATACATCAATGTAAATCGAAAAGAAATGACGTACCATAGCAACAATTTACTCATGAACTATACACATTCTTGCAAATCCATGTAGTATGCCATCTTTCAAGATTTCATCTGTTGGCACAGTTCCATACTTTGTTTCCTACAAGTTTTATACCCCATAACAAATCATCTATTTAATATAAAATAATTTTTGTTCTATTAATTATAAACAGAGCTAAGTAAAACAAGATCAATAGATGCTTACAAATTCCATAATTAATTTCAGATATTCCAACATATACTCACAACCCATATTTTACCCAATGTCAATCAATTCGTCTAATGGTTCTTCTTTGTATGTTAGCACCTATTTGAAGGCAGTCAATGATGATTTTTGTAAAACAACTTAAAAAATACAAAAATGAAATATAGTTAAGTTGTTATAAGGAAGTAACAATTACTCAAAAACATAGATATCAACCCTTTTCTTCTTGTTTTATGCGCTAAATAAGTTTCATTTTCTTTTCTTTTCTGCAAGAAAATACTTGAAAATTAATAGTTAATGCTAAATTGTTTGTTTATTGTACCTAATGATCGAAAAATTCAATGATTACATAATGCATTTGAGGCATGTTGTTGTTGAGATGGCTCCTCCTGCGATGCAATTTTGTCCATTCCTTTGACCATCTCTTGTACACCTTTTTGGAGATTCCTACTGCCATATTTTTTATATCAGCTCGTTCATCTTTTGAATTTTTCATAATCTTCCTGAAAATGTAACATGACAATAAACTATTTAATTTTTATATTGATATATGAAAATTAAATATAACAAAAGTGATATTTATAAATAATTCTAGACAAAAATTTAAAGGAATATTACTTTTTCATTCCTTCTTTTTTGTTATTATACATTTTTGCTATTAAAAGTCGGACATGTCTCATTGACCAATTCTCTGGAAACTCTTCCTGTAGTTTAGATAAAATTTGGTTCTTGGAATCATTGGATTGATTTTTGTATTGTAAGTATAAATAATGTCTATACATTCGTTCTACTATATCCCTCAAACTTTTGTAAAATTTATTCCTCCTTTCGTTAACCTCCAGCACCACTCTAGATGAGATAAGGAGCAATTCATTTTCATTTGTATGTTATATTTTTTTTTTCTTAGCAAAACATTCCTTTTCTAAGTTGTTGGTCCCTATAGAACATTAAATATATGTGAATTAATATATTGTTTGACACAAGTTATCTAATAATTTTAAGTATATTATAAATAAAAATTAAGAAAAGGAACTCATATTGGATCGATAGTATTTTTTCACTCACCTGATTCATCCTTTTGCAATTTTTCCATCAAGATTTTACGCTCTTCTTCTCCTAGATCAGAAATAATCTTATCGAGCTTCGTCATTTTGTGGCTCTCCATGATACACAGTAAACAATAAATATTAGTTAAACTTACATATAGTTCAAAAATATTTTTTTCTGTAAACAATTTACAAAGAACTTGCCTTTTTTGCTTTTCTTGATCTGTTATCAGTGTTTTGTTACTTTATCTCTTGTCAACCATTTATTTATCAATATGAAACTCGTACCATATCATTCATTAATATATTTTGTAAATAAATTGTCAAATTTTCAAGTAAAAAAAATAAAAAATCTCAAGAAACCGGTACGCCATTCATGGTGTATGCACCGATGCCGGTGCGTGGGTGTTTTATAAACGCACCGCACAAACAGTATAATAGACTGTATGGTGCTTTATGTCAACAAGAAGCACTGGTGTGTTGCATGTTAATCACCTCACCGATTAACACAGAGAAAATAATAAATATCGTCTGGTGTTAGTTTTTATAGCATAAACGCCTCGCGCAAACAAGGGACCACCATATGGTTCTCTCTGTCAACTAGGAGACCCAGTAAGGTGCGTTATATGTTACATGGTGCACCAATTAACACAATAAAACATTTTTTTACGAAACAGCATGTTCGCGGTGCACCATAATGAAATAGCGCAGTGGTGCCCTATTTTACATATTGCGCACTGATTAAAAAAAAATTGTTTTTAAATTTTTTATCACAGTACTTTCACGATGCACTAGGTTATGCATGGCACACCAATAAAATAAAAATAAAATAAAATAAAAAATTTAAAAAAATTCAAAAATTCACGCGAGGGTTGACATGGATTGGGATCCGACTATGCAAGTTGTCCTGTGGGTTGGATGTCTTAGGCCTATATATAGCAATACAAAAACCCTATAAATCTCAAATGAAAAGCTCTAGTTCTGAAATCACAGAAACAGGGAGAAGAAAAGGTAGAAAAAAAAAGAATGTAAGGTTTAGGGTAAAAATGGATTTTTTATTTCTTTTGTTTCTGAAAATGAAAAAGAAATTGAAATTTTTTTCTTACTGCGTTAAAAAAACTGCAGAAAAAGTAAAAAAAAAAACAATCAACTTTAATCACGAGATTGTTTGAAATTCTATGCTACAGGGTTTGAATCACCAAAGGTTTGGAATTTTGATTGTCTGAATACTTCTGTTCGAACGTATTTCACTACTCCATAGTGCTCTCGTGCTCTGTTGCTCCAGCTATGTCTCCTGCAAATCTCTGGCTGAATGTTTTTGCAAAAATAGTGAAATAATGAAAATTGTTCAGTATTTAAAGAATTGTTTTATGAAATTAGATTTTTCAAAATATTTTCTACCCATTTTTCAATTTACCGCTTTTTTTTCACTTAAAGAAAATAGAGTTGCACTTTTTTTATTTGTGGTTATTTGTCGTCGGTGCATCACTTAATATCACTACACCGGTGTGTCCGTTTATATGACGGAACCAATGCGCATTTACGAAAACACACCGGTGCGCATTTACAAAAACACACCAATGCGATGATCTGTATATTAGCATCGAAAACAAGAAGTCCATTTTTAATTCACCGAAATTACTTTTAGGTGTGTGCACCAAAATTTATTGCTGATTTTTCTCAAATGCAGGGAGAAAATATCATGATTATATCGAATGGTCAATTCTTCAAAATCCATCTCGTTCCATAATATTTCTCAAAGTCCATTGTGGAGCTCTCCCTATCCATCTCGAGACATAATATTTACTTCTTATTTTTTTATATTTTCATTATCTAATTGAATTTATTTACTTTTTATCCATGTCAATCATGCACAGCTTAATTAAATTTATAATGTATACAAATTTGCAGGTCCACGCAGATTCATAATCGATTTTAGATGCACAAAATATTCAAACTCCAGCTCCAAAACATCGGAAGCTCTTATCATGAGCAGCATACAACAAGGCGCATTTGGTAGATGAAAATGGACAGCCGCTTCACCCTGCCAATTGTAACAATATTGCATCTTCTAGCCACAATCCTGGGACATTAATGATGTTAATAATTATAATTTCTTGGTATATTGATTAATGTAATTATTTTAACGTCAAACCAATTAATCATGCAATATTGTCAATGTGGTTACTAATTGATATCATATATTTTGTATTAACCGTGTTCAAATATTTTTTTTTAAATTATTAGGATTCTAGTGGTGTTGAGTGACCTATATATTTTCTTTCGTTGCACCCCAAAACAATTTCAAATTGAGAGAAAACTGAATTAAGAGAAAAAATTGGAAAGGAACGATACCAAGAATGGTTGAATCAACCATGGATTCAATTCCCTCTACGTCTAGATTCACCAATTAGGAATGACTACAGAAATAGTAGTTCTTCACAAGCTGGCAATGGAGGCAATCAAATAGATGTTGGTATGGATGATTACTTAAGGGATACGACTGCCATGGAGACAATGTTGCGAGATGCATTCCAAAATGATGATCAACGAGGGGATGATGCTCATATCTCTAACACCTTTTTCGAAAGCCTTAAATTTTCTTCCACCACCCCTCTCTTTGGACCTAGCGGTTAGTCAAAGTCTACCCAGTTGGGGACAACGATGTTACTGTACAACTTGAAAGAAAATTTTGGCTTGTCGTATGCATGTTGTTGAATCCTTAGTTAAACTTAGGGGGGGGGGTGAATCAGTTTAACACATACATAAGCTTTTTAAAATTTTTATCAACTTATTTATAGCTTACTTTTATAACCAACTTTAATATGTGAAGAGTCTTAATATGTTGCAAAAAGTATTAAATTATTGTGACACCAAACTTATTATGAGAACAACAAACATTAAGAAGATTGGGTAGATCATATCAACACATAAGCAACCCACATAGAGACAACTGATATAAGTGGAAACCCATAACGGGAGAAAACCACATCTTATTATTGTTGTGATGCAAAGGCAAGCTCCAACTATCTCTCACCACTATTTTTCTGCAGGCACCAACCTACAGAAGGCTCCAACCTTAGTCAGCTACAACTGACAACTATCAAGCTTCAACTTGATAGGGAAGCTCCAACTTCCTCAATTTATCAAAATAAATGTTTCTTGATTTACCTCATATATCAACTCTGTTCTGTAGCATCTCTTTCTGCTCCTCTCTTTCTTATCTTCTCTGCCTCAATTTTCCATACTCTACATTCTCTATCCTTACTCTCTCTAACCTCTCTATGCATATCAAGATGATATTATTTATAGAGATTTCCTTATGACTGTTTGTTTTCCTCAGGGAATTTGAAATGAATAGCCATAACTCTTAGCCTTCTGCCTTCTCATTTATTTTCCAGCTCACTCAGAAAAAAAATAGCTGTATGCACTAATTTTAATAATGTAGTGGGAATTTTGTATTCTTCCGGAGACTTGCCAATGCATCACAAACAATATAAACCAATAAAAAATGTATACATTCAGTTACAATGATGATTACAAATCAACTTATTCAGTTTTGGATCACTGTGTTTGTCTTTTTTGTGACTGTGTTTGTACCTTTCGGCTCTGTTTGATTTCCTGTTCACTATCGTAGTGTAACTACCATACATATGTAACTGCGCTTTTCATATATCGCAATTCAACTCTCAGCATGATAATGAAGTGTTTTTAACATATAAATTTCCCCTTTATGTAACTCAAATCAACTCACGGAGAACTTAAATCAAAAAAAAATTAATAATTAAAATGCCCTTTCGGGCCCACTCGCCAAGCTTGTTTTATTCTCCGATGCAATGAGTCACCTCGTGAATTCTTCCGATTACGATTAATCACAATTGAGACTTCTGGTTGCGAGTTCCGATGCTACGATGCTCCGATGCTCCGATGAGATCACTCCGATCCGATGATTCACTATTCACTGCACTTCACTGTGCCGATGCGATTAATCGTAACTGAATACTTCCAATTGCGATTGATGCATTTGCGAAGGACCCGATGCGATCATCACAATATTAGCTTTCAATATAGTGCTCCAATTTTCTTCTTCTTTCTGATGCGATGGCCTACTTTGATGTCAAAACTTAAGCATGTATGAATCACAGTCCATAAGCCCATCGGGTCCGCATCTTCATCGCAATCATAATCTTTTGTTAACATGTTCCGCTGCCAACTTTTCTCCGATGCGATTTGTGAGGGTCCCACAATATAAGACTTTGTTTGTATTAGGCCCGAACAATAGAGCACTTAACATATATGTATATATATATACTTTTTCCCCTTGTTTATAAAGCGCTACATATATAAAGCGTTGTATGTATATGTATACTTTTCCGCTTCAGTATTTATGTATCCTCCAGCTTGGGTTATGATTCTCGGAATTTTATGCAGGGGTCCCACTGGCATATTAACTTTGGTTTATATGCAAGCATTAACATAGGGTTTTCGGTTATTAGTATCCATATAAAGAATTCATTTTGCTCAATATAAGACTATGTATATATATAAATAGGATTATATTAATCCAAAGTCTCCATTCTTAGTTTATTTCATATTTGAGCTCCGATCATTCAACGTACTTTCAGCTGTGCCCCAACGCCTTCTCCACTCGTATTACCATATTAACGCTAACATTTTCATTTCCAAAGAAGTATTAAGGTTCCTCCGGCACAAAATATTTGACACAACACTTAACACTTCATATTTGAACAATATTCATATGCACTTGTTAACACATAGTCGGTCGCATCATCTTCTATACTTTGGTTAAACCATCACACTAATATATATAGCAGCAGTGATTTTTTGGGCCCACATGTGTTTGATAAACTCTGGAATTTTAGTGCGTTCCAACTGACAGCCCCCTTTGAACATATATATATATAAGCCTAAGTCAATCTTCGACCATGGCTTGAACCCTCAGCATAACATAATGTATTAAATTGCAACAAATATATACTCCGCACATAACCCATTCTTATAATTGCACTCAACTTTAATATATATCCAATATTGCAATGGATATCAAACCCGATACATGTTTTAACACATATACGTTCCCGGGGCCCACCTCCATTAACATGCCTCTTGCATTTGACGGCGGACAGTTTATCGCATCGACTCCGATGATCCAACGGATGTCATACCATATCGCGTTTTTTATTAAGCCGAGTTTTAACACTTCAAATTTGCACGAAAAAATTTGTTTTGCAAAACCGCCTGAGGACATGTTTCCTTCAATGACATATATCGCGTCCATTTTGGCAATACAGCTTACCACTTCAACCAACCCGCGAACCTATTGGTTTTGTGGCCCTACGGTTTTATTTTTCTTGTTCGTGGTTTCGCTTATAGTCATGGTTCCACTCCAATAACAACTTCGCGCCTTCGTTATATACATATATACATATAAACTCTATTCAAGGTTTATTTCTTATTTCTTCAGTGCTTCAATATATGGACCCTGTTTCATTATTATGTTAATTCAATGCTACCATAAGGTTTAATACCCGACTTTACTAGGTTTTTACTGCTAAACGCTTGGTTCCATTTCCCTCAGGGTTCCGTTTCTGCTTGATCATTTCACTGTTCGTTAACGGCTCTACCTCTGCCTTTGCTGCTCGACTGTTTCATCTCTGCCTCTGTATTCTCTGTCTCCACCTCTCTTTTTGTTGCCCTGTCTTTGTAAATAAACTCTCCCTCTGTTCTTATCATGCTCCCTGTAAGTTTTACTATACCATTCACCAAAGACCTATTGTCTTCTCCTTTGCTTCTACTGCTATCCTTTGCCATCAATGACAACACTTCTAACAGTCTCCCCCTTTGGCATTGATGGAAATATGCTTCCCCTGCTTACCTTTTAGGACCCTTTCTTCTGTTGCTTGCTCTCCCTCCCCCTTTGACATCAATGGCAAGGGGGTTGCTCATTTCCCAATTTTCTTTTAAATCTCGTCCATGTTGCTCTAATCTTGAGGACCTGTTTCATGATTTCCTTGCTAACTGATCTCCCCCTGGAAAGATATTTTCGTTTCTATTCTCCCCCTGAAACGATGCTTTCTCTTCATATCAAAGAGTAGAATCTACAGATACTACCTCTAGCCTATCTCTTAAATAATCAAATGGTTCTCTAGCAAGAGGTTTGGTAAATATATCTGTTGTCTATTCTTTTGTTGGCACATACTCCAGCTTCACTATCTTCTGAGCTACTTGTTCTCGAAGAAAATGATACTTGATTGGGATATGTTTAGTTTTTGAATGAAGCACGAGATTTTTTGATATTATTATAGTACTTGTACTATCACATTTGATAGAGATATGTTCATCAATGGTTACCTTCATGTCTTGGAGGGTTTGCTTCATCCACGTGACTTGTGTGCAGCATGCTGATGTTGCTATGTATTCTACTTCTACTATAGATAGAGAAATAGATGTTTCTTTCTTTCTTATCCATGCCACCATACTTTCTCCTAGATAGAATGCACCTCCACTTGTGCTTTTCCTGTCATCCACACAGCTGGGCCATGTTAGAAAATTATATATTATGGAGCAATTCAACACATAAAATATGCGGAAAGTAAAAGCACACAAAACACATAAAACTAGAGAGACACAGATATACGGGGTTCACCCAGTTTGGGCTACATCCACCCCGAACAGCCAGTCCTTCCTTTCTATTATCCAGCAAAATGAAAAGACAAAACCTACAGCAGATCCGTTGTAATATCCTCTGTTCTTTCTCACAGTCTCCCTCTCTGTTTCTCACTCCGAGAATACACATACAATACCGAGCCGGAATACAATACCCTCATAAAAGCGAGGGGTTGCCTTCTAGGGCAAAAAACCCTAAACTAAACATAACTTCTACCGTCAGATCATTTGCCTAATGAACGGCCCAGATTGACTAGAAATTACTATACTTTTACAAGGCAATTTTACATCTGTTTTTAGCTTCGGGGGCGCTGCCCTCGAAACCCCCGCCAGGGGGGGCTCCAAAAATCGTTGTCGCCCCCCCTAGACCCCCCATGGCAGTGATTAATTATGAGCAGTGTTTCCACCCCTTTTAAGGTATAGGGGTCCAATGTTGTGATACAAAGTAAACAAGATAATCAGGCTCCACACCCAACAATCTCCCACTTGGAGACTGATTGTAGCAACTCCACCACTGCTTCATTTGCTGGATAATGACTCCTCTTTGGACCTGGCTATTTCTCATCTTCATCGTCATCCTTGAAGACCAATTGAAACTGAGCATGTTCTCAGTTTCTCCCTGGTTACAACTTTTGTTAGCATATCTGCAGGATTCTGGCTAGTGTGTATCTTTTCCAGCTTCAACTCTCCATCTTCCAATATTGACCGTATGAAATGGTACTTGAGATGTATGTGTTTAGTCCTAGAATGAAATGCTAAGTTCTTTGCAAGATGAATAGCACTTTGGCTATCACTGTATAGTGTGCCCATATCATGCTTCTTACCCAATTCATCCATAAACCTTTGTAACCAAATCATTTCTTTACTACCCTCTATAGCAGCAACATACTCGGCTTCTATTGTTGAAAGTGCAACAACACTTTGGATTTTTGAAACCCAACTGACAGTTGTTCCACCTATAGTAAATACATATCCTGTAGTGCTCCTCATGTTATCTCTGTCACCTGCCATATATACATCAACATATCCCTGTAGAGCAATGTTTGAACCACCAAAGCATAATGCTTGATTTGTGGTACCTCTCAAATATCTGAGAATCCATTTTACTACCATCCAATGTTCTTTTCCTGGATTATTCATGAACCTGCTTACAACTCCCACTGCATGTGCAATATCAGGCCTTGTGCAGACCATTGTATACATTAAGCTTCCAACTGCTGATGCATATGGAACTTTATACATATAATCCATGTCTTCTTGGGTCTTTGGGCAGATATCCTTACTAAGTTTGACATGGCTAGCAAAAGGTGTACTAACTGGTTTTGCATTCTGCATATTAAATCTTTTCAACACCTTCTCTATGTACTCATTCTGAGACTTTTAATTTGCGATTTTTCTTGTCTCTAGTTATCCTCATACCAAGGATTTGTTTTGTATCTCCCAAATCCTTCATTGCAAATGAATTTGCCAATTTTCTTTTGAGCACATTTATTTCCTGCATGTTAGATCCTGCAACAAGCATGTTATCTACATACAATAAAAATATAATATAGCTGCCATCATTTTTCCTTTTTAGATAAACACAATGATCAAAGTGACATCTAGTATAAACTTTTTCAGATATAAACTTGTCAAATTTTAGATACCACTGCCTTGGAGCCTGTTTTAAACCATACAAGCTCTTCTTTAACCTACACACCAATTTTTCTTTCCCTTTTACCTCATATCCTTCGGGTTGCTGCATGTATATCTCTTCCTCCAAATATCCATGGAGAAATGTTGTCTTTACATCTAACTATTCAAGATGTAAATCTTCCATTGATACAAGACTTAAAATAGTTCTGATTGAATTCATTTTAACAACAGGAGAAAATATTTCATAAAAATCAATACCTTTCTTCTGTGCAAACCCCTTCACCACAAGTCTAGATTTGTACCTCTGTTTAACTCCATCTTCTTCCTTCAGCCTGTAAACCCATTTATTTTGCAATGTAGTTTTACCTACAGGCAACTTGACTAAGTCCCAAGTCTGGTTATGCATTAAGGAGTCCATCTCTTCTTCCATGGCTAGCTCCCACTTCTTCCTGCTTTCAACCTGCATTGCTTCTTCATAAAATTCAGGTTCACCAGAATCAGTCAGCAATAAATAATATAATGAAGGAGAGTATCATTCAGGGGGTCTACTTATCCTGGTAGATCTTCTAACACCAGTTTCAGGTGTTTGAGGTGCCTGTTGCTGTTGTGGTGGTTGTTGTTGCTGTGGTTGTTGATTATTATTATTTTCAGGCACCTTTACTTTTTTAGTTATCTCATCAAGAACTGTGTATTCCTTACTTTCTTTTTCCTGTTTCTTTTCCTGTAGCTAATTCTTATACAAGACCTTTTCATTCAATATTACATCTCTGCTCCTAATGATTTTTTGGTTTTCATAATCATATAAGCGATAACCAAAATCATTAGCACCATATCCAATAAAGGTACATTTCTTTGATTTTGCCTCAAGCTTTGTTCTATTTTCATTATTTATATGGACAAAGGCCTCACAACCAAAAGGCTTTAAAAAAGATTAGTTTACCTTTTTACCTATCCATGCTTCCTCTGGAATACCACCATCCAAGGAACTTGAAGGCCCTCTATTTATTAGATAAACAGCAGTATCTATAGCATCTGCCCAAAATTGTAAAGGCAATCCTGCATGCAGTCTCATGCACCTTGCACACTCCATTATTTTTCTGTTCATCCTTTATGACACACCATTTTCTTGTGGTGTTCTTGGAACTATCTTCTCTCTGCGAATTCCATGCTCTGAACAGTACCTATCAAACTCTTTGCTGCAATATTCACCTCCATTGTCTGATCTGAGACGCTTCAACTTCTTTCCTGTCTCAATCTCAACCAAAGCTTTCCATTTCTTGAAAGCATCAAATACATCAGATTTATTTTGAATACAATAAATCCATGTTTTTCTAGTTGCATCATCAATAAAAGTAACATGATAACGAGAGCCACTGAGAGATGATACCTGAGCAGGTCCCCATACATCTGTATGCACAAGCTCCAATTTTTTGCTCTTCCTTTATTTCCCAACTCTGAGAAATATGAATCTCTTTTGTTTTCCATAAATGCAATTCTCACAGAAATCCAAATCAACATTCTTCAAACCTGGCAACAAATTTCTTGAGTGAAGAATCTTCATTCCCTTCTCACTCATGTGTCTGAGCCTATGATGCCACAATGGTTCATCTGCTCCTTTGGAAGTTAAAGCATTAACAGAGTTATAAATACCATTGCATAAATACAATGTACCAACCTTTTCACCTTTGGCTATTACCAGGGCTCCTTTGGTGACCTTCCAAATTTTATCTGTGAAAGTTGTCACACAACCTTCACCGCCTAACTGCCCTGTTGAAATCAGATTTTTCTTCAAATCTGGAACATTCCTTACCTCCTTTAGTAGCCATTGGTTTCCATTATGTTGTTTTAAAAGAACTTTACCCATTCCAACAATTTTACATGGTTTATCATCACCAAAACAAACTTGTCCAAAATCTCCTTGAACATAGTCATGAAAATATTTCTTATCAGGTGTGGCATGGAATGAAGCCCCTGAATCTACAACCCAAGAATCAGTAACATTTTCGAAAGAAAGAATCAAAGCATCTTGTAACACATCACCTGTCACATTTGCTTCATGATTGTTTTCTTGTTGTGTATCTCCTTCTTTTCCCTTCCGAGATCTACAGTCTTTCTTTAGGTGTCCTTTCTTTCCGCAATTCCAGCACACTATCCCCGATCTGGACTTGGATCTTCCTTTCCTTGATTTACTGCGATATCCCGAGCTCTTTCCTCTTTCCATTCTTCTTCCCCTAGACTCTGCACTCAAAGCATTACCCAATGTCTCACCGGAGCTTTTCCGTCGCATTTCCTCGCTAAGGATAGCACCAATAACATCATCAAACTTTAAAGTACTAGATCCAGAGACAGAGTTACTAATGGCCATTACTAAACCATTCCAACTCTCTGGCAATGAGCACAAGAATAACAGAGCTCTAACTTCATCATAAAATTTTACCCCTACAGAACTTAACTGACTGGTAACTGTATTAAATTCATTTAAATGGTCTGCAACAGATCCACCTTCCGACATCTTCATATTAAATAGTCATTTCATAATAAATACCTTGTTTGAGGCCGAGGGTTTTTCATATAGTTTCACCAATGTCTGCATCAAACCCTCTGTTGTTGTTTCCTTCGAAATATTGAAGGCGACGGATGCCGCAAGGCACAAACATACTGCTCTGAGTGCCTTTCTATCGAGAATGTTCCATTTTGCGTCTGTCATAGCCGCCGGCTTCTTTGTTTTTCCGCTCAATGGTAGGTATAGATCTTTCTGATACAGATAATCTTCCATCTGCATCTTCCACAGCGGGAAGTTTTGGTCGTTAAATTTCTCGACCCTAAACTTACCATCGTCTGCCATTGCTCCCACTCGAACCAGGAACCCTTCTTTCCTATGAGTTTATCAGCCAAATATACCTTCGGCTCTGATACCAGTTGTTAGAAAATTAAATATTACAGAGCAATGCAACACATAAAATATGCAGAAAATAAAAGCACAAAAAACACATAAAACTAGAGAGACACAGATATACGTGGTTCACCCAGTTTGGGCTACGTCCACCCTGAACAACCAGTCCTTCCTTTCTATTATCCAGCAAAAATGAAGAGACAAAACCTACAACAGATCTGCTGTAATATCCTCTATTCTCTCTCACAGTCTCCCTCTTTGTTTCTCGCTCCGAGAATACACATACCATGCACAGCCGCAATACAATGCCCTCATAAAAGCGAGGGGTTACCTTCTAGGGCAAAAAACCCTAAACTAAACATACTTCTCACAGATCGAGATCATTTTCCTAATGAATGGCCCAGATTGACTAGAAATTACTATACTTTTACAAGGAAATTTTACATATGTTTTTAGCTTTGGGGGCACTGCCCCCGAAACCCTCGCCAGGGGGGGCTCCGAAAAGCGTTGCCACCCCCGCTGGACCCCCCATGGCAGCGATTAATTATGGGCGGCATTGCCGCCCCTTTTAAGGTACATGGTTCCAATGCTGTGATACAAAGTAAACAAGATAATCAAGCTCCACACCCAATAGCCCAATCTTCATCTGTGTATGCTGTCAAAGTGAAGCTTTTTCCTTTTGGATACCATAGTCCAAACTGTATTGTTCCTTGTATATATCTAAATATTATTTTGACTGCTAGAAGATGATTTTGCTTTGGTGTTGCTTGATATCTAGCCACAAGTCCTAATGCTAGCATGATGTCTGGTCTTGATGCTGTCAGGTACAGCAAACTTCCTATCATGGATCTGTAGAGTCTTTGATCTATATCAACAGGTCCATCATCAACACATAGCCTGCATCCTGTGATCATGGGAGTTGACACAGGTTTGCAGTCTTCCATTTTGAACTTTTTCAAACTCAAACTCTGATTTCATCTCTTCATCAAATCCTTTAGCTAGCACATATTTTTTGCTTCCAAACATAATGTCATCAACATATACTACAACAATCAGAAGTTCATTTCCATGGGATTTTATTTATAGATTGCTGTCTACTCCTCCTCTCTTAAAGCCTTGTTTTTGCAAGTACTTATCCAGCATTGAGTACCAAGCACGAGGAGATTTTTTTCGTCCATATAGAGCCTTGTTTAGTCTGCACACATAGTCTTCTTTGTCTTTTAACGAGAAACCTTCTGGTTGTTCCATGTAGACTTCTTCTTCTATATCTCCATTCAAAAATGCATATTTCACATCCATTTGATATACCTTGAAGTCTTGGTAGCATGCAAAGGCCAGAAACATTCTGGTAGCTTCCATTCTAGCTACAGGGGCAAATGTTTCATCATAATCAAGTCCTTCGATTTTTTAATATCCTTTGCAAACAAGTCTGGCTTTATTCCTGATTACCCGTCCTTCCTCATTCATTTTATTCTTGAATACCCATTTTGAGCCTATGACATTTTTCTCACTGGGTCTAGGAACTAATTCCCAGGTGTTTTTCTTCTCAATTTGGTCGAATTCTTCATTCATAGCATTCACCCAATGCTTGTCCTTGCTAGCTTCTTCAAACTTCTTTGGCTCTATTTGTGATAGCATGGCTATGTATACCTATTCTCTCTATTTAGTTAGCTGCCTTATTTTCTGGACTGCTACACTCTTATCTCCAATGATATGATCTTATGGATGGTTCTTTTGAGTGTATCTTGAGGGGGCTTTCGAGCTTAGTTCAACATCTTCTGTTGTCTTTCTTGTTTCATCATCATCTTGGTTTTCTTCTTCATGATTGTCTGAAGGACTGCTGAAGTCTATACTTCTTGTCTAGTTTGTAAGTTCTTCATCAAATCTTACGTCAATGGTTTCTAAAATTTTTCGAAGAGTCTTGTTGTAGCACCTGTACCCTTTACTCTTGGATGCATATCCTAGAAATATTCCTTCATCTGCTCTTGCATCAAACTTCCCCAGATTTTCATCATTATTCTTTATGTAACAATTGCTTCCAAAGACTATAAAGTTCTTGATTGAAGTTGGTTTACCATGCCATAGTTCATAGGGAGTCGTGTCACTGCTTGGCCTTAAATGAGCTTTGTTAAGGATATGCACGGCTGTGTGTAGTGCTTCTGCCCAGAAGGTTTGAGGAATATTACTCTCTTGCATCATGGCTCTGGAAATTTTTTGTATAGACCTGTTTTGTCTCTCTGCTACTCCATTCTGCTGAGGTTTCCCTACAATAGTAAATTGTTGCTTTATCCCATGTTCATTACATAGGTCTACAAAGTCATAATCTATGAATTCATATCCTCTTTTTGATCTGATGCATTTTAGTTTGCATCCTGTTTGATTTTCTTCTAATGCTTTGAATATCTTGAATTTCTCTAGTGCTTCCGATTTATTCTTGAGAAATGCAACCCATGTCATTATGGAGAAAGCATCTATTATTAGCATGAAGTAGGATTCTCCACTTGGTGTTTCAATTCTTGCAGGTCCACACAGATCCATGTGCACAAGCTAGAGTGGTCTTCTTGTTGATAGCTCTTCTTTGATCTTAAAGGATGTGTGGGTCTATTTTCCCAATTGGCAAGATTTGCATATGGTATTTGAAGGCCTTTTTATTTCTGGCATATCTCTTACAAGTTTCTTTTTGCTCAGTCTAATGATATGGTCAGAGCTGCGATGTCCCAATCTCTTATGCCATAACCATGACTCCTCAAGTTTGCTAAGATGGCATGCTTCATCCTCCTCTTTCACTATGTAAACATTACTCTTTGTTCGAACATCTTTGAGTAGAGTCTTTCCTATGGTGCTTGATCCGACTTCACAGTCTTGTGCTCTAAAAATAAATTCATAGCCTTTATCACACATTTGACTGACACTCAACAAATTTGATTTCAACCCATCTACAAATAGTACATCTTGGGCCTTTACTCTGCCATTGTCTAGGCTGACTAAGCCTTTTCCTTTAATTTTTGATGATTTATCATTGCCAAAAGTAACATTACCAGATTTATTTTCATCAAAAGTTATAAAATTGCTTTTTTCTCCAGTCATATGTTTTGAGCAGCCACTGTCCAAATACCATTGGCTTTTCAGGTCTTGAGCAGTTAGATCCAAGTCACATTTATTCACCTTATTTTTCCACTAGAAGCATCCTTTTGTTTGGTATCTTTTGTGATATGATGAACCACATCCTTTCAGAGGACATTTCGAAGGCATATGTCCAATTTTATTGCATACACAACATTTGATCATAATTTTCGTAGAATTGTGAGTATGAGTAAAATTTCTTTGATTCATAAACATCCTTGAGGTGTTGAACATTAATCTTTGTCCATATTTTCTGCACTCAATGATCTTATGGAAAAATTCCTTACAATAAAAATAGTAACCATAGAAACAATTTGCATACCTGATGTGAGGTAGTCTTCCCCATTTGTCTGCTTGAGACAATCTCTTCACAGTTTGCATCTTTTTCTGGTTTGAATTACTCCTCCTTGCATGATAGTATGCAGCAATGTGTCCCAGCTTGTGGCAAGCATAACAAGTGGCATTTTTCATAGGAGGGAAGAATCTCCTTTGATGGCTTCCAAATTTGACATACTTAGGGGTATATGATCCTTTTTTTGTTGTCTGAGTATTTATTTCATTATTTGTTATTAGAGGTTTCCTCTGGTTTCTTTCTCCCTCATTAAATGTTTCTTCTTTTGTAGGAATTATTTGAGCTGCTTCATCAGCCTTCTTTTCTTTTACAAAAATAATATTTTTGTTTTCCTTTTATTTTCTTTTACTTGATTCTCCTTCATAGCCTATCCCAGTTTTTATCAGAGGAGATGTTTGAGCATCCATAATTTCGTTCAACTTACCAGAGCTTGTTGTTTGAGAATAATTTATAGACACTTTCCTTTGAGCATTTTCTAATTTCTTCCTCAGACATACTAATTCTTCTTCCAATTTCTCTTGTTCTTGAGTTTTATCCTTGATTTTCTTAAGTAACATTTCTTCTATCCTCTTGGCTTCTTCAAGCTTTACCTTCAGCTGCATGAGGAATTTTAAATTTTTCTCTTCTCTTACATACTTGAGGAGAATGTCCTTTTTTTTTCTGCACTTTAGTTTGAGTCTGTCAATCTCCTCCAGGGCACTTCTTAGCTCACCCTCAAGGTCAACTTCACCTTCTTCTTCATCTTCTAGGAGGAGTCCTTCAATTTTTTCTATGGCAATTAATAAAAATTTAGAGGTTCCTTCTTCACTTAAGGGTTCATCTAAGTCTTCAGATGCACTGTTGTCTTGTTGAAAATAGTAAGATTTTCTATTGAATTTCTTTCCTTTCTACCAGTTCTTTGATGTAGTTTTCTCTGATTTATGAGCCTGATTCCTTGCTTTCTTATGAGGACACTTAGCATCATAGTGTACAACTCTTCCATAGTTAAAGCATTTGAATGGAATTTTACCTTTATATTTACCTGAGCCTCTGTCCAGTTTCTTGACAAACTTGGCCTCTTCTTCATCAGAGAAAGAACATATATCTTCCTTTTCTTCTTTCTTCTTTTCTGTTTTAAAATTTTCCTCCCTTGCACTTGGCTTCTTCTGTGGGAGTCTCATCTCATAGGCTGTAGATTTCAAGTAACTGGTTCATGGTCAAGGTTTCCCAATTAGTCGTTTCTTCTATTGCAGACACCTTCGGGTTAAAACTAGGTGGAAGAGATATTAGAATATTGTGTACAACTACACTTTCTGGTATGGTTTCTCCAAGAGATTTCATATTGTTAACAATTTCTGCAAATCTTAAGAAGAAGCTGCCAACATCTTCATCATCATTCATTTTTAAATTTTCAAACTGAGCTCTATATACTTGAATTTTGGCTGTCTTTACCTTTATATTTCCCTCATGGATGTTTTCAAGAGTATCCCACATATATTTGGCATTCTTGCCGTGCATTAATTTGATAAATTAAGCCTCACATAGTCCATTTAAGATTTCATTCATGACCTTTGCATTTGCTACAAATTCTTGTTTATCTTCTCTCTCTGGGTCAGTTGCCTTTGGGGCATATCCAAATTCCACAGCAGCCCAAACCTCTATTCCTAGAGACATTATGTATGCTCTCATTCTGATTTTCCAGAAGGCATAATTAGCACTGGTGAAAAAAGGTGCTTTATTGGTTGAGCTTCCTTCTTGACTAGACATCCTGGGGGCCTAGGATCTCCTTTCAGTGGTTAAACTGGTACTAAAGGAACCTGGCTCTGATACCAATTGTTGAATCCTTAGTCAAAATGAGAGGGGGGGGGTGAATCAGTTTAACACATACATAAGCTTTTTAAACTTTTCATCAGGCTTATTTGCAGCTTAATTTTATAACCAACTTTAATATGTGATCAATCTAAATATGCTGCAGCAAGTATTAAATTAATGTGACATCAAACTTATTATGAGAGTAGCACACATTAAGCAGATTGGGTAGATCATATCAACACATAGGCAACACACATAGAGACAGCAGATATAAGTGGAAACCCATAAAGGGAGAAAACCACATCTTATTATTGTTGTGATGAAAAGGCAAACTCCAAATCCCTCTCAACACTGATTTTCTGCAGGCACCAACCTAAAGGAGGCTCCAACCTCAGTCAGCTACAACTGACATCTATCAAGCTTCAACTTGATAGGGAAGCTCCAACTTCCTCATTCAATCAAAAGAAAATATTTGTTGATTTACCTCATATATCAGCTCTGTTCTATAGCATCTCTTTCTGCTCTTCCCTTTCTTATATTCTCTGCCTCAATTCTACATTCTCTAACCTCACTCTCTAACCTCTATGCATATCAAGGTGATATCATTTATATATATTTCCTTATGACTGTTTGTATTCCTCAGGGAATTTGAAATGGATAGCCATAATTCGGAGCCCTTTTCCTTCTCATTTCTTTTCCAGCTCACTCATAAAAATATAGCTGTATGTACTAATTTTAATATTACAGTGGGAATTTTGTTTTCTTACGAAGACTTGCCAATGCATCACAAACAATATAAACCAATAAAAAACGTATACATTCAGTTACAATGAGGATTACAAATCAACTTATTCAGTTTTGGATTAATGTGCTTGTCTTTTCTGTGATTGTGTTTGTCCTTTTTAGCTCTGTTTGATCTCTTGTTTGAACTGCCATATATATGTAAATGTTCTTTTTATATAACAAAATTCAACTCTCGGCATGATAATGAAGTGTTTTAACATATAAACTTCCCCTTTATGTAACACAAACCAACTCATGGAGAACTAAATAAAACATTTTAATATATAAAATGCCCTTTCGGGCCCATTTTCCGAGTTTTATTTATTCTCCGATGCAATGAGTCACCTCTGGAATTCTTCTGATTGCGATTAATCACAATCGCAACTTCTAGTTGTGTGTTCCGATGCTCCGATGTTCCGATGTTCTGTTCTCCTCCGATGCGATCAATCACTATTCACTTCACTGCACCGATGCGATGAATCACTCTAATGTGATGGTTCAATTGGATGCTGGAACTCAAACATATATGAATCATGGTTCATAAACCCATTAGGTCCACATCTCAATCGATACTTTTTTCAACATGTTCCACTGCTCACTTTTCTCCGATGCAATTGGTGAGGGTCCCACAAAGTTGATAAACTCTTCGTATATAGAGTTTTGCACACACTATCAAAACTTACATCTAAGGTTTTCGGTCATTAGTCTCCATATAAAGAGTTCATTTTGTTCAATATAAGAATATATATATACATAGGAACCTATTAATCCAAAGTCTCCACTTTTTTTTCATTTCATATTAGAACTCTGATCATTCAACATACTCTCAGCTGGGCCCCAGCACCTTCTCCACTTGTATTACCATATTAATTCTCACATTTTCATTTCCAAAGAAGTATTGAGGTTTCTCCAGCATTAAATATTTCACACAACACTTAACACTTCATATTTGAACAATATTCATATGCACTTATTAACATATAGTTGGTCGCATCATCTTTTATACTTTGGTTAAACCATCGCACTAATATATAGCAGTAGTGACTTTTCTGGGCCCACAGCCTCATTCAAGGTTTAACTTTGGTTTATTCTCCAATTGTCAGTATATCATAACATAAAATCCGGACTATACACCATAGCCAGATATGTTAACCCTTGGCCATATCATTATAACATATCCACATTATAAAAATTACCATAGGTCCGCACCCTTTGTATCATTTCATTCAAATCATCAATCACCTTATAAATAAACCCA
Organism: Pinus albicaulis; assembly: GCA_034641835.2. Classification (NCBI taxonomy): domain Eukaryota; kingdom Viridiplantae; phylum Streptophyta; class Pinopsida; order Pinales; family Pinaceae; genus Pinus; species Pinus albicaulis. The sequence continues at coordinate 1,406,109,948 of CM076577.1, read as the reverse complement.
ACGCGACATTTTAATACACATACATTCCGTGGAGCCCAGATTACATATGGACCTCTTCAATCGACAGTTAATAACATATCGCACTCCCCTCTGACAAATCAATGGTGGTCGCGTAGTTGGATCACACGAGGTCTAGTCCTCTGAACTTACACAATGACCTGGGACCCAGTGGTTAAACTACCCCTTGTATCTGAGGGTTGTGGGCTCATCGCTCCTCCAACCTCAAATCAACGATCCTTAACAGTTATCGTGTTTTTTATTGGTACGAGGTTTAACACTTAAAATGTCCACGAAAAAATATGTTTTACAAAACCGCCTGAGGACACGTGTTGATTGAAGACATAGATCGCGTTCAAACTGAGAAATCCACTTACCATTTTTGACACTGCGCGATACTGCTGGTTTACATACCTTTGGTTTTAATGTTCATGTCCAGGGTTCCACTTATAGTCGTGGTTCCACTCCAACAAAAACTTCGCACCTTCGTTATATACATATACATATAATCTCTGTTTAAAGGTTTCATTTCTTATTTCTTCTGCGCTTTAATATATGAACCCTGTTTCTTTGTTATGTTAATATAATGCTACCATAAGGTTTAACACTTGACTGCATTAGGTTTTTATTTCTTAACTCTTGGTTCCACCTCTTACCCTCAGGGTTTCTTCGTAACCCTTCAACATTTTATTATAAACATTCCGTTGTGCTCTCATCGCCTTCACATATTAAAAACAACAGTTCTATCAGAACTGACACTGCTCATTCAACATTGGAATCTGGATTCTGAAAAAAATCACTCTGTCTATATAGGAAAGCTGCCATAGGATGAGCATTAAGGGCTTTTCAACTTTGCGCTATGGCCCTGAATATTCCCCTAACTGATTGTTCTTCTTTCTCTTCTGCATATTCTAACTCTATTCTGCTGCCCTATCTCTGTATTCTCGGTACATAGTTTGATGCCCTATACTCTCTCATTTTGTCTCTAAAAGTTCTCATTCTATCTCTACAAGCCTTATATCTGCTGTTGTAGTGTAAGTAACTTCTCACTCTATTTTCCTCATGTTCCCTACCTACATATCCTGTCACTGTATTCTCCTTAGCCTCTGATGTTGTCCTTTTCCATCAATGACAACACTTCTAACAAGACTTTGGGTAAGAATAATGCCTATGAAAATCATAGTTTCCTTTATGACTGCATGCATTATTTTACTTTTTATATGTAGGACATGACTCCCAAGAGGAGTTTTATACCATACAAGCTTCATGGCCAACTGTGGGCCAAGGTTGTTCTCAAACATGGCCACTCCTTTCATGGGCTAAGGAAGATTCTACACCATGATGGGTGTTGTCTCAAGGCATGAACTACAATTTCCATTTTTAGCCACGGTGGGACAAAGGGAGAAGCAAGTAAGTGGCCTGTGAACCACTTACAACATTTATATTTGATGCAGGAAAAGGATAGCCTGCGCTGGGTCTTGTTGGGTGAGTTTAAACACTCCCCAAATTTTATGATTTTCTTGTCACATGACTTGTATCACAAGAGGAGGCTGCATAAGAAGAAGGCATGGGTGTTTGGGTTGAAAAGAAAGAGGCATGGAAATCACATGATAAGTTCCATGTCCATACAATCACTTTTTCCTACAATGCATGTACATGTTTTTTTGTTTAAGATGCATTTCAAAATATTGTATGTACTTGGGCTTGGGAGAAATTGCAATCTTCTCATGGGTTGGAATAAGGGGAGTTGTTAATATCATGATATTGATGTCCCATGCATGAGAGGAGGGATGACACATTGGTTGAATGTGTTCATGGTGGATGAGATCTCCCATATCTATTCATGCTTCAAGAGGAGGATAGAATATTGCATGGTTGCTTCATTGTGTATCATGTTTCTTTTTACAAAGGGCCATGTATTGAAGTTATGTCATGAAGGAAAGTCCCTCACATGGAAGAAATTAGAGCATGACATGTGTTGCTTGAATCATATTCAGCCAACACTCATTATCCTCCACAATTCTCAAGCTTCGAAGCAGCAAGAAGGTGGTGGGATGGCCACCTATTGTAGTATGGTTTGGAGCAGCATGGGGAGTGCTTCGAAAGAGGGTCACATCAGCGTTTTTAGAGAGGAATAGACCATGTAGAGATGGATCAGCAACATGACTCTTTGGGAGGGTTGAATCAGCCCACTCTTCCTTCTCTTGAGGAAGGAAATGGAACCATGCATCTCTCCCTTAGTTGGAGAAAGATTATTGGTGTAGAACATGATCATGTTACACATGTTTTTATTTCTGATTTCATGCACTCTTACACCATGTTTTTGCAGGACAAAGTTCCAAGGAGAAATGATAATATCATGTGAGCCTCTTGGCCAATATTGGGCTCCAACATTTCTGATTTGAGCCACTCGCTTGAGAGGAAAAGAGAGATTTCTGCAAGGAGATGGGTGCTTTCCCAAAAGCACCAAACATGCATCACACTTTCAGCCATGATGATGTGGCATGGGCAGCAAGACATGGATGGATTGGTGAGCACTTGGCTTATGGAGGAAGCTTATCTTATGTTGGTGTCACCAAGGAAGAAATTTTGCAGCACTCACCTTACAGTTGCTTGAGGGAAAGCAACAATTTTTGGAGGGGAGGACTATAATGTTCCTAATTAGCCCAAGCTAATTGGAACATTTCATTTTGTCTCAATTTTATGTACTAATGAACAAAATGGAAAGGAGGACATGAAAAAATCCTAAAATCAAGAATAAATCAGTGCCTATGTGAAAAGAGGCATATTTGAGCTACTTGAATAAAAACTTGCACGTGTAAAAGGGTCAAGACCACCAAAGGAGATCCTATTTGACCAAATCAACCAATGCTGTCTAGGTTCATTGAACCTCCTTGGTGGAATGCACTGTTCTAGAAGGGGTTTCCAAATGTGAAAGGGGCCAAAGAGATGATGTGGTTTAGGGTTTTCCAAGAGACCCTAATGTTATAAAAAGGAGGAGAAGGCACATGAAGAGGTTGTTGATGATATTTTAGAATTAGAGGTTTCTTGAGCAACTCTACTTATCTTGGTTGTTCAGCTAGAGAAGGAGGATCTCCTGTTTAGGAATCCTCTCTCCTTCCATGGAGTAGCTATTTTAAGGAGGATGTGCTACATTTCTCCACTATCCAGCATTTCGGCCAAGCTACATCTCCATTATCAGTGCTGGTCCTATTGAGGGTTTTGCAGCTGCTATGAAGTTGCAACAAGTGGTGACTCTTATCTGCAAGGATATAGATGTTTTGAGGGATTTCTCTCAGGGAGGGTGTCTTGTGACCACCTCGAAGAGGTTCTCTGTTGTATTTATATTCCATATCTATATATTTCATCCATTTCAATATTCAGCTCAAGCTACAACGGTGTTTCTCTAGTGAACTGCATTATTTCATGTACTTCTTTTAGTGCTAGTTGTATTTCTCTCGTTCTACTTTCTTCCTGACGATTGAGGCTTGCCTCTCATCTTGAAGATTCATATTGTAGCTACTGATATCTATTTTTCATATCTGATATACTGTAATAATAATTATCTTCAGAAATTTCTGGAATTTTCCTGTAGTTCCATGTATTAAAAGTCAGATCTACATCTTCTTGTGTAATATCTTGTAAAAACCCTAAAGGGGACTTGTAGAAGAGGCTAAGTAGTTTCCAGATCTGGTATGGATCTGATTTTACAGCCATAGATCTGCCATAGATATGAATTCCATTATCTAGCTATTGAATCACACTTAGAGTGACGCAATCCATTCTTTTCTGCAGTTTTATAAATGCCGGAGACGTCATTTTACTTGATTTCTACACTATTCTTCCATGTGAATTGTTGTATATTAATGGGAGAATATTTTATGATGCTGATATGATGTTTTATGACTGAATTCAAAGCCTTATGGATGGTCTGTAGTGATAACTGGGGAAAACTACACAATTCCGGCTGTTGGGTTTTCATGTTGTAGAAACTCTTCTCTTTAGCTGATTTTTAACTAGTCAGCTTCGTGGGAGATCTGTTCAAGGTCCTTAAACACATTTTTTTCAGCTAAAATTCAGCATGGTGGTCCCACATAGCATAATATAGGGAATCCCAGCCCTGGTCTACATTATTTTTTCACTCCCTTTCTTATACAACGTTTTCCCTTATCCCGTTGCATAATTTCCTGAAATGGATTTTTCTCGCTTCTTCCTTGGATGGTTTTTTCTCCTCTTTGGAATCATTCATTAGATCTAAATATATAAGAATCCAAAGTGCTGAAAAATCCATTTGGAGTGTTTTATTACCATCCTTTCTATGTTTCACCAACTTTCCATAGACAGAGTCTGAAATGGGCCAGGTAGCCTCTGGATCTCACCCTCTCCTTAGAGGTGACACATCTAGTAAAAGACCCTTCAGTCTATCTATGGTTTAGAATTACTGGTGAATTTTCATAATGTTGTGAATCCATAGAGGAATATCTCAAGATATTCCCTACTGAGCCTATTTTTTCCCCATTTGGAACATTATAGGAGCAGACAGTAGCATGTGGGGAGCTTCACATTTCAGATCTTCAGTGTTGTCTCTTAGGAGGATTGATCCATATTGGATATTTCATATCTTGGTAGAGTACTCCAAGGATCTTGATGCTTGCCTAATTCCTGATGACCTGGATGGAGATGATAGATACATGGTGGGTTATGAGTTCATCTATTCTCATGGAAGAGTCTTCTTGACTAGAGTTTCTGAGCTCAAGAAGAAGCTACTACATGCAGCACATGTGGACTTCCTTTCCATGCACCTTGATGCATTTTATTCTTTGATGGAGGAGTTCACTTGGGAGGGAATCCCACATGATATATTTTAGCATATGGAGAGATGCCTATCCTATATGGTGATAGAGAGGATGTCATAGCCACTTCCCTACTCATTAAGAGTGAGGGAGAATTTTCAGTTGAGACATTTCAGCTCAAGGACAAAAGTACATGGTAGAGAAGGTACACATTCACATTATGATTTACACTTCTTTACCTTATATGAGAAGCATGTTGTATTAAGGAGGGTCATTCCTTCTTATGCATTATATTATGATGTACTTGAGGCAAAATGTAGCGTTGAGGTTGGCTATTTTATTGGTGGTTTGTGGGGGAAGCCACATGATTCTTGGTGTGCACCATTGACACCACATTTTACATTCATGATTCCGTATTATATGATGATTGTGGCGACAAAAAAGTGGCTGGAAAAGCACTTGTTAGGATTTTATTTGAGGCAAGCAGGGAATGCACTGTGCTGGTTCTGTGAGTGGAACTATGATCCACTTTCTAGTTGTCATATGGCAACTTGTTTTCATTGGTTTTTGCTTCCATAGATTGTTGATGTTTCTATGTTCATGGGAAGATTTGTTTGGAGAGTGGGACAAGAGTTGGAGGTGCCAATTGGGAGTATGATTCTCCCTACTTTAAATGTTGTATGTTTTAGGATAAACAATGGGCAAACCATGATTTCCATACTACATCTCTTTTCTTCATGTGGGAGGAGCCATTTGGAGAACTTGAGTTTCTAGAAGAGGCACTTCCTCGCTGATTTATTTGGGGGGCTAGCCTCAGCAATTCTGGAAGGCCATGATATTTTAGCCCAGAATCAGCAGCAACCTCATACATACAATAAATGGAGAGAGAAACAACTTGGGTGGAATAATTTAATCTCTCCATGCAGCCCCAATACATTGCATGAACCGAGGGTTGAGGATTATTTTGATGAGCTACCTAGAATGGCTCATTTGATTTGGATGATAACGTGTTTGGGAGTTTCTCATTTGGAATGAGATCCCCTATGCTTTTAATAAATCCTACCTTGATGGGGCCTTTGGAAAGAAGGAAGGTTTCCACTTACACGTTCCACCTTATCGTGATGTGAGCCATTTGGTTTTGCATACTTGGGAGAAAACATTGGAGGGTAGATTTATTGCAGATTATGTTGAGCTATGGTGGGAAATATTGATGAGGAGGCTGCAAGAGGAGGAGGGGAGGAATTTTTCTCTCCTTATAAATTTTCTTGAGGACAATAAGAATTTTGGAGGGTAGGACTGTAATAGTCCAAAAGTTTAGCCTTAGGCTAAATGGAATATTATAGTTTGTTTAATCACTAGGTAGGTGAATAAATGGGTAGGAAGGCCCATGAATCTCCTAAGAAGAAATAAAAAGACTTTAAGTGTGAAAGGATACCTTTTTAGCAGCTAAATAAAGCACCTCCAAGTGTGAACAGGGGTTTGACCACGTTGATTCTGTCAACTTTGACCAAGTCAACAACGCTGTCATGGAGGAGTGGATATTAATTGAGGAATAAAGAATTTTTGGAGAGAGATGGATGCCATGAAGGAAATGAACTAATTGAGTGGGGCCAAGGAAAAGTAAGCTCATATTATATTTAAGGAAGAGGATGGCAGCCATATGAGCTTATGTTTTAGATTATCATTTGATATTGGTCTATTTAGACTTTTGCTTCCTCTTGCTATTTAGCAGGGTTACGGTGTTGTTTAGAACAAGGGTGTTCCTAATCGAGAATCCCTATATCATCCTTATGGAATGAGAGGTTATTTGAGCTTAATTTCCTCATTCTGGAATTTTTTCCAAGATGCCTCCTTTAGCTACAACGCAGTTTCTGTTTAGAGTTGGGTTGTGTTGGAGGGTGCAGCAAAGGAGGATCACATTGATCCATTTCTCGGATTGTTTTTCAGTGGAGAGGTAGACTATCCATTGGAGGATTAGAAAGAAGGGATCCTGAGCATATTTCCACATATTTAGCATCAAGACAGCCATCTACCATCCCTCACAACACAATCACAATTCTAAACTGCGTTATTTTTGGAGGCAGTTGTTGGGATGGTTCATTAAGCTCATCAGGAGGGTTTATTTCTGAGTAAAGGGATCAACCTTCTATTTAGAAATACCATTGGAGAAGGACAACATAATTTCACATCTATCATAGCCTCATTGTATTCAAATATAGTTTGTAGTGACATCTCAACCCCAGGTTTATTTTTCACATTGTATATTTCTTGGTATTTCTAGAAATCTTTTCCGGATTGGCTAGAAATCATGTATTAGAGCCCACATCTTCTTCTCTGGGCATTTATTTTTCTTCTACTAGTCGTATTTCATTTATGTGTCTTTACAGCAATAGGTACATTGATATAGACAAAATTTTCACTGCTCTCTGGCATTCTATACAGTTGTAGCAACTCATGTTCCGATTGTTCTGATCATTGGAGGATTGTTCTTATTGCCTGAGTGGCTTGTCCCTCAAGATATTTTTGTATATTTTTGCTTGTATATTAATAAAATGATGGCTGTATATTGATCCCTCTCATGTCATGATTAGATTTGCTGTCTTTTACATTTTTATGAGCTATATTGTTGATATTTCCAATTTGGGATATTACAAATTGTCAGCTCAAGGAATATGAATGAATGTGATAAATTGAAATTATCATTGTAACAAATGTACCCTAAAAAAAATCGATGTAAAAATGGGTCTCAGACATGACATGTGTTGTTCAACTACGAAACCACTAGCTCTGAATCTATGAAAAAGACTAACCAATTAACACCTAAAGATATTGCCTCCGAGAGTAGGTTGACCACTATGGTGTATTCTTCTATGTTGTTCGAAGCAGGACCAACGCAGACACCTCTTGAAACTAACAACTAGCCGGATGGATAGTGGAGTACCCAAGCCACAGAAGCCAATTTTTGGGTATGTCTACTAGCACCATCGACGAAACGAATGTTACTCATGTCATCCAATATTACCTGCCAAAGCAAATCAAATTCATCAAAATCACACCAAAAATAAAAAACTTAGATATGTACAAAAAACAAAGAAATATGCTACGCCCAAGCCTAGGCATAATAATTTTTCAAATAGAGCCCATTTTCGGGCTTCGCCAACTCATTTTCATCAAATTCAACCAAGGCATAAGCTCCTTTCTTCAGGACCTTTTTGACAATAAAGGTGCCATACCACATAGATTTGAACTTAACTTTGGCCAAGGCATCCTTCTCTTGGGAATAAACCATGTTACACCATTTTTTGGTCATCTAACCTATTATCATTAGATGGACCCAAGTACACCATGTAAGACCAATTTTACCCTAAGTAAAATTGCTTTCACTATGTAAAATAACTTAATAAACTACATTTATTAGGTTGTTTATGGTCTAAACAGGAAACCCCAAAAGGAAATATTAAACAAACCTATATTTGTTTGATTTTCCTCATGGAATAATTAATTAAACCATAATTTAATTGTTATTCCTAGTCATGTTTAACCCAAAACAAAGAAATTAATTAGATAAACCTTTATTTATCTTATTATTTTCTAGGAATAATTATTTAAATCTTATTTAGATAATATTCTTTGTTAAATATGACCAAATCACCCACAAATAATTAAATAAATCATTATTTATTTAATTATCCTTCAACCACTTCCTTAAAAAGATAAATAAATCATTTATTTATTTATTATTAACAAATAAAGGGATTTGACCCAAGTCAAATACTTTTTCCCTCCAACAAATATAATAATATATTCCATAAAAGGTGGATCTAGATTTGGTTAACATTATTTTAATCATGCACGAAGATCTAGAATGACCCAATATTTTGTTATAAATAGGAGGGTTTTTCCTACCATTCTTCACCTTTTGTTGCCTATTAGATCACTCTGGATCTATACACTTGGTCACATTTTTCCATTATTTGTTGTGTGAGCTCCCTTTGAGCTCTATTCTTTGCATGGGTTTTCTACACCAACAAGAGAGAGAGAGATTCTAGATCTGAAGTGCTGAGGACTTCTAAGAACCCATCCCATTGAGGAGAATTGGATACGCCTTCTTGTTTTCCTCCCAGGTGCCCTTAATACAAAAATTCTTTCAAAAATTGTTCTTGTCTTGTCTATTGGTATATGGAGCAAACCCTTCTTTTTACTGCTTAATGTCTTTCTCTGCATAGATCTGGGCTTTTGCAGCTCTTTTCTTGATCAAATAACTGCAGATCTGAAGATATTGGCAGCCACATTTGTTGTTAGGGCTATTAGTTATGCGTAGCTAAAGTGGTCCTTTTTCGTACACTTCGACAAAGGATTCATACTAACAAATGGCGACTCCACACGGGTTTTAAATTACGACCGCTGTCATTTTTCATATTCCTGCATATCCAGCTACTTCAGACCCTAGGGTTTCTTTTCAAATTTTTATTTTTCCTATGTTTATGTTGTTTTTCTCACATAAAACCCTAAAACATTAAAATTTCTAACTTCCGTGTGTTTCTGGCCCTATTGCGCAGGTAAGCGACATCAGCCGCAACTGAGACGGCAACTTTTCCAGAAATCTGCCGCCGAGACACCCGGAGCTTCAGGTCGCACTTTTCAGCCCATAAACTACGACCTAGAGGTGACCTCCAGGTCACACTTTTCTGCCCATTTTCTGCGACCTGCACTGAAAACAAGTCGGAACCTGCAACCTGCCAATTTTTCAGCTGTTTTTCTGCAATTTTTCTGGGTTTTTATGAAGCTTCTGTCAGGGTTTTCCAGCCTTTGTCTCAGCCCGTTTCGACCTGTTCCTGATCTGTTTTTCTCATCTAAGTGGGAACCTGGCCCCCCAGGGCTTCAGTACCCTCCACTTTTGGTGGAAGAGTTTTAGCTGCTTCAGGTGTCTGATTTTTCAGAATTTCAGCCTCCCTTTTTTCAGATCTGATACCTCCTTTTCAGATCCCTTTTAATCAGCTCTTCTACCTCTCGAATCACCTCCTGAAGATTTGTTTGGATCTACTTTTAGGGCCTCCTCCTTGCCCCTTCTTCTTTTTGCTGATTTCCTCCTTTTTTCCAGCCACCTTGCCTCTGCCTCTTGGCTGTGATCCGCACCTCTTTTCAGCAGCTTTATCCTTTAGATCCCTGTCCCTTTTGACCCTAGATCTATTGGCCTCTTTTTAAGTGTGTTTTGACTAGATTTTTTCCCTTTTTTAGATTAGTTTTGAGTGACCCGCCTTCTTGGGTTGAATCGATGCACTAGTAGCTGTTATTTTTCTGTTATTTCAGCATTATATACTGTTATCTACAGATTTATTTTCATTTACGCAGCACACTTTTTCTCTTGCTCTCAAAACGAAAAGGGTTTTAAAATTAAAATTAACGCATGCCACACACTCACCCTAAGCGAAGAAGAGCCTGGTTTACACCGCCAGGCAAAGACTTTAAAATCAATTGACACTGCACCTATCTGCCCTTGTTTCGACTTGATTCTGTACCTCCTTGCCCTTGTGGTCGTTATTCCTCCCCTTGTGCCGTGTTTGTGTTGTCATCATTGCGCCCCCAAGGCGCACTTCCCAGAGACTTCTTGGCCTTCACCCTCAGTTTCCGGTCAATCAACCTGCTTCGTCCCGCCGCCGTCGAGCCAGTCCTCCTCCGAGTCCGCACTCCGACTCCTCTTCTGATTCATTGGGTTCTCCTTCTCCTTCTGGTTCTCCCCCTGTCACCTTCACTATGTCTGGTCCAGGGCCTAACGCTAGCGGTGCTCCTGGCCCTAATGCCAGAACTACCACTAGCAGAACCGCCACAGGAAGTACCTCGGCCATACCCTTGCTGTCGTACATCGCAGGCCTCAGCTTCCCTGATTTCAATCAGTTGATCAATGACCCTATCTGCCACGATGTTGTTTGGTCTGCTATGCCATCCAAGCTCCCCTCCGACATCCCTAAGTTCAAAGGCCTTGCTGGAGAAGATCCAACCAATCATGTCTGATCTTTCCACATGTGGTGTTCCTCCAATTCCATTACCGATGACTCCATCCGTCTTCGATTGTTCCAATGCACGCTTACCGGTGAAGCTTCTAAATGGTATGTAGACCAAGCCACCTCTTCCCATACCACCTTTGCGACCATTGCCCAAGCCTTTTTATCTTACTTCCAGCTCCCTCTCCGATACGATACTGGTACAGAGCTTTTGACCTCTTTCAAGCAAACCTCTTCAACCTGCCTTTCCGCTCATGTCCAGGAATGGCGACGAAGACGAAGCTGATGTCGAGCTCCCCCCTTCGAAGATCGGATCTATATGGACTAGTTCCTTCGCTCTCTCTTAGCTCCCATTGGCAAAGATGTCGCCTCCCATTTTCCTCAAACCGAAGAAGCCGCCCTCCAAATAGCCTTGAAATATGACCTGATCTATGCTCAATCTGGTTATGTTTATACTGTTCTTCCTGACATCCCCAGGCCCGGCGGCGCTAACGCCCCGGGGGCATCTCATTTTGCCGACGGTATCGTTGGAGCCCTTTCCCATCCATACGCTCAACCTCCTATGGGCTATGGTATCCCTCAGGGAGGGGCCAGCACCTCTAGCACTCTTCCCCCTCCTGGTAGCATGTATCCAGGATACAGCATGCCTCCTCCTTTTTCCCAACCTCTTTCTTACCTCAATGTTGCCCAACCTAACCATTACCTTTATCCGTAGCCTGGTGCGCCAGCTCCTCCAGCATATGCGCTTCCATCTCCCTTGCCTCCTCCAAACCCGCAACAACACCTATAGTCCCCTCCAGGGCAATTATTTGCACAGTAGGGCACGACTAATCCCCCTTCTTCTCAAAGAAGGCGGAGAGGCAATCCAAACCAATCTGCCCCTGGTACTCGTGGACCCAATCCTCAAGGTGTTGACCCTAACACTGCCAACCAGCAACAGGGCACTCAGCCCAAGCTGGACAGGCCGCTTCGCACAAATAAGCCTTGTTCGTGTTGTGGTTTTTATGGTCATTACACCCACAATTGTCCCCTCTTACCCCAGATGCGGCAGATTTGGGAGTCTCAAGCCACATTGCGTAGACAACACGCCTCCCCTCATGCTCCTCCTAATGTGGCCACTACCCAACCAGCTGTGTTTATTGATCCTTTCCCTCTGCAAGGATTCGTGGCTACCCAACCACCTGATAGCTAGGTCGCCACTCCACCTTCCCTTTCTGGTTCCTCCGATTACCAAATCCTTATGATGAACTCTGATCCTTCCCCAACCGTCGACCTTCACAGGTCTCGCCAGTACCCCAAGCCTCCCGCTCAGTCTGCCCCCGAGTCCCCTTCTTCCGGTTCTACAGAGCCTCTTTCGACAACCAATGGTCCCTTACATATCCCTCAACCCAAAGTTGAGGTCCATCCCAAGATTCCTAAAGGACCGTTACGTCAAAATGCTGCTTCTGGTCGAGCTGCTCATTCGTATAGCATAGTAGATGATTTGGCGCAATCTCCTGCTGCCATTTCCACACTGGAACTCCTCCAGTCGTGCCCTTCCCAAAAGAAGGCTCTACTATCTGTCGTGGGCGCTATAGATCCTGTTGATGACAAAATGATTATGTTCAACGCCCATCAATCAGACCATCCTCCCCTTCCTGCTTCCGTCGCCTTCCAAATCCTAGTCAAAATCTGGAACGCCAACGTTTCTTGGTGTATAATTGATGAGGGGGAATCCACTTGTGTGATGTCCGCTTCGGTTTGGAAGAAACTCGGATCTCCTGAGTTGGCCCCTTCCACGATCACCCTTCGAGCTGGGACGGCCACGCCTCCCAACCCATTGGCCTTTTCCGTAATTGTCTTATCACCCTTGCCGGTAAGACCGTTTGCGTTGATGTCGAATTCATTGATGCCCCTCTAGACTACAACATTCTATTGGGGCAAAGCTACATCTATGCCATGTCTGCTGTCCCATCCACGGTTTTTCGCAAGATGTCTTTCCCTCACAATGGAAAGATAGTCACCATTGACCAGCTGTCTTACCATGAGCCGCCGTCTCAGACCTCCCCCGAGACGAACATCTCTTCTATAGCCAATAAGCAAACAGTCGATTCCTTGACCAGTGTCTCCCCCGGCGTCTACAAAGATTCCTCCCTGCTTGGAACTTTTCCTAGTCTCCCCCCTCCTCATATTTCTGATCCCATCTTGTCGAATGTTTGCATGATGCAATCGTCTCGGGCTGCCCTTAAGCGACCCGCTTTGGCTAGTCAGCAACCTCAGACTCAACCTCGCCCACCGCAACCTGCTCCTAGCCCTTCATCTCCGCCAGCCGGACCTCCTCCTTCTGGCCCTGCTCCTACAGCTGGTATCCCTGAACCCCTTTATCCCCCTGGAACGGTTCCCCCAGGCCTTAATCATCTCAGAGCCATTCCTCCTGGTCATTATCCCGCTGGTCAGATATCATTCCTGGCTCCCCCTCCCGGAGTCTACTCAGTCCCCGTCATGGCCACCCTCTCTCTCCCTAACCTGACCCTGGGTATACCCGTCTAGTACCTTGACCCTCCAGCCGCTACCCCTCCTGGTCACCCCCAACCCTATCTTTCTTTGACACTAATTCAACCGGTCCCCCTTGCTTCCTCCGTTGCTACGGTGCCCCCTGTGGTGACAGCTCTAGGAAAGAAAGGCAAAGCTCGCAAGGGGGAATCCAAAGACAAGGCCACTCCGATTGACCCAGCTCCTCCTCCGCCCGCAAAGCCTTGCGCCTTGTGTGATGTCGTCGGTCACACCACCCATACTTGTCCTGAGTTGCCCCGCATTCAACCCATGGTTAAAGTTGCGTTCCCTAAGTCTACGGTCTCCGAACATTCTCTTCCGTCCTCGTCCGTAACCAAGAACCCAAAAACTATTTGCACTAGAAAACCCTGTGCTTTGTGTGACATCCATGGCCATTACTCCCACCATTGTCCTCACCTGACACATTACCGCGCCTCTTTAGAAGTAGTCCAAGAGTATTAGGTTGAACAAAATCAATCCGCCTCTCCCATACTCGCGCAGTATGCTTCGGGACAGCCTGAGGATCTCCCTGCTCCCATCGACATTCCCCCCCCTGATGTTCAAATGACAGAGTCTACTGCGACCATTCTTTACCTATCCTCCTCTGTGCGACCTTTGGAGCCCAGTCCCCTTGCATCCTCTCCTGTTGTTTCACCTGACCCCCTCTTTTCTACCGATACACGAGATCACTCCACCCGTATCTCTGTTGCCCTCCGCAGCCCGAGTCCCCGCCATACCTCCTATAGCCCTCATATACCACCCTCTAGTTTGTATATGAGCCATAGCCATCCTGCTCATTTCACTCCCTCCCGCAGTTTCCGCTCGATGTCTTCTGTTCACTCACGCTGCCCTCATTGTATCTCCTCCCCCCATTTGTTGTCTTGTGACACCATTCTACAGAACCTCCCATCCCCACCCTTTATCGGTTACACCGATGGTGCAAGTCGTTACTCCCGGAATCTGGCCTCGGAAGGTTGGGCCATTTTCACCCCCTTGCATGCCCTTGTCCTCTCTAACGGGGTCTGCATTGGTACTGCCACCAACAATCAGGCTGAATATGATGCAGTGCGTGGTCTCTTAACCGATGCCCTCTTTCATCGCATCCTCCATCTGCATGTTTGTTTGGATTCCCTACTTCTTGTCATGCAACTAAATGGTGTTTATCGTGTGCATAACCCTGTGCTGTTTAGACGATATTTACGAGTGAAACTCTTGATACGTGAATTTGAAACCATAACTTTTAACCGTGTACCTCGAGAACAAAATCACTATGTAGATAGTATTGCAAACCATGTTCTAGATTGGCATTTATCACACACATTTCATACAAGACAATCACATTCATAATCATTAAAAACGATGCATATCCATAATATGTGTCGTAAAACATGTGTTTAGAGTCCATCTACTCTGATACATATGACATGCCCATAGCATGTTACAAAAAACTCAAAACTGGGGGCACCACCTGCCCCTACATACACACTAGGGGGCACCACATGCCCCACACCTACTCACTATCTGGCGGATCCCGAGGCAATGGCTCTGCCCCTGCAGCCCGTAGATCACGTATGCCTTGACCGGCCATCGCCATGCGCCGCATGACACCTCGCCATTCCGAGGGAAGACCAATGCATGCCTCCACATACTGGTCGTCTAAGTCTTGCCACCTACGCTCTGAAACTACGGTCAGCAACGTCTCACATCCATGGCGGATGTCCTCCAGAAGGGTGGCCGCATCCTCATTGCGTGCTGCTCTCGACCCACTCGACCCTGCAGCTCCAGAGGCTGCCGGGCGTCCCATATATCTGGCCGGTTTTACCGGAGCTATATCTGCATACCAAAAGTACATGAATCAGTACCATATCTACTATTCAATAACTTTAACATGCCCATACAATAATAGTTACTTATCACTTACCATCGGGCCCCCATACTCGACCAGGAGGAAGTGGTAGGTCCGAATCCCCACAATAACTCATCCCACTATAGGGATAGTCGTTTATGTATAACGGCATCTAACCCCAATGGGCAAAGAACTCAGGTCGAAACACTCGACCGACCGCCCCTCCTCCTCCTCTGCATAGTAGCTGCTCCCACCGGTGCATCCTGGGCTCTCTCGGGCCCCCATCTGGGAGCTGTATACGAGGCTGCAAGGTCGGGATCTTCTCAAAGAAGAAGGCACACAATAAAGTCCCATGCAAGCAATCGTGGTTCACTTGCCGCTTGCAGAGCGACAACTGTCGCTTTAGCGACACCAGCATCATTTGGGCCCGCCCATAGTAGGTCCCACTCAACACACTCTCCACAATCATCATCTGCCCCCCAGTGATGTGATGGAGCGCCTAGTTGCCCAGGATACGCAGCACTGCTACGGCCACTACACGGGTCTCTAATCTCTCTAGGTCCCCGATCGGTATTCGAGTCCCCTTGACTTGGAGACCCGGTCGACAATGTCGCTCCACAAACTCCATGATATGCTGCCCCCGCGGTAATACTGGCTGTGTGGTTCCCACCATCCCCAGTGGCAGGAGACCCGTCAGGAAATACACATCCTAGACTGTCAGTTCGATCCTGTGCCCCTGCACTACAAAGACGTCATGCTCTGGATCCCAGTAACTGATAATCCGGGCCAACAAAGGCTCTCCCGCTCTCATCAAAGGGTTCTCCAAAAACTTTAGAACCCCAAACCTGGCCAACACACGACGGACGCCCTGATCTGCCTGGATCTCTGCCCGTAATGTACCCAGGTCTCTCTCTCTCCAGTTAACCCGTATATCTGCCATATCTGCACAAAAACATCATTTTTGTCAGCATACAGATCGGGAATACCATAACCAAACACAAAAACCCAACTCTCAGCCATAAAATAGCACTAAAACCCCTTCATCTCCCAGGTCACAGTTTTCTGCCCAATTCTGGGACAGGTCACACTTTTTGCCCTGAAACCTGCTTCCCAGGTCGCACTTTTTGGCCCAAAAAGTGCGACCCGGCCGTAGAGATGAAGGAGGGTCTGTTACTGAGATTTTGGGCCCTAAACTGAACTTTCAATCCATCAAAATGAAAGAGTAAGGTTAGGCCTCTTACCTGCCACTGACGGATCTCGATTCCAATGGTCGGTTTGTCCGCTACGCTCGCCGCAAGATTTAGGGCCTTCTCTTCTCTCTACATTCACCACAGCAACACTAGCAAATGAGTGAATTTGGAGGGAAAACTGCCTTATTAAAAGAGAACCCTTGTTTCTTCTTTCGCCTGCTGCGACCACACCGTAGCCCCGTTTGAAAAACCGTCTACACCGTTGGAAAGCTCTCACTGAGCCCTCAAATGGGTATCTGTTAGTTTTTTGTGATTTGATACTTCACCAGGACACATTTTGTCCAAGAAGGGTCACTTCACCTCTCCTTAAAATCACATTTCTTCACTTACGACACTTGTACTTGGGGCACCATTTTGCCTCCTTACTTGTCTTTGTTCGTGTCGATTTTAGTCATGAGTTACCATCTTGTACTCATGTTTTCATGGTCCCCCATTGGGCCTTTACTGTGTGGCAACACCATCGAGTCGCCCTTGTTTAGAGCATCCAAGTTGAGTCATCATCGCATTCATGGAGTCTATCCCGAGTCCCTTTGTACCCCGCTATAGCCCTCCATCCTTCATTTCTTGGTCTCTCTCTTGTGTCGCACATTATGACCTTCAGTCCCACTGTCCCCTATCCCTTATGATATTGTGTCAGTCGCTGCCATGTCATTCATTCCCTTTATGCTCTAACAAAGGAAGTCGTCCATTCGCTACTCATTCCCTTCCATTTTACCATCATCATTAGTGTCAGTCTGTCCGTCGCTCTACTATTTTCTCTCGTGCCTTAGTTGAGGATCTCTCATTGCCTCACCTATGGCGGACCTCCTTCTGTCGACATCAGCTCATTCATTCCAGAAGCCAGGTCTAGAGGGCGGTGTACCTTGGTTCCAACTTCCACTCTTGTTCGGTGCCTCGGATCAGGCAAAGGGATCTCTCATTACCCTTTGACTTGATTGTTTCTCCACTCCAGCTCCTTTCAGCATGATCGAGATCCGTATGCTTGATGGTTCAGTGATGCAGCAACAGCTATTGGTGATTCCCGGGTGTGTGTGAGATGTCTCAGCCCTCATGAGGGGGTGGCCCTGCAGGTAGCCCCCCACATGCCCGGATGACCTCTTCATTGTAGCCTTCGATGCAGCTCCATATATTTGATGATGTTGGCCTTAGCCGCTTGCAGCGCCTCTTTGATTTGCATGTATCAGTCAGATTTTGTGAGCCCTTCCTCGCTTATAGGGGGAATTTGGGTTGTATTTGTATCTCATGTACTCAGATATTATTGTATAAGTCCTGGCTGTTATCCCAGGCACAACATGTATGTGGGATTCCTCATTGTATTATTATCTGGCTCATGTTTATGCCGGTTGTACTTTATGGTTCGGTCCCTTGTTTACTAGAAACACTATTCTTTTGTACTTTGTCTCGGCCGGCATAGGTATGCCTCCCCTGCCGCCTTTAGCACAGGTACCCTCTCATAAAAAGAGACTTGTTGCACCTGCGAGTCTCGTCTCCTCAGGGTCTAGTTCTTCAGCACACTCGTCTACCTTACATTTCTCTCTCTGACTTCCCTCTTGATGTCTAGCGATTGAGTTCTTACAACGTACTTCGGTCATACGATTTGCTCCTAAAACTCGCACGCTGGGGGGCAATCTGCTACACCATTTTTTGGTCATCTAACCTATTATCATTAGATGGACCCAAGTACACCATGTAAGACCAATTTTACCCTAAGTAAAATTGCTTTCACTATGTAAAATAACTTAATAAACCACATTTATTAGGTTTTTATGGTCTAAACAGGAAACCCCAAAAGGAAATATTAAACAAACCTATTTTGTTTAATTTTCCTCATGGAATAATTAATTAAACCATAATTTAATTATTATTTCTAGTCATGTTTAACCCAAAAACAAAGAAATTAATTAGATAAACCTTTATTTATCTTATTATTTTCTAGGAATAATTATTTAAATCTTATTTAGATAATATTCCCTATTAAATATGACCAAATCACCCACAAATAATTAAATAAATCATTATTTATTTAATTATCCTTCAACCACTTCCTTAAAAAGATAAATAAATCATTTGTTTATTTATTATTAACAAATAAAGGGATTTGACCCAAGTCAACTACTTTTTCCCTCCAACAAATATAATAAAATATTCCATAAAAGGTGGATCTAGATTTGGTTAACATTATTTTAATCATGCACCAAGGTCTAGAATGACCCAATATTTTGTTATAAATAGGAGGGTTTTTCCTACCATTCTTCACCTTTTGTTGCCTATTAGATCACTCTGGATCTATACACTTGGTCACATTTTTCCATTATTTGTTGTGCGAGCTCCCTTTGAGCTCTATTCTTTGCATGGGTTTTCTACACCAACAAGAGAGAGAGATTCTAGATCTGAAGTGTTGAGGACTTCCAAGAACCCATCCCATTGAGGAGAATTGGATACACCTTCTTGTTTTCCTCCCAGGTGCCCTTAATACAAAAATTCTTTCAAACAATTGTTCTTGTCTTGTCTATTGGTATATGGGGCAAACCCTTCTTTTTACTGCTTAATGTCTTTCTATGCATAGATCTTGTTTTTTGCAGCTCTTTTCTTGATCAACTAACTGTAGATCTGAAGATATTGGCAGCCACATTTGTTGTTAGGGCTATTAGTTATGCGTAGCTAAAGTGGTCCTTTTTCGTACACTTCGACAAAGGATTCATACTAACATTTTGACTCACCTTGTAGGTCTCCCGCACAAATGTAGTGGTATTTGCTTCGTACTTCTTGCCTACTCACTCCAGAGGGTGTGGCCCTTTAAGAGGAAGGCCTATAATCTTATGGATCAACACAGCATCAATAGGGATTATGTCTCGAATCCATAAGCAACCATCGTGAATTAAGGTGAGCAACTGCCGAGCCAACCGATCTATGACATTGTAATGGCCAAAATTGGGCATCCGTAGCATATTCAAGAGTCCAGACCCGGCCAAGCAACATACCCAGCATTGAGGAATCACCGTGACTCCATCATTTGCATGGATTGTATTGAAGTAAAATGTGGGGGACAACTAAGGGATGGTTTCAAAACTACCAAGTTGTTATCATCAAACTTGAACTCATAGAGTCTTTCACAAGGATCACTGAGGACAGGGACTTCTACAGGGGTTAGGGGGGTTTGCAGATAGGTGACCAAGCCATCCAAGTTCTTTGGCATTCATGTGGACGGTCTACGTGGGCGAACAAAGGGAGGTAACCAATTAATCGGATTGGCGGTCAGAGCACCCTCCTACGCATCTTGATCCAGAGGTGATGTCGGTGGGGACCTAAAGTGCCTCAGATAAGTCCTAGGCTTTCCGGTAGCCCATATCGTAGATTTTGGGGCTTTTACTGCGCCTTGTGCTTTCTCTTTCCCTTTCCTTGTGACCAACGTAGAGGGTAATTCTTCCAGTTCAGACTCAACTTCCATTATTTCCTCAACATCAAGCCCTGTCGGGGTCGAAGGTTCGGCAGGGTTAGTGGCCGTCATCCTCGTGCAAAAAATGAATCCCAGCTCTAGGTGACTACTATCAGACGAAGTAGGTTGACCAGACATGAGGGGGATATTGTGGATGCGGGAAATTTGTTTGCTCAAGTTCTTCTGAGATAAGGATGATGAGTGCAAGCTATGCAAGTGATATGGGACCCTTGGCTAAACTATCCTACTCATTTTATAATACCCACAATCGTGCAACGGTAAAGTAAAATTTATCTGAGATGTATCCCCCAGGAATCCCCAAAATTCACTTCATTAAATGCCTGGAGGCCGCTCCTTTTAACGGTAACTTTTGTTTTTTACCAATTGTTACTGTTCCAATGGCTATTTTTCGCATCCCCTGTGTGCTTGGCCTACCTGCTACGCTTGGGTCAATCATTTGCATCTCCTACGAATCCTCCCCTAACATAGGCTTGCTTCCTAGGTAACTTATAACCAAAGACAAAGTTTCCTAACATTCATTATCCCCAAAGAACCTTACCTTCCTTGTAAGCAAGGTTTTAAGAGGGGCTATACTCAGAGCATATTTTCGAATGAACTTTCAGTAATAACCTGCATGGACAATGATTAAACACAACTATTTTTTTGTTGTAGGGGTTGCCGGATATATGAGAGCTCTACTTTATATACCTATAGTTGGTGTAAGGTGCATTTTAATGCTACTTGTCCGTTGCCAAATCAGTTTGGTGCCCATGCGCAACCCTGAGTCGGAAGTAGCTCGTGGGTTAGCCTGATCTTCTTTCAGGATGAGGCCGCAGTAGTCGATTATTCCTGGCTCCTTCGGTTCCCATGTGGGTAGTTTAGGTACCATAAATAGGTGTGATTTACTCCATGCCACCGTGTCAGTATCCTGCAGAGCTTATGGGCCTTCGAATCGCAGGGTCAACACAGCGCGACACTCTTCCCAATCCTGGAATGCTTCCTTCTAGGTGTCCCACCATAATGTAGGTCCCTTACACATGGCTAGTTTAACGGCCCATAGCCTTTGCTGCCTTGGGACCGCAGCTTCAAATACTCATAAGAATTCCTTAACATTACCCGAACTATCAAATTAGGGTAGGTCTCTTACCTCTGAGGAAATGCAACAGAAGTATTTTGTGACCTGAAGACAACAAAGTGCAAACACATCATGTAACCAGTTCTGCCAATTCTCTATCTCCTCATCAGGATCAGAGAAGCATTCATTATCCTCCTCCCAAAAAAGTACTTCATCCATTGTTTGGTTGACCGTGTCCCTCGCAGTTAACTTATAGAGGTGGTCCACATCCTCCTCCTTGGGTACTGGTTCAGTGTAGCGTTTACCTTCCGCAGGGTCTAATGGTACTATCACCCTTGTGCCGTTATTTTCAAACACCATGCTTCTCTTCTTTAACTTAATGATACCACCCATGTCAATGGCCCAATTCAAAGTCAGCCTGGACCTTAACCTATATGATATCTACCATAATTCCTGATAGCCTCCCTAAAGGTACGATCTTCTATTGATTAGCCATGCGTATCTGGATAGTGGACCATTCCAACTTTGGTTCACCCATTTGTTGCCAAGTTTTTTTATGTAATACATTTACATCTGATCCTAGGTCCAAAATAACCCCATCCATCTCATAATCGCCAATCTGTGTTGTCAGTCGCATCTCCCTCCCAGTGCGTCTCTTATATCTGTATAGTTTGTGCACATCCTTAATATCTGGGGATACAGTAGGGCGTGTTGCACAACTATCTATTAATGCCTGAAGATTCTATATATCTTTTGGGTTGCGCAGCAACTTCATACATGTCTGCAAGAAAGGTTTGACCTCCTCATCTACCTTAAGGTTCGTAGGGAGTAGGGACATAGGTGCCTCTATCGTGATAAAGTCCCTACGAGCTGCTATAAATGTTTCTCTTTTCTTATTAAGGTCCAACCCTTCTTGTTTTCTAACTGCCTTATGGATCAGAGGTTCGGTTTCAACCTTCTCCTCAATCCCTCTAGTAGCTAATCCACTTCGTGTAACAACATTTACGCTTGGATCCTTATCTCATAGCTCAGCCTTAACCCTTTGCAGATTTTGTGTAGGTGGTAGCTGCTTCTCCGGCATTTTTTCTATCAAAAATGGACAGCCTTCAAGCGTATGGTCCAACTGTCTGTAGTACCTACAGGACTATCTTGTAGGGTTCGAACAATCCCTCTCAAATTTCCCCGTGTCTCCATAGTTATAGCATATTAATTGCCCCCAACCACAACCTACACTTCCACCTTAGCCTCCTCCCCTACTGCCTAAGGGGGAGCCTCCTATGCCTGCAGGGGTTTTTGGTGACGTGGGGTCTGACTGTATCCTATACAAGTTCCCACAATCTATCATTAGATCATAGGTTCAATAGTTCTTCTCATCATTCCCTACTGACCGATAGAACCGACACCATTGTTGCTTCTGCTCTAGGACGTATGCGCCCAGACGGGGGTAGTTGTTTGTATCATGTAGCCTTGATACGTGGCAATCCTCGCATCACAACGTAGGTCCACTTGAGCCTACTCATACTGGGCTAGGTCCTTTGCTTGATCCGAGGCGCATAGGACTAGGTCCTCCTATCTGCAGGTAGTCTGTTGGCAGCGAGCATAGATCCTTCATATGTCCTAACACTTGACATTGTATGCACCATATATCTGCGCTAGCTTCCCTCCCCCATTCCTTTCGTAGGTTCTGAATCTCCATGTGCATTGCCCTGAGCTTCTCCTGAATTTTTTGTACTCCTAACAAATTATATTCTCTAGGCATTGCTTCTAGTTTCATAGCGGCTTCCAAAGCTTTATCCTGTGATTCGAAATTTTGGTGACCCATAGGTACGCACAGGTGAGGTAGCAGCATAGCGATGAACCACTCCGTATGTTGTCTGTCATCATACTTAAATTCTCCTTCTCTGATAGCTTTCTTTAGGCACTGATCAGCTTCCCATATAGACTCAGTCGTCCCTTTCTTGAAATATTTTACGTCTACTACGATCTATGCATAGGACTTAGGTTTTCGGAACTATTGTTTCAGAGCGTCCTTAATATCTTGAATAGATGTGCTTCCATTTTGAGATATGCATCACATATACTAGTCCAGATCTCTCCCTTCGAAGGCCAGGGATAACTGCACCCTCTTCATAGTATCACTTGCCACATTTTGCGTAGTCCATACCGAGTCTACAGCAAACCAAAATCGGTCCATGTCCTCATCTACCACACCTTTCAAGGTAGGTAATTTCAAGTGCGCTACCATATCTTCTTCAGGCGGGATGTCGGGTGAGGTTTTACCCTTACGGGGTTCTGAAGATGGTGTAGTTGGTAGGATTTGTCCAATTTTTCCTTCTAATAGCCTATAGACATATCTATCCCCTTCTAGATTGGTTAGATAGTACATACCGCTCTGCATTGTACTTTCATCCAGATTGGAGATCATTCAAACGTACCTACTCTACTTTTCTTTTCAGGCTTCCACTACTTTTCTTGGCATTACCCGATCCCCTTCTCAAAATGCTCCTAGTCCTGGCAACGGAACCATTTCTTGGCTCGAGGGGTCCTAACCCAGGTTTGAAGGTTAAGGCTTGCCAATAAACCCCTATACTACTGGCCCTTTCTACAGTGACCTGCGTGCACAGGTCAAAGTCTCACCCGAGGCAGTATGGGTGGGTGATGCAACCAGGTTTCTGCTTCATGAGAGAGGACAGGTAAGCCAAGCAGAGCTACGCCCGTCTTTATAATGACCAGATCGCATATCCCAGAACCGAATCTATAGATCTCCTTCGCATCCACATGCACAAGGTCAACTATACTTACTATACTCAACAAATCATACAGTTCTAAAATAGTAGGGCATCATTACAGTTATTCTTTGCATAAAACATAACAGAATAGACCCAGATCGAAGGTTTGCGCAGTAGAAACACTTAACATAGTTATTTTCACAGCTTAACAAAGAATATGCATAACATAACAGATATCAAAGATTCGCATCAATAGTACAAATAGATTCAGTTACTCAACAACCTTTCTCATTCATTAATCCTTTAGATCTATAATATTCCTAATTAGCCCAAGCTAATAGGAATATTTCATTTTGTATATTTTCTATTATTTGATGAATAAAATGTAAAGGAGGACATGAAAAACTCCTTCAATCAAAGAATAAATACATGCCCAATGTGAAAAGAGATAAATCTGGGCCTTCGTAACAAAATCCACTTGTGCGTGAAACAGGATTGAGACAATTGATTGGGTCAATAGGACCAAATCTCAGTTTTTTTCTAGATTCATTGAACCATCTAGAGACTCAACGCAGTTTTAGATAGAAGGGCTTCATGTGAAAGGAGCTAAAGTTTTGTAAGTCGTTTAGGGTTTTGCACATCCTCATCTTATAAAAGGAAGGAGAAGGCTCAAGGAAAAGGTTGTTGAAGATATTCAGAAATTAGTTTACCTAGAATAATTTGGTTTCTCTATGCTATTTAGCTTGAGAATTGTGCTGCATACCACAAGAGGGTTTTCCTGTTTAGGAATCCTCTCTCTCCTTCCATTGAGTAGCTCTTGGAGGAGGTTGTTTTTCTTTGTTCACTATCAGGATTTGAGGCCGAGCTCCATCTCTCTTAGGTAGTGTAAATCCAATCAGGATTTACTTGTTTTAGTGAGCTGCAACAAGTGGAATTCTAGATCTGTAGAGATCTAGTTTGTTTTGGGAGCCTCTTCTCACGGAGTGTGTATTTTAACCTCCTAGAAGAGTGCCTCTCCCAATTGTGCTTCAGATACATACCTTGGCATCAAGCCAAAGTTTTTTCCACTTCTTCAGTGCATTCCCTTGAGGAAAATACGTCCTTTTTGCATTCATATTTGCAGTGTGGGTTTTGCATAAGATTGGAGGATAGATCTCTGGTGAAAGGGGTCCTTCCCTTCACTGTGGTGATCCATAGATTGGCCAACCAATTTATGTTATATTTCAGATATGATATTTTGTGTAAAATATTCTTCATAAATTTCTGAATATTGCTGCAGATCTATGGTGTAGATCTCAGATCTATTCATTGTTGTTCCTTTTCTGCTGAGATCCCCAAGG